>OZ024856.1:31943565-32061065 GCA_964017155.1 Oasisia sp. SBJ-2009
TTTAAGATATAAAACGCGTTTATTACAGTTTAACTACTAAAATAATACAAAATGTTTCTTAATAAATCTTGGTCTCACTTCTTGTCCACAATAACACATACAATCGGCAAATCCACACACAAGTTACTATGTATGACTACAAGATAACTAACAACACACTTATGCTGTCACTTATTACAAAATAGATTTATCAACTGAAGCAGACCAAAATATTATAAACAAACGACTACAACAACGACTGCACAGACGACTGTAGACTAAACCAACGATTATAGATCACGCCGACGATTATAGATTACACCGACGATTATAGATTACACCGACGACTGTACACTAAACCGACGACTGGCCACAATTATGAATAGATCAGGATCGGTCAATTGCCCATCCCAGAAGGGGCTCGTTGAGTGTAAAGACTACATAATGGCATCCATGGTGACGCTCGGAGGAATGATCCAAGCTCCAAAATGTTCATCCTTTTATACTAACACTTGGTGGCCGGCGTTAGGGCAGTAACTTCCTGCTATGTCATGGGTTTCTAAGAAGTATGAATAGGATGCGTGGGCCTGTGCTGTTTAAGAGTGACAGTGTGAATCTTCCAAGAAGTGATACCAGGATATGATGGCATGTTTGTCATGTGTGTCCGGGTTCTAAAATCAGGATGTGGAAAAGGATAATGTTAATATCTGATGTTCACACTACTACAAATGTTCAGTGACCATGTCACATAATTATGACAGACATTATGAAACCAGCGCCTGAATTGTGAAATTGTGCTAAATACTATGTGGATTACTTTACACTACTACTGTAATTTGATAAAATGTGAACATTGTTCTGCATTGAAAGTAACACCGGAATTAGACCAATTGTGTAAATCACTCCATTTGCCATGACACCATTTAAAACAATAACATTTAGCATAAAAAAAATTGATGCAGAAATTGAATCAAAATGGCGTCGTGCTGCATCTTTTGGCCGGTAAATTGCGCCGTGTGTATGTGACTCACAATAAATAAACAGGATCGAACGGTTGAGACGCACGTAAAACTTTTAATTTCCTCGGCTTAAAACCTCACACGTTGGCACATATACTTATGTGTAGTTGAACATGTCTGTCCCGTTTGGGAAGTTCAAGAATATTGTGTGAATTAATTACTTCTCCCCGTCACAATGAGATGTGACATGGAGCAATCACTTGCATGGTAGTGAATGGTCCGACGATCAAACAGTTTCATCGTCAAGTGATAAATGGTCGAAATTCCGCCACGCAACAAACGTTTTAGGGACTACAATATCAATAGTCAGGTATACCTATAGAATTAAACCGGTTTAGTTAAACTGGTTTATGCTTGGAAATTGGGAGCGTTCACACGTACAAAAGCTAAACCGTTTTAAGGCGGAAGTTGATATGAAGCACATGCGCAAACCAGCATAGCAAAATGGCCTATGATACCGTACTTGCCGCCACGCAACTCTCTTAATTTACAACAATGACAGCATCAGACAGGAGACGTCGCTTGCTGCCGACTCTTTATTTGTGCACGGCAGCATTCTGCCTTCTTTTATGACCTCCCGGTCACGCCTGCCCCCGCCTCCCCGCCCTCGGCTAGCACACCATTCGAAACGATCAGCAATGCCCCGATATATTGCAACATTTCGGCCGGTGCCTTCCAAGTCCGATTGCATGCGATCGTCGGACCATATTTCCTACAACATACGAATATCCCCGTCGTCCCAGTTGTCTCGTCGCGTTTATGGCAAATTATGCTGGTGAAACCTTTCGTCGGAGACATGATGGCGCCAATTCCCCAAAATATTTACAACAGGAAGCGACGAAACGCGAGATCGAATGCGCTTGACTGTGACATACTTTAAACCGTTTTAAGGTGGCGGTGTGAACGCAGCTTATGATACCTACATACTGAAGGCCGCATCATAAGTCACAAAAAGTATGTAGGCAAAAGTGAGGCAATGCATAGAGTTGCTGGGTGGTGCTATACAAATTTATAGAGGGAAAGTTGATCAATGTAGTATATATGTAGAAGACAGGCCGAACTTGGAAGTCTTCTAGAATTTAATAACGGTTTCAATAGCGGGCATCTAAGGCCGTGTTCATACTGTGTCCGGCTCGCGTACCAGATTCTAGCGTACGGCTCGCGTACCAGATTCTAGCGTACGGCTCGCGTACCAGATTCTAGCGTACGGCTCACGTACCAGATTCTAGCGTACGGCTCGCGTACCATATTCTAGCGTACGGCTCACGTACCAGATTCTAGCGTACGGCTCGCGTACCAGATTCTAGCGTACGGCTCGCGTACCAGATTCTAGCGTACGGCTCGCGTACCAGATTCTAGCGTACGGCTCGCGTACCAGATTCTAGCGTACGGCTCGCGTACCAGATTCTAGCGTACGGCTCGCGTACCAGATTCTAGCGTACGGCTCGCGTACCAGATTATAGCGTACGGCTCACGTACCAGATTCTAGCGTACGGCTCGCGTACCATATTCTAGCGTACAGCTCACGTACCATATTCTAGCGTACGGCTCACGTACCAGATTCTAGCGTACGGCTCACGTACCAGATTCTAGAGTACGGCTCGCGTCCTGTCGACGCTGTGTTGTTCACACCATCCTCGAGCGCCAGGGGTACGTTAGTACCAACTCTTTTCTTAGTTAGTACCAACCCATGGCATATCAATTTCGAAAATTCCTCTTTTCACCTCAAGTATTGAAATCGCCCACATGGAGTGTGGTCGGCCTCCGGTCATGTGATAGTATTTTGGCTAATATCAGTCACACGCTGTTCGTGTTGCATGCAATGTTTAGGACATGAATGGGTCATTATATGGGGATTCCCCCAGCCGTCCGTCTTCAAACTGGGCGGGTATTTGCGCTCTTCCCACGGCTGACGCAGTAGCGACTGGCGAAGTCAGTTGCTGTCTTTATAAAGTTCGACTCCGCTAAATCACTAGCCTCGTTTACCCAGACCCCGTGAGGTGGCAGCACTGTTCAGCCCCTCAACTCGGCGAAGTTACGCAGACGAGCGAGTCGGTTAAGCGAGACAACGGGAAGACTGGTCAAGCCTACAGCAGCGTTTCGCGAACAGTTCTAACCCGATCACTGGTATACTGTTACAACCTGCTGTTATGTAAGAGTAGTGAGCTAAGTCTGCAGAATGCAACAGAAGTCAGAGAATGAGAGCGTCGAAAAAGATACGACGTCAGAGAAAACAAACACATCGTTGAAAAACAGCAGGAAAGGTTAAATGTAGCCTATTTAGCGAGGAATGTATGACACAACGTCAAACATTTGCCTTGTCACTGATGGCAATATTAAAAATAAACAGTCAAATAAAGATTCTAATAAATTTAACTTAAAGTTATGTGAAATATGCTATAAGAGGTTGAGCCTAGTCAATATAATTATAGTGTATCAGGCGTGCTCCAATGAGTCATGCTTATACACAGAAATAGGTCAGTCGTAAGGGCCTGTAAGTGGGTCACGATACATGGCGAAACTCCGCGCGACTGGGGCTGATTTTGGCTCACCACATAGGTTAAGGCGACAATAAATAACGACCATGTGTCCACGTGGATAGCCTTTGTTTACACGGTACACGTGATAAAGTATCCACGTGGTTCTGCTAGTGTTGATATTGTAACTGTTTTGCTAAACCTGTTTCCACGAACGTCACGTGTTCAACCAGCGGGAAATTGACTTGAGTAATAAGTTATAAGAAGGAAAAAGACTTTAAATAATCTCACTATTAGCATCCATGGAAATAAATTATTTCCCTTATAAATGGGATTATAAAGTGTTATTGTATAGTATTGTAATAATATTCAAAGTTTTTTTAAACTACAAAATTTGCTGGTAGACTGTCAGTTAGATTGGAATAACCACATTAAAAAAATCACAAATAAAATTGCTAAGAATGTGTTCATTATGAATAGCCAAGCACCTGTTAGATATAGTGATGCATTATATACTCTGTACTGCTTTATAGTAATTGTTGTTGTGAAATATGGGAAAATACGTAATTATGAGAACAATTATTTGCTGTCTCTAGATTCAAGTTTATGTATTAAGAATTCTCCATGTATATTTTTTGTTTGTTGAATAAAATCAATTATATTCAATATATACTAGCTTTATTTTCGTATTAGTAATTGGTGTATTACTTTTCCATTATTTATTTACACTTATCATTCATTTGAAATACAAAAAAAAACTCATGACTTACCAAGTGACACTTACTTTCTGTTATAGCTTAAACGTGGGTGAACACAACTATTTTTATTGATATTTTATTACATAAGTTCGTTGAGATAAAATGTGCCGAGTGTGATAACACATTACAGACTGCGTCTAGGTTTAGCAAAATAGTGACATATACTTATGTTTACCACGTATACAATGTAAACACTAGCAGAACCACGTAGAAACATTATCACGTGTACCGTGTAAACAGAGGCTATCCACGTGGACACGGTCGTTACTCATTGGTCGAAAAACGCCCTGTCGCCTTAACCTATGTGGTGAGCTAAAACGTGCATTGGGGACTGGACATAAGAATACTATTCTAACGATGGATGACAGTTGTAGCTTCCGACTGGTGAATACTAGGAAAATCAGGTCATATATATATATATATATATATATATATATATATATATATATATATATATATATATATATATATATCTTGTGTTATACCTTTTTTATCTTAAATGTCCGATTTACCACACTATCATAGACATATAGTTTACCATACTATCATAGACATATAGCGATTTACGTAGTGCAGATAATAGGCACGATTTCAGGCTGTATGTGTTTTTTACGGGATTTGCATGTTACATTGCTGTACGTTGTAGATTCGATAAGCACTTATATCTGACAAGTTGTCTAAATGCACATAATCATAACACATGTATACGTTTGCCCCAAACAGGTTGTACTGCGCGAAAACTGGCACTCTTCATTATTAGTCAAGATTGCCAAACACAAGTACTTGCCGCTAATGCCATGGCAACCACCATAATAATCGATTAAAAGTCATGATTTCCGTGATCATTGTTACCGGCAGTGTTCCATTGTTTTTGCTTGTAATAATCCTTCGGACAATATAACTGAAATACGCTATTTGGGGACAGTTCGATTATTACAACCAAAAACAAAACAAAGTCCTATATGTTAACATGGAAAATATGGATTTCTTGCCCCCAACTGCACCAGCCTCGTTTTCGCGCGCGAGACCTACACGCCCTATAGCATTATGAACACGGCTTAACCTGGATCAGTCACTGATGTGATGCGAACAAGGTCAGGATTATGACATGCCAGCGATGATTTTGAATATTTAAAGGTCACTTTGAAGGTCACACGCGAAACTATAGACTGCGGGACATGTTGCAACATTGTTACGATTTGTTCCGGATTAATGTTACAACTTGTCCCGACAACGGCCGTCTCGCTCATAAAACATTGCAAAAAATCAAGTCCTGTTTACCAATGTATGCAAGAGTTGTAACATTACACCTATAATCACCAACGTCATGATAAACGTGAATTAAAATGTGAATTAGGAATAGACGTAATCATCATCATGGCTCTGCTTCGCGAACGAAGATTCAGGAAGGAGGACGTCCTCGTCTGGTGCAGGCTGATGGCTGATGAAACCTATCCGAGATAGGCAAGTCTTTCCACAGCTACTGCACGTCACGATCTGTCCAGTTTTTATTTCAGAAGGGTCCCGGTTTTTCCGCCTTCTCCTTTTGTCTTCCATGTTGGTCCTTCGTTTGAGTTCAAAGGAAGTGGTAGCCTGGTAGACTGTGTGTCGCCAGTTCGTTCGATTGGCGGTAATCGATGTTGCACGTGGCGAGGGACCTTTTTAAAGTGTCTTTGTATCTTTTCCGAGGTGCCGCTTTGTCCAGCGGACAATTCTCCATACAGTATGACTATTGGTAGGCGATGGTCTTCTATCCTGGTGACATGTCCTGCCCAGCGAAGCTGTATGGTGGTAACCCTAGCCATTTCAAGCACCTCGGTGTTAGTAATGAAGTCACTCGAATGTATTGTATGTTTAGGATGGTACGTAGGCAGCGCTGATGAAAATACTCGATGAGACAGACGCAGATGGCGACGATAGTATTAGATGACTCAGGACTCAGCACCATGCAAGAGAGTAGTCAGCACAACAGCTTTATACACTGATTTTCGTGTCTTTCTTTAGTTTTGTATTGTTCCATATACGTGTGTACAGTCTACCGAAGGCGCTGTTTGCCCTGACTATTGTCCACTTCTTTGTCTATTTTGGCATCAGATGTGATAACGCATCCTAAGTAGCTGAATTGGTGGACTGCTTTCAGTTCTGACTGTTCTACGGAGATGATGTGTGGGTGGTACACTTCTTGTGGCGCGGGCTGATGGAAACTTCAGTCTTCTTCAGACTTATTTCAAGTCTGAAGAGCTGACCAGCTTCTGCGAAGCAAGATGCCTGACTCAGTATGAGCAGCAAGGGCAGCATCATCAGCGAACAAAAGCTCCTTGATCAGTTTCTCCTTGGGGTTTTTTGTGGGCTCGCAAATTCAATTATTCAGGCTGCGTGATGTGGCGCCACTGGTTGCTGCATAAACGGGGGGTGTTCACAATGTGGCGCATTCATTGGTTGCCTCTGATTATATATTATATATATATATATATATATTTTATACACACACACGCGCACACGCACGCACACGCACACGCACACGCACACGCACACGCACACGCACACACACACACACACACACACACACACACACATTGACTGTTTGTTGGAGATGTTCGCGATAAATAATCCACGATTCAAACACCAAAGTCTGGCCGTCGGTACGACCTGGTATTAGACGTGTGCAGAGAGAGTGTCCTGCTACCTCTAGGCGGAAACCCACAAATAAACTCTAAATACACCGGCATTTCGTATTTTAGTCTGCTGGTGACATTCACCAGACACTGGAGAGAATGACTTCTTAACATATTGCAAATTAATAGGGAGCCGATTCTGATTACCGATCATCGCATTTCAGACATTCCTCGACCGAACTGTTTGTGACATCATAAACTCGCAGGGAAGAACTAAGCCACGCTACCATTACTTCGCGCAAGCTAAACGTCCGCACAATCCCGCCACATAGAATATTCAATAATTAAATTGAGGAATAATAGCTAGCTAACAGAAGCTAACAATATCTTATGTGATAGTAAATGTGAAACGAACCAGATTTGTTTGTATAATTGTTCTGGTAAGTAGCGCCATGCGGTCTCGTGATTGGTTCACCTCCGAACTATAGCCGCCGTAGTTAGGCAGCTTGTATATATATATATATATATATATATATATATATATATATATTGAGTTGACCTCACCTCGTATGTTACCCCAGAACATATGTGTTGCATAGAGACGATGGCACTAACAGAGAAACAACAGAAGGTGCACGTTAGGGAAAGTAACTGCATAAGAAGAATCGTGGGAGTGAAGACAGCAGATGAGAGAAATGTGGACGAACTGAGGCTGGAAGTGGGAGTGAAGGAAAGTTTAAAAGAAACTGGTAATGAGTAGGTTGAAATGTGCCGGTCATGTGGAAAGATTGGAAGATGAAAATTGGCCGACATCAGATGGCCATAAAGTGGAGGTGAAAAGGAGGAGAGGGAGACCAAGAATGCAATGGAAGGACTGCGTTAAGAGAAATCTGGAGAGAATTGGAGGAGAATGGAGAACAATAGCAACACATATAAGCAGTTGGAGACTGGTGATAGAGGACGTAGTGAGAGAAAATTGAGGAAAGAACAGACGAAGAAAAGCACGACGGTAACCTGACGACAGGGGTACCAATAGGAGAACAACACGTACTTATTTATTAGTACTGCATATATTAGTTCAACTAAATGAATTCGACTTCCGTTGCATTCCGCAAATTTTGCTCACTGTTATTACATAACAGCAGGTTGTCACAATACAAGAGTGATAAAACGGCTTCCATGTCGTTTGCATCCATGTTTTGAGTACATGTGATGGGTAGGTGACATAATTGTGATGTAATCGCGAAACACTACTGTACCGCTGGGCGGTCGTCCGCGTAAACCTGGGGATTGAGCAGAGTCGAACTATACAGTAGAGAGGGGCAAAGAGCACCCCTTTTGAGGCAAATGTGTTTTGGGCAAAATGCACCCCGGGTGCCCTTTGCCTCACATGATGAAATATGACGAATAGTTTATTTTATATATAAAATAGTTGTACATAACAATACTATATATAATGTCAAGTTTTGTGGAGATCTGAAAGGCAAGCAAAACAATTAACAAACTAACATTGTAGAGTTTTAATCGTAGATGCAGAGAGAGTAAACTATCCCATTTATCTGACGTCGTCCATTGAGAACGCAATGGAAAACTAATATCCTAACAGCTGAAAGGTAAAACATATGAATGAAGACGCACGAAGAAGAATCTACAAGTACTGCCTCTTGCCACAGCAGCAATTACTGAAGTACCCTTTGTCAACACTTTTCATTCAGTCCAGTGACGTCACGGCACCTGGCAATATAAAGAAAACATAATTAATACAGCAATGGATAACCTTACTAGTTGAACTTCCTATCCTTCGTCCTCTTCTGTGTCCTCGTCTATTTAATCTTCTGCGTACTCTTCAGTGTCCTCATCGGTATTATGTTCAGTGTCCTCTTCCGGGTCCTTTTCAGTGTCCCCTTCTACGTCGTCTTCTGGGTCACATCAGCTGAAACACAAACATAACTTAAAAATTAGCAACATAACTGTCAATCGGTACTCCGCCTTTTTGTCTGCTGTCGTCTCGGCTGATGCATTGTAACTGAAACACAAAGAAACATACGGACAACAAGGCAAATGATACGCGATCCCGTCACACTGGGTTATGTCTATTTCCGGGTACTGGTGGCAGCTGGAACAGCTGCGCCAGGGAGTAGCCAAGTAGGACATGGTCGACATAACGCTGTTGTTACGTCTACGACTACGGCTATATTTTCGTCCATCGTGAGAGTTCATAATCAGGTGTTAATTAATGTAAATGTATATCCATCATTATAGGAAACATTTATGGAGGGCCTGCATTACAAAACAATATATATATATATATATATATATATATATGTATTTATGTATATATATATATATATATATATATATATATATATATATATATATATTAAAAAGTAATAATAACGCACTAAAAAACATGGCAACAGGTAGTCGTGCAATGAAAATAACTACTGCGTCTGCAACGGTCCGTTGTGTGACGTACGTAGCCCTTCGCGACCGTGACGTCATATAATCGAAAGGCATCCTAGACACTCTTACTAAGAATTTTGAAAGTAAAAGTAATTTGACATTATTTGTTAATTATTTTGTGTGTGCTATTGAGCGATAAAACACAACAGTAAACACTGTGCGCTATAACTTTGCCCTCTGTCGGAACTGTTCAGCGTCGCCATGATGTTGCCGCAACTGCAGTCAACTAGAAATCTAGTCATACGTTTAAAATTTAGCAACCATATCAAGCGTTCAACAGACCTACCTCTCAGTGGTGTAAGCAGGCTCTTTCTCATGTTGTTTCTAACCGAATAAAGCGGCGTCTAGCCCAGCGTCTCATCGATCTTTCGCCGTGGGTACAGGGAACCAGTGTTTACGTCATTTCCGCGCTAGTAGTCACGTTAAACGACGTTTAAATAATGATCACTCGAAAACCATTCTACTTACGTAAGGTCATGTCTAGAAACGTCCATCCCTCGCCATAACAATGTTACCGTTGATTCGTTACCCAAAAGGGTAAACAGTTTGTTGATGGGCCAGTGCATCCATAAGAAGAACTAATTAAAAGTTACGGCGTAATTTTTTGAGTTTCAAAGGGGCGCGTTAGGGAGGGAGGGTGGGAGTTGATTTCAGTCCAGACTATAATATGGATATAGACGTATTGAAACTGTCCATGCTTTACAGACCCCTAATAATAAAACATGTAACTTGGTTGAAAATTTGCTGTTGTCATTTGCAATATAGTTCATTTCTTTTCTGCGATAAGTGCGTAATAAAACACAACTCGACTACGTCTCCTTCTTGAGCTGCTTGAGCAAACTGTGTAGGCAATTGTTGGATCGTTCCAGTACGTCTAAGACAGCCTTCAGCATCACCACCAACGGTTCGTTAAAAAGGAAGAATATCATCGAACGATTACTAGTTGGATTGTGGAAGAGATCCATAGAGAATGCCTTGTGATACGGTGCTTGCCCAGGGTTTGTGCGTGTCATTCAAGGCCTTGGTGTCATGCATTGTGGCTCGTAATCGTAACAGTCATGACATGGAGGCAGGCCTATATGATTCACAATTTACCTGCCCCAGAATGGTTTGCGGTGGCCTCAGATATTGCCACTCTCTCACGGTTATTAACATCAAACATTACGGGAATTACTCGACTTATATATTTTGCAAAACTGAAATACTTTTTAGCAATACGCATGGGTCGATAGATTTCCAACCCCTCCTTCCTTTCCCCACCCTTTCCTTTACCTCCCTATCTTCCCCTTTTTCCCTGCTCTCCCCTTCCGTTCCCAGCCCATCCTACTCCCTTCCTTACCTTCCCATGCAGAAATAAGAGGGAACACTTCCAAGGTTCAATCGGCCGCATGTGTATTGCTGTGGAAAGCGAAAGAAATCTTCCTTATATCAATGACTATTTTGTACTGCACTGTAAGCCTCAAAATCATAATGATGATGGTAATGTAAGCCTCAAAGTACTTATAAAATAATGTCAGCTAGTTCAGCATACTTACTGCACACCCTGACATTATGATTCAACAAACAATCCCTTGCAAACAACATTTACAAATACCACTGCACTTGCACATGTAGACGTGGATACTTTGTTGTCACGTGAGTAATTAATTGAACAAATTACTTCATGAAGCTGTACTATTTTAATAGCAAAATATGACCGGTACAGTGTACATACAATGAATGGCAATGAGACACTGACAGTTTGATGTGTACAAGAACGTTATCATTATAAACACTATTTGTAGGGGAAAGAAGGGAAAAGAATGGGAAGGAAGGAAAAATAATGGGAAGGAAGAGAAAGGAATGGGAATGGGAAGGGAAAGGAATTGGAAGGAGGGGAAAGGAATGGGAAGGAAGGGAAAGGAATGGGAAGGAAGGGAAAGGAATGGGAAGGATGGGAAAGGAATGGGAAGGAAGGGAAAGGAAAGAGAAGGAAGGGAAAGGAAGGGAAAGGAATGGGAAGGAAGGGAAAGGAAAGAGAAGGAAGGGAAAGGAATGGGAAGGAGGGGAAAGGAATGGGAAGGAAGGGAAAGGAATGGGAAGGAAGGGAAAGGAATGGGGAGAAGGAAAGAAAGTGGGGGTGGTTTCAAATCAAGTTTCAACTGTACACTAGATAGTATTAGCTATATAAAAATCATTTACTTTCGTCAAGTGACTGTAAACATTTTGTATGGTCCCTATAACAACATAGTATAGAAAAATACATATAAACTGCAGCACACTATTTGGGGACATTTTAAACTAATATTAACGAAACACTGTGTTATTGTGGCAGCTGTGTTGTGTATGTTTACGCATTGTGTATTCCTTCATGCTGTTGCTACAGTATAGAATACTCTGCCGATTGCTCTTACTTATAAAACTTTTCTTCAATCTTTTAAGGCTGCTTTAAAGGTTTACCTCTTTATTACTACACCGTATGTGCATTACTTAATTGAATTTTGTATCTATAAAATTATAAAGAAATTTTTGCATGTAGTTTTTATGTACTAGTTATTTAGTTTAGCTGAGAATTGATTAATTATAACATTTCAACCAACGTACTTAATCTGGTAATATTTTCACAGCACTATTATCTTATGTTAAAAGAATAATTTTTGTGTACTCTTTATGTACAATTTTTTTGGTAAAGTACTATGATAATTATTATAGATATGTTGCAATACAAAATAAACAATGTTACTATTATTATATCATAGATATAATGTTCTAAAATTATTTTAATGGCCCACAGTGCAAGTCATTGAATGGCACATTAACAATGACGAGGTTATCCAAAAAGTATCATAACAACCAGTTGTGTGTCTGCACAGAGACGACTGTAACATGAGAACACTGTAGTGGTTTTGATTTGTCTAATAAAGACCAACAATGGTTTAAATTGAACACACATTTACAATAAACAGCAATGTCCTAGTCAATGGTTTGTCCCTAATAACAGATGCCACACATCTTTCTCAAACTTCACAATTACATTGCGGAAACTTATTCTAAGCAGTTCTCTTTATGATTACATGATCAAATATACCGTAATACAATTATGTTCAAATATTGTTTTAAGGGGATCATTCACAGTAAGACACAGGACACTCTCTGTTGATCCCAATGAGAGACACAGGACACTCTCTGTTGATCCCAATGAGAGACACAGGACACTCTCTGTTGGTCCCAAATGAGAGACAGGACACTCTCTGTTGGTCCCAATGAGAGACACAGGACACTCTCTGTTGGTCCCAATGAGACACAGGACACTCTCTGTTGGTCCCAACAAGACACAGGACACTCTCTGTTGGTCCCAATGAGAGACACAGGACACTCTCTGTTGGTCCCAATGAGAGACAGGACACTCTCTGTTGGTCCCAATGAGAGACACAGGACACTCTCTGTTGGTCCCAATGAGACACAGGACACTCTCTGTTGGTCCCAACAAGACACACAGGACACTCTCTGTTGGTCCCAATGAGAGACACAGGACACTCTCTGTTGGTCCCAATGAGACACAGGACATTCTCTGTTAGTCCCAATGAGACACAGGACACTCTCTGTTGGTCCCAATGAGAGACACAGGACACTCTCTGTTGGTCCCAATGAGACACAGGACACTCTCTGTTGGTCCCAACAAGAGACACAGGACACTCTCTGTTGGTCCCAATGAGACACAGGACACTCTCTGTTGGTCCCAACAAGAGACACAGGACACTCTCTGTTGGTCCCAATGAGACACAGGACACTCTCTGTTGGTCCCAATGAGACACAGGACATTCTCTGTTGGTCCCAATGAGACACAGGACACTCTCTGTTGGTCCCAATGAGACACAGGACACTCTCTGTTGGTCCCAATGAGACACAGGACACTCTCTGTTGGTCCCAATGAGACACATGACATTCTCTGTTGGTCCCAATGAGACACAGGACACTCTCTGTTGGTTCCAATGAGACACAGGACACTCTCTGTTGGTCCCAATGAGACACAGGACACTCTCTGTTGGTCCCAATGAGACACAGGACATTCTCTGTTGGTCCCAATGAAACACAGGACACTCTATGTTGGTCCCAATGAGACACAGGACACTCTCTGTTGGTTCCAAAGAGACACATGACATTCTCTGTTGGTCCCAATGAGACACAGGACACTCTCTGTTGGTCCCAATGAGACACAGGACACTCTCTGTTGGTCCCAATGAGACACAGGACATTCTCTGTTGGTCCCAATGAGACACAGGACACTCTCTGTTCGTCCCAACCAGAGACACAGGACACTCTCTGTTGGTCCCAATGAGACACAGGACACTCTCTGTTGGTCCCAATGAGACACAGGACATTCTCTGTTGGTCCCAATGAAACACAGGACACTCTATGTTGGTCCCAATGAGACACAGGACACTCTCTGTTGGTTCCAATGAGACACATGACATTCTCTGTTGGTCCCAATGAGACACAGGACACTCTCTGTTGGTCCCAATGAGACACAGGACACTCTCTGTTGGTCCCAATGAGACACAGGACATTCTCTGTTGGTCCCAATGAGACACAGGACACTCTCTGTTCATCCCAACCAGAGACACAGGACACTCTCTGTTGGTCCCAATGAGACACAGGACACTCTCTGTTGGTCCCAGTGAGACACAGGACACTCTCTGTTGGTCCCAATGAGACACAGGACACTCTCTGTTGGTCCCAATGAGACACAGGACACTCTCTGTTGGTTCCATGTGCCACCAGCTAGCTGCCCTAAGACCAACTACTGACACACAAGTGTAGAGAAGGGAAGATTGGAGGAAACATAGGAAGGAGCCAAAACGATAGAGACAGACATGTCAGACTAGAGACTAAGTTGTATGTGACATACACTTCATAAGTCATCTTCAGACGAACTGGGCAGATTGTTAAATGATAACTGTGGCATACGTTGCATGCCAGGCACACACACTCTCACTTTGTACTGTGTTCATTACTTAGTATGTAGTTGTCTTCATTTTAATCTAATATAATACTTACCAAGATATACATATTTTTTAACATTTCTTATAATTCCATGAACATTGTATAATGCACAAACTAAGAGTGGGCTGGTCCCAGATACAGAGGTTTAGAAATGCCAGTAACAATAGTAATAACTGTGTAACATAAATATCACACAGAAACAAGCAATCAATTTTGGATGCATACAACTGGACGTATCCCTTAAATGATTGCATATCTCACCTATTGTGTATGCATGAATACTAATTGCAAACAGCCCCTAAATAAAAACAATATTCACATTTCTGTCTTAAATGCTTACATCTCTCACACATTTCATCTGGGTGGTTAATAATTTAGAAGTACATGTAAAGGTAAGTTCTTACATAGGTCATACAATCCTCAGGACTGCTCAAAGCACTTTATACTTTACTCTATGGCAGATCTGTTCAATCCAACACCACCTCTCGGACAACGTAAATAAAATAATGACCATATTTCTGGTTATACCTGTAAATAATAATCATATTTCTGGTTGTACCTGTGGTTAGTTCAACAGACACCACCCATTGCTGTCAGGTCACTGGTTACTGTACTTGGATAAGTATCAGGTGATGTCAGTTCTTCATTATTTCCCAGTCTTACTTACATCACTTGTAAGCACCTTTCATGTACAACACTTGGAGAAAAACCATTCTTCTTTTAGCAGACTAGTTAACATGCAACATATATATTGCACTCTGGGAGCCAAAATGTCAAATATCAAAGACAAATTTATGCATCCATGTATTGCTGTCTCTGTCAGAGTTTGTCAGTGTCACTGAAGCTGTCACTGACGGCTGCTGTTCGAAGGCACTTAGGTGTAGCGCTACCAAGGTGGCAGTGATTGTCCCATAGCTATGGCAGTACAACAGCACATGTAGTCACTAGATGGCAGCAGCTGTCACTTATGTATGACACCACTTGTAGTCACCAGGTGGCAGCAGCTGTCACTTATGTATGACACCACTTGTAGTCGCCAGGTGGCAGCAGCTGTCCCTCACGTGCTTCCATTCTCAGTCTGCCTCATCAACTTCATTCCCTGTGATAATATAACAGTATAATCATGTACATAAGTCAGCACATGTTCTATGATTTATCAATACTTCTGTCATCTAACGAAATCTTAACCAAATGTCCTGTCCATATTCTGCAAGATCAAGTTATCCACGGAACTACACTAAGAATGTAATTTACCCTTCTTGTTGTAAGTTAAGTACTGTATCACTCACTCCCTGGTCAGCAACCATCTAAGTACTTGTTGTAAGGTAAGTACCCTCTCATTAACCCTCTGGGGAGCAAGCACCTAAGTACTTGTTGTGTGCCAAGTATCATGTCACTCACCCTCTGCAGGGCGACTATCTAAGTACTAGTGTGAGACTGTGAGCTAAGTACGGTGTCACTCACCCTCTGCAGGGTGATTATCTAAGTACTAGTGTGAGACTGTGAGTTAAGTACCCTGTCACTCACCCTCTGCAGGGTGACTACCTAAGTACTAGTGTGAGACTGTGAGTTAAGTACGGTGTCACTCACCCTCTACAGGGTGACTACCTAAGTACTAGTGTGAGACTGTGAGTTAAGTACCCTGTCACTCACCCTCTACAGGGTGACTACCTAAGTACTAGTGTGAGACTGTGAGTTAAGTACGGTGTCACTCACCCTCTACAGGGTGACTACCTAAGTACTAGTGTGAGACTGTGAGTTAAGTACCCTGTCACTCACCCTCTACAGGGTGACTACCTAAGTACTAGTGTGAGACTGTGAGTTAAGTACGGTGTCACTCACTCTCTGCAGTGTGACTATCTAAGTACCAGTGGGAGACTGTGAGTTAAGTATCGTGTCGCTCACCCACTACAGGGTGACTACCTAAGTACCAGTGTGAGACTGTGAGTTAAGTACGGTGTCACTCACTCTCTGCAGTGTGACTATCTAAGTACCAGTGTGAGACTGTGAGTTAAGTATCGTGTCGCTCACCCTCTACAGGGTGACTACCTAAGTACTAGTGGGAGACTGTGAGTTAAGTACGGTGTCACTCACCCTCTGCAGGGTGACTACCTAAGTGCCAGTGTGAGACTGTGAGTTAAGTACCCTGTCACTCACCCTCTGCAGGGTGACTACCTAAGTACCAGTGTGAGACTGTGAGTTAAGTACCCTGTCACTCACCCTCTGCAGGGCGACTACCTAAGTACTAGTGAGAGACTGTGAGTTAAGTACCCTGTCACTCACCCTCTGCAGGGCGACCATCCACACTATGGCCTGTCTGCGGAGTGCACCCTCTGGAGCAGTCAGCTGCACCAGCTGCTCCTCTCTCGTGTCGTCTGTGTACAGCAGCTCCACGCCTGTCGCAACCTGGTTGCCTGCAACACTCACTCATCTCACTGTGTGTGTACACATGCATGCACACACTGTGTGAATACATGCACACACACAAACACACATGTAAACACACAAGAATGCTTTTTCACATGTTCTATCAAAGAGTTGTATGAGATGTATTACAACAGTAATTAATAAGTCACCAATAAAGCTACAGGTAGCAAGTGTAGCAACTTTTGTTATGATGGTGTACTCAGTGTGGTGTATGGCGTTGAGTGTCACTGTCAATGGGCCAGTATAATCTTATGACATGTATTACCTGTTAATTATAAGACTGATTTTATCTACATTTAGAACTAGAAAGAACTATGCTGCTAATTCAACACAATGAATTATGTTAAACAAATAAGTGAAATATATAAAGTCATAATTACATCGATAAAAATTTAATAAATTGAAAAAATAAACATGGTAACATCAAAAAAGAAACAAAAACAGCAGGACCAGTATCAGGGACATCCGCACTCCAGACTACAGGGGGAGAAAGGGAAACACAACAGTCTACATTTGTAAAACATCAACAGACAAGCATGTTCAGTTTGTGTGTGTGTGTGTGTGTGTGTGTGTGTGTGTGTGTGTGTACGTGCGTGGGTGCGTGCGTGCGTGCGTGCGTAGTCACTGTGTACTGTGTGTGTGCGTGTGTGCGTGTGTGCGTGTGTGCGTGTGTGCGTGTGTGTGTGCGTGTGTGCGTCTGTGCATGTATGTGTGTGTGTGTGCATGCGTGAGAGGATGTATGGGTAGGTGTATGTGTATATGTGTCTGTATGTATCATATTTGTTCTATTAAATGTACAAGCCCTAATTAACACAATACAGTGTATAACCCTTTTCAGCAGGATCTGACATTCCTATGGAACAAAACATATTATATCAGATCCATCATTTACTGTAATTACTGCCCTGTCAAGAAAGTTACACTTACATCTGCAACCTGTGCACCCCTTTGACCACACAACCACACACAGCGGGATGAATAAATCATTTCTAGACAATTTATATTGCCATGTGCCATTCCAGTTTGAATTTTATGCGATGTCATTGACACCATGTTAGTTGATGGCCAAAACAGCAAATTTGTAACTGTATATTTATAAGAAGTCTGTTTAGCATTGTGAACATTAGTATCATGTTAGAGAATGACAGACACCACAACTGAATGTTTATCCACATTACTGCTTGGTATGAACAGAACTGTCAGCTAAGCAGTGGCATATGTGTACATGAACCTACACATTACTATCACCACAATATACCATATTATATGTGTGCATGAAACTACACATCACTATCACCACAATATACCACATTATATGTGAACAATGAAAACTCAGTTTGAGTTTAATGACAACAATGAGTTCACTGCCACCACTGCACCTACCTTCCTCCACTGGCAGCGTGAAACACACACAACTGTTACCTTCTGCTGAATGTACATAGTATATTGATATTTGTTTAAATCAAATTACATGTACCTCCTCGTAATCTCATAATATTCTTAACAGTGTCTGCTCCTGTTAAAGCGAATTGCTGTTTCTTCCACAACTAACTGAATTATAAGGGACAAAAATGTACTATACTTAAGAAAAAATAAACAAATATCATCCAACTTTCCTAGATTGAATTTTCATACTCACATTACACAAAAATTACAACTTTCTGTCAACCAGAACCATCTCCCTAGAATTAATTAATTAGTTACTCAATTGTTCACATAGCTTAGGTAGCTTACCTTGAAGGTAATACCCACAAGTCAACTCTGTGAACCAGGTAGCTTACCTTGAAGGTAATACCCACAAGTCAACTGTGTGAACCAGGTAGCTTACCTTGAAGGTAATACCCACAAGTCAACCGTGTGAACCAGGTAGCTTACCTTGAAGGTAATACCCACAAGTCAACCGTGTGAACCAGGTAGCTTACCTTGAAGGTAATACCCACAAGTCAACCATGTGAACCAGGTAGCTTACCTTGAAGGTAATACCCACAAGTCAACCGTGTGAACCAGGTAGCTTACCTTGAAGGTAATACCCACAAATCAACTGTGTGAACCAAGTAGCTTACCTTGGGGGTCACACCCGGATGTGATAACATTCAAAGTGTGGATGTTCTCAATTTCAGCAGGCTCCAAGACGACGTTGTCAGTGCAGAACTCAAACTTGAGGGCCCTAAACAAGGAAGACAACTGTACAATACTTGAGGGCCCTAAACAAGGAAGACAACTGCACAATACTTGGGGGCCCTAAACAAGGAAGACAACTGTACAATACTTGAGGGCCCTACACAAGGAAGACAACTGTACAATACTTGAGGGCCCTACACAAGGAAGACAACTGTACAATACTTGGGGGCCCTACACAAGGAAGACCACTGTACAATACTTGGGGGCCCTACACAAGGAAGACAACTGTACAATACTTGAGGGCCCTACACAAGGAAGACAACTGTACAATACTTGGGGGCCTTACACAAGGAAGACAACTGTACAATACTTGGGGGCACTACACAAGGAAGACAACTGTACAATACTTGGGGGCCTTACACAAGGAAGACAACTGTACAATACTTGGGGGCCCTACACAAGGAAGACAACTGTACAATACTTGGGGGCCCTACACAAGGAAGACAACTGTACAATACTTGGGGGCCTTACACAAGGAAGACAACTGTACAATACTTGGGGGCCCTACACAAGGAAGATAACTGTACAATACTTGAGGGCCCTACACAAGGAAAACAACTGTACAATACTTGGGGGCCTTACACAAGGAAGACAACTGTAGAATACTTGGGGGCCCTACACAAGGAAGACAACTGTACAATACTTGGGGGCCCTACACAAGGAAGACAGCTGTACAATACTTGCGGGCCCTACACAAGGAAGACAACTGTACAATACTTGGGGGCCCTACACAAGGAAGACCACTGTACAATACTTGGGGGCCCTACACAAGGAAGACAACTGTACAATACTTGAGGGCCCTATACAAGGAAGACAACTGTACAATACTTGGGGGCCTTACACAAGGAAGACAACTGTACAATACTTGGGGGCCCTACACAAGGAAGACAACTGTACAATACTTGAGGGCCCTACACAAGGAAGACAACTGTACAATACTTGGGGGCCTTACACAAGGAAGACAACTGTACAATACTTGGGGGCCCTACTCAAGGAAGACAACTGAACAATACTTGGGGTCCCTACACAAGGAAGACAACTGTACAATAATTGGGGGGCCTACACAAGGAAGACAACTGTACAATACTGGGGGGCCCTACACAAGGAAGACCACTTGACAATACTTGAGGGCCCTTCACAAGGAAGACCACAGTACAATACTTGAGGGCCCTTCACGGGTGAGTATAATACTAAGTGTCTCACTATGTACACCAATTCTGCTACAATGTGAAATTTACATAATTGAACAGAAAGAAAAGAGCAATGTTTTTAATAAATAATACAACATGGAACATTTCCATGATAAAGATACCATATTTTTGTAAATTGCATTTCAGCCATTTAATAATGATAACTACATAAATACACTTTTTTTTACAATTTGTGTGAAACATAATCAGGAAATAAATGCCAGGGTTGGACTCCTATGTCACAGTGTGTCTCCGAGTGACACCAGTCAGAGGCAGCTGTTTACATGAATACTCTGAAAACAGTATTAAAACATACATGTTTCTAAACAGAAGTTTAGTTGAACAAAGCAATGCTGTCAAGCACAATAAAAAGAAAACATAAAATACCTGTTGTCTGGGGCCAGTTTACACAGGCACATTGATGTAGTTTCACTGCCAGTTGCTGAATTTTTCAGTGCAAATTGAGCACCTGTAAAGTAAGTTCATTTAACTAGCATGATACAAAGGTCACACAATTGTTAAACGTTGGAACACTGTATCCTGCTTTGAACTTTAGAAAAATGTTCAAGCACACTGTGTTACATAACTATAAATAACTATAATGATGCCTATAAATTTACCACAGCTCAAAGGTATAACAGGACAAGAATCATCATTTAGGGCAATGATGATTTAGGGATGGAATGCAATTTCAAACAATTTGACAAAACTTGTTGTTAGACATATTCAATTCAATAAATTTATTTCAAAACATACAACATGAAAAACAAACAAAACAAGGCAAGTACATAATAAGTCACGTGGTATGGTATACAATCATGAATAAATATGTTTTGAAAAGGAACATATATATATACATGTATAAGTATCTACCCCTGTGAAGAAAATATGATATACGGTTAATGGGGATATATTTAGACATGCAGACAAGAAAACGAGCAAGAGGTTGACCCAAGTTGAGATGACAGGCATGTCTTGACAGGACACATTGAGGAGAAGTCTAAAGGCATGGCAGATGAAGGAAGAATGGGCTGAGGTCAGGAAGAAGTGGAAGAGACTCCAAGACCTGCCACCACACAAGAAGAAGGTGGGGAATATAAGAAAAGGTATAGGAAAATAAGGTGACTGTTCCACAGAAATGGCACACTATGTAATGGTTCTTGTGGTTGCTATCTTCAGTTTGATTAGAAAGGCAACCAGAAGCAAAGCTGTCTAATCTGGGGTTGTGGTCGTGAGAAACAAGGGATCTTGAATGCAATATGCCCTAAGCAATGTAGTACATGTTGTAGTTTAGCTACATTCATTTTAACAGTATTATTTAGCACCAAGTTTCAACAGTCAATGTGGCTTTGAATTACAGTTGGTGACATTGTCTTGGAAATCGCTATAGATATTAGATGAGTAATCCTAAGTTTAAGACAAATCAAGCAAAAGAAAAAGTGGATCACAAATGACGTCTGGTCAATCATTGAAGTGAAATGGAAGCACCTGACACAATAAGAGCATGTAATGGATGAGTCAGTAGCAGGCAGGAGCAGGGAGGAAATCAGGCTGGAGGAAGTGTCTTATACTCCATTGAGGAGACGGGAGAGGTAAGGTAAGATAAGGTAAATGTCACATGGGAAGAGCAAGCTTAAGTAAGGTACTCACCTGTCATTAGTATCTTGAGGTGTTTATCAAAGAACTCATTCTCTCTTGCCGTCACCTGCAGACAGGTATCGCACTGACGAACTGGGTCAATGAAGCACATCCGTGGCAGCGCCATCTTGCCATTACAGCAGGAACTACAGAAAACCCGACCACAGCGACGGCAGTGATGCTGCAACAAAACACTACGTAACATATACTCTCCTCTCACTGATTCTAGCAGGTGTTGGACTACAAGATAAGGAAATCATCCAGACCTATTTGGCTTTATGCTCTTGCAATATATATATATATATATATATATATATATATATATTAATATATATATATATATATATATATATATATATATATATATGTGTGTGTGTATATATATATATATATGTGTGTGTGTATATATATATATATATGTGTGTGTGTGTATATATATATATATATATATATATATATATATATATACACACACATATATATACACATATATATATATATATATATACACACACACGTATATATATACACACTAATAGTGTGGTCCACATCTCGAATTGACATCGATGTTGTCTGTGCTTAAAACACCCTTAGTAATCATACATTCTCTTTACTGTGCTCCTGTTTGGCTTATCAGTTTTTGTATGTAATACCACTACAAGGAAATCGCAAACATCAACAAAGGTTATGTAAGGCAACTGGGAATACTGCATCAACTTACCCGTCTACGGACGATATCAAATTTCTTCTGGCAAATGATGCAACACTTGCACTGCAAATAAATTTATAATATATACATAATATATACATACATATCAATTTGTTTATTAAAGCCAAGATCAAAATGTTCCAGTTTGCTACTGTGGTATATCACTGTGCTGCTATGTTGTGTAAAGCTATTTCCATGAGATTAATATATATAATCGATGTTTCAAACTGTGTGTCGACATTGGCAGACCGAACACTCTCTATGATGCCAACCTTTGGCCAGTTGGCACTAAGATTGGTCGATACTTTCCTCCAAGGAAACACAACACAGCTAATTCGACACACCTATAGACTGTCGTATACGTATTGCCTCCTTTAATGCGAGAAGCATACGGAACAGTTCACTTGATTTGATTAACATTTTAACTGCATGTGATATACTTGCTGTGCAAGAACATTGGCTTCCCAAACAGAGCCTTTCATATATTAATTCTTTGCACTCTGACTTCAGTGCTAGGGGCATTAGCTCCATCGATTATGGTGATGGCTTCAGTGGTCGTCCTCACGGTGGTCTTTGTTTTTTATGGCGAAGATCTCTTGACCCATCCATTGAAATTTTGGTTTATGACGATGAGAAAAGACTTCTTGGTCTAAAAATCACTACTTTTAATGCCACAATTCTTGTTCTTAATGTTTATCTACCATATCAGAGTGATGATAATGTTGATGAATATCAAGCTATTTTAGGCAAGATCCAAGCCATAACTGACTCATTTGATTCAAGTAATATTTTTATTGTTGGAGACTTTAATGCTGATTTAATCAAGACCAGCTTATTTTCACCATTTCTAAATTCTTTTATTAGTGAATGCCACTTTATCCCAAGTGACATTAAGTATCTTCCCCCCGATTCGTCTACATATGTTAGTGACGCC
The DNA here is from genome assembly GCA_964017155.1 of Oasisia sp. SBJ-2009. Taxonomy (NCBI): domain Eukaryota; kingdom Metazoa; phylum Annelida; class Polychaeta; order Sabellida; family Siboglinidae; genus Oasisia; species Oasisia sp. SBJ-2009. The sequence continues at coordinate 31,966,939 of OZ024856.1, forward strand.
CATGGCTCTAGGAGCTGGCTGGATCATGTGTCCACTCCAGTCACTCATCTGTCTCTGATATGGTAATTAATTATGACTTTGTCTCTTCGGGTCATTTTCCTCTATCGTTTACCATTTCTATCAAATTACTACCCACTTCTGAATCATCCACTATGCAACAAACTTGTAAGCCCAGTCCCATGTGGGATTGTGCCTCCTCCCATGACCTTCTCAACTATTACACCAAATCTGGTTCTCTTTTATCCGGCATTGACGTACCACATGCTGCTATAAGTTGTACCAATCCTAACTGCCATGATGTAGCCCATCAGCTGCTCTTGTGTAAATTTTATAATGATATCATACATTCTCTTACGGATGCTTCCGATGTCATTCCTACTAAAGCGTATAACACATCCCGAAAATTCAATGTTCCTGGTTGGAACGACCTGGTCAGGGACTCTCATCAAGCTGCCAGAGAAACTTTTCTCATCTGGCGGTCTGCTGGGAGTCCGAGACATGGTTCTTTGTATGACTTAATGAAAATTAAACGTGCCCAGTTTAAACGCAACAAAAGACATTGCGAAAAAAATGCCGAATCTCTTAAAGCCGAGTGACTTGCTCCAATCTGAGCAGCCATGATTTTAAAAACTTTTGGAATGGCATCAAACAAGCAAACAATGGCAGGTTACCTAACCCCAGTAATGTTGGAGGTGCCTGTGGTGCTGAAAACGTCAGAAATATGTGGCTTCATCATTACCAATCACTGCTTAACTCTGTACCCGAGTCTACTGTTCACATTCATAAGATTGACATGTATTGTAGCAATATTCAACTTAGCGACAATATGGTTGTTAAAGTTAAAGAACTACAAGAATTAATAATTGCTATGCCTGTTGGTAAAGCCTGTGGCTACGACCATATCAGTAATGAACATTTTAAGTATGCTAACGAAAAACTACATATCCTTATGTCTTTGTTTGTCTGTTAATACATGGTTTTTTACCTGATACTATGATGACAACAATCATAGCTCCTATCATTAAAAATAAATCTTAAAAAGCATCACTCTACTGAGATGCTCATATTTCTGTTAAAAGAACTTTTTCGAAACTATATTGCTAATGGGTCTTCTATGTATGTTACTATGTTGGATGCCTCCAAAGCCTTCGACAAAGTTAACCACAGCAAGCTATTTGGTAAATTAATTGATCGTGGCTGTCCAGCTTTTATTGTACGCATTCTATACCACTGGTACGGTACCCAACAATTTACCATCAGATGGTGTCAGGGATTTTCTAGCTTTTTTACTGTTTCCAATGGTGTTAAACAGGGAGGAATCCTTTCCCCCCATCTTTTCAATGTGTACATGGACGACTTAAGCATTAATCTAAACAAATTACATATTGGTTGTCTTTATGCTGGCACCTTAATCAACCACTGGATGTATGCTGATGACCTCTGTATTTTTTCTCCCAGTGTTGCTGGTTTGAGAAAACTTACTGATTGTTGTGCCAAGTATGGCGAATTGTTCAATATTACTTATAATGCCAAGAAGTCCTTTTGTATGGTTATTGACAACAAACCCCAGGACAGGAAACATTTTCATTGTATCCATCTCGATAACCATCCATTACCTTATACTACGAAATGTAAATATCTTGGTCATATAATCAACAATAACCTAACTGATGATGACGACATTGCCAGACAAAAAAGATGCCTTTATGCCCAAGCCAATGTATTAGCTCGAAAATTTTGTCTTTGTAATATTTCCACCAAAATGATTTTATTTCAAGCATACTGTGCTCCTATGTATACTTCTAGTCTTTGGTGCAAATTCAAAAAATATAGCCTCAAAAGCATTACTGTCGCATACAATAATAGCCTCAGAATTTTACTCGACTTACCCTCAAGATGTAGTGCAAGTTTTATGTTTGCCACCAACTACATTAAATCCTTCAATGAATGCATTCGTTCATAATATTCAGTCTTTTATGTCGTCTTCATCAGTCAGATAATATCCTTTTTATTAATTACCTTCATACCGATATTCATTTTAAGAGCCATATGTACTCATACTGGAGGTCGTTATTGTACACATGTCATTAGTATTTTATTTATTTTTTAATCAATTTTTTATTTTTTTTATTTTTACAACTTTTTAAATTCATTTCCTCATATATTTAGACATCATTTTTTTAATTTTACACTTATATTTTTACGTTGATCTCATCATTGCTTTGATTGTATTATATGTATTGTACTTTTCAATTTTTTTTATTGTCTTTTATGTATATATATATGGACGTCTTGTCTGAAATAAACTTTATTATTAAAGGCCATCTATAAAGGGTATCGTACTCACTGAAGTTGATATATTCATTGATCTCAAGCTATTATAAATAGCCAGTAATATAATAAAACACCTAGAGTCAAACAGATAGTATTTTAAAGAAAAAAACATGGTTTCATTCATGTAAATCAAATGATGGTGGTTTCTGTGTCTGGTAGTAAAACCCATGTGTGATTATTCTGGGAATATTTTAAAAAGTTCTTGCTGGTGCAAGTGTTGTTGACAACTTTATTATTTATATGTCATGACTGACACTGACAAGCCCCAACGTGGAGGACGAGCAACAAGCATGTACAGGTCACTGACATTGTGGGCATGGATGGCTATAACAGCTGGCACATATATAGCCTAGGCCTTGCCCTTGGCTTAGCCTTAGTGGAATATGGTGAAGTGTCATTGCTGTATATTTGAATACCTTTCTCTAAGCTTTAGATGTATAAAACATTATTACTGCATCTGTGTCATGTAAAAAAAGAAATCCAATCTCAATACTCATACTGGTCGGGTGTCTAAAAATTAGGTCACTCCTATTTCACCAAGAGAGACGCCTACGCTAAGGTCTATGAGTACGGCACGGCTATATCCAATTCATCATTTGCTGCTAAAAATTAACAGAGGACATAACTGTCAGGGTATATAATGTTGATTTGTTTGCCACTGACTGACATCGAGTCAAGTGACAGCTGTCATTACGATCGGTATCGCGACACGATCCACTTTCACGACACGAGTCAACTTTTTATTAGCCAAGTCTCAAGATAACAATTAGTTAATGATACTCATATAAACAACTGTATAAGATGTATCCAACCTGATTGTCTGGGATCCATGGTGGTTCAACTGTACAGAATGGACTACCTTTCGTCTGGTTAGACGCTACCATTTTTAGCCCACTTTTGGAACGAACCAGTTTCTTTCCACTGGAAGCCATGTTGTTTATTTACAGTGGTCGCACAACACAAACTCGGAACTGAGTAGACGGGAGAATATTATAACTTGCCCACATTTAAGATAATTGATGCAACAAAATTTATACACATTATTATTCAGTGTCGTGCCCTAGGGAAGAATATAGTTCAACATACATTTACAATGAATAAGAATTGTGTCAATATATAAGTGAAATGTTAATTATGAATTAATATGTTAATATATCGGTATCTACCACACGATGAGTCGATCAAGCCAAGCCGCGCGAATTTTGACTTGAACTAATTAATTAATCGTGAGCTAGCCAAAGTTACACAAAATAATTATACTATGGCATTGTACAAACATAGGCTATGCAGTCATCTTGTGAGTGTGGTTTTAGCGGGTTTATTGTTCTAGTTGTTTCCAGCATTTAGCAATCTGCGATCTCCAATCTCTTCGGAGGCGGGACTTACTTCTGATTGTCGATCGATTGTCCTGCATGGCCTGAACTGTATCGTGCAACAGAGTTCCACAGTAGCTTGTTGCACTGTGGGTTTGTAGTTTATGTGAGATATACTATGCACGCGTCGATCTGTGGGGGACAAGGGGAACGCGTCCCCACTTTTCAGCCCGAGGGGGACAGTATAGGAAATGTCCCCCATTTTTCTAGTTCAGGAAAACAAATGTATAGGCATATAGCGAGACTGATCACTCCACTTTCTTAAAAACCCTACATCGGTCTAGTAATAAAATTTATATAATTTATGAGTTCAGATATAAACTTCCGACTACCCAATGGAAATCATAAAGATAAATTGCTTGGTTGGTCGCAGCGCGCAACTAGATCTTAGTCCAGTAAATATTCATCAAGCCGGGCTGTATCATTTTGCACCCTTGTGGTGATATATTAAAACCGGATCAACGCCACTGGACACCTCCAATAGACAACATACAACACCACCCTTGTCCCGCTCGGCCGCTCCACACCCCGTCCCTATCACATCCCCACCCGTCACTGACCTATGCTTTCCCCATCGGGTACTGGGCAAGGTAATGCCTTTTCATTTGCTCAATCTGAATTCATATTTTATAGATAACCATCTCCTATCAGGAAGTGTTGTATTTTCGCTCAATAAAAATTCCCTCAATCACATTCGGGGAAGAATGCAGGAAATGCATTTTTATTCGGTCTCTATATCAGCTATGCAAGCCTGCCTTGTAAAATATCCTGCACTTGACGTACATCGTTGTGTGACGATTTAGTCGGTTTTGCGTCTAGGACTAGGCTTCTCAGCGACGTCAGGGAATCCGACGACGACGACGTCGGTATTATTACATTTTTGTGACTGCGTCTTCAACTGTTCAACGTCAAGTACATCTGCTGCGATTATCAACGACTGCAGCAGATGATATATGAAAAACACCAGTAGTTGATTCATAGATTGACATTGAAACAAGTTTCATGATTTCGTTGACTTTAATTAGCCATGCAATTACACTAAACCTGCTGTTGACGACATGCATCCTGCAGCTGTATGTTTCCGTTAGGCCTGTACTTATATCAGCGGCCGGCAGTGTCAATGAAGCCAAAGTCGCACAGCTTCATAACTGGACCAATGGCAGTCCGGTTTACGGTAAGCAGTGCTATTTAGACACTCATACATACTATATATAAAATAGTAAATGGCTTAATTAGTGGAATAACAGCAAAAACATAACTTATTCCTGTAAACACACAGTCACTGGAAAACAGCATTAATTCCTTGTCTTACCTTATCCCTCATTCCAGATGTAATTACCACTTGTATTTTTATTCTAAGTACCATTCGACTTTGGAACTCCCTATCTCAATATGTTTTAAATCAAAACAGCCTTGATTCGTTTAAGAGCAATATCCAGACTTTGCAAATTCCACTTTTTATACATAACTAGTTCTTTTGCACTAATTACTGTTCTGGTCTGCCAGGAAGTAAAGTATAAAACTATGAGCAGTCATTTTTGTTTACTTTGTGCACTTGTCTTCACTTCTTAAAAAAAACAGCTTGTATGTGCTTTTTGTCTATCTGTGGTTGCATAGATCCCAGGCTACTTAGAAAAGCTACAGGCAAAAGTATTTTGCTATTTTTGTAAGTTGAATGTTTTGTCTTACAGAATGGCTATGGATGAATGGACCCAACATTGGAGATCAGCATTCGGTACTCTCCAGCCTGGATACACTGCAGTATCCAGGTTCCCGAAGTGGGACAGCTTCATGGCGAGATACCAGTGGAAATGTGTGGATGTTTGGAGGGTTTGGCCTCGACAGTAGGACAACAAGAACTGCCCATGTCCTCAATGACCTGTGGCTATGGAATGCCACCAGTGGCATATGGGCACTAGTGAACCAGAGACGTGGTGATGGCGAGAAGATGCGGGCAGTGCCCCAGCCACGGCACCATGCCGCAGCATGTGGGGTGCCAGGTGTCATGTTTATACTGTTTGGTGGAATGGGACCACAGGGGGAGCCACTCTACGATACATGGATATTTGACATCAAGTCATCTAAGTGGCTTCCACTGTATATCCACACATCAAGAGAACGTGTGAAGATGACCCACCCGGCAGCACGGTCTCACCCTGCCGTCTGGTGTACCACCGACAGTCTGGTTGTGTTCAGTGGTCAGGGCGGCACCAGTGGGTGGCTACTCACAGACATGTGGATGTTGTCTCTGCGCAACTTGACCTGGGTGCCACTAGTTGACAGACCAGGCACCAGTAGCGCATCGGCACCTGACCGTGTTCCTTTGCCACGCACCGGGGCAACTACATGGGTCAGCACAGGTGGAGCACTTTACTTATTTGGTGGAAATAAGAATTCTAGACAGACACAGGATTACTTCTTCCGTAACGCAGCTCATCTACTTGACACTACTGTTCTGTTGGCCGACCTTTGGCTATTTTCAATACATGATGCCTCATGGACATTACTACACGCAGGTTCCCCTTCCACACCACCTGGACAGGATAACATTGGTGCTAGGGAGTGTCCAGGCCCCAGACACCTGTCCATGAGTTGGGGACACAGTGACAGCAATCTGTGGTTATTTGGTGGTAACGGACTGAAAGACATTTTTGCTGACAAGACAAAAAGTGACATGTTGTCTGACTTGTGGATGTACGATGTGAGGCTGAAGCAGTGGGTATGTTGGACACGTGGAAACTCTTCTGGTGGTGACGTCTACAGCCACCAAGGACAGCGTCAGTCTGTGTCACCAACTGGCAGGAGTGGAGCAGCTGTGTGGCAGTACAATGACGTTGTGTACATCACGGGAGGCTTTGGTTATGATGGACGTCACAAAATAACCTATCTGAATGACATGTGGTTGTATTTACCCAGCAATACAAGCATTCCTTTACATGAGAGCAAAGACATTGAGGGACCCAGGAGACACCATGGGCTGTCAGGCGGTGTAGTCTTTGCCATCAGTCTCTCCACATTCGGTGGGGCTGTTCTCATCATGGGACTTTACTGTTTTGTAAAGAACTTTGGAAATCTGCCCAATTTTCATCGTTCCAGTGGCTACAATGTCAGATATTCCCCACTGTTTGATGAGGCACATGTAGGCACATGAACATGGTACAGAGAACTTAGAGAAGACAAAGTTACCATACATTCCATAAGACAAAGTAACCACACATTCCATAAGACAATGTAAACATACATTCTAGAAGACAATGCAAACATGTGTTTGATGCCATGTGAGGCCTTGTTCCCCTCTCAAGGCCTGGATTAAGAACCACTGTACTAACGTTTCTGTCCATATGTGCACATTTATTCAACATCTGGGTATTTTGTATGTGGTGCATGCATTTATGTGTGTTTCATTATACTTTCATACATGCATGCGCACAACTAATATGTATTTATAACGGTTACCTTGGTATTATTTACTTGATATAAAATATTTGATGTTGTTACTACAGATAGATACAGTTCACCTACACAGTGCACTGCCTTTCTAACCAACATGTCAATTGTGGATGTTGTCGTTTGTGCGTGTGTGTGTGTGTGTGTGTATACACACACACTACACAGCAGGAGGAGCAATGTGTATCACTATACAACATGAGGAGCCAGGTGTATCACTGCACAACAGGAGGAGCTAGGGGTATCACTACACAACAGGAGGTGAACTGTGTATCATTTAACAGCAGGAGGAACCAGGTGTATCATTTAACAGCGGGAGGAACCAGGTGTATCATTTAACAGCAGGTCAGCCAAAGAAATATGGGGAAGTCTGTAATATTTTGCATGCATCATGTTACAACTTCTTGTACATTGTTTATGTGGATGGGCCATCTTCACAGTCATATACAGGGTCATGAGAAACTATTGTATTATATATCGTACGAACACTTAATATATTAAAGACATGTCAACATGGTTTTGTGGTGTATGATTTGAATGTTGTCTTCACTGGTTCTGCTCCAGGCTGTCATTATGATTTTTTTATGAAACATGCCACAGGAATTCATTAAAAGCAGCATACAGTGACTTGTCTATTGAAACTCATTTATCAGGGTTAAATGTATGGCAATGTTATATACAGATCGAGCTGTCCAGTCAGTAACAGTGTCAGTGATACATATCCAGTACAGTGGACGCAGGCAACTATCTCCTGCATGTGTGTCTGTAAAGTTTTGTCTGGAGGATGACTTGTACTAGTTATTTTGTCATAAACAATTAATATATGTGTGATGTTTTGTCTGTGTCTGTCTAAGGACTGTGATGAAAAGGAATGTTTGCTTTCTATATACGCCTACATTTTTATGTTGAACCAATCAAAGACATTTGCGTACAGGCCAGTTTTGTTGTCATATAAATATTATAGTGAGAGGCATTACCAACCTTGTCCAGCCCTTTCAATAGATCAATAAGTGGGGGGGGGGGCAAGGTGCAAAAAACATGAACTTTCAAGGTGACAACTCTCAATAGTATAACAAATATTTACTTGATCCTATGTCTCAAAACAGCATGATCGATAAAAGTAGTAAATTCTTTATAAAAGGGCAAGTTACTTGCACAAAGTTCAAAACTTGTATACCCATTCACCTACCCACCTATTTACCCACTCACCCATCTATCTACATAACCACCTATATGCCTACTCACCCTCTCACCTATCTATCAATGCCACCCACCTAAATAACCACCCACTAACATTACCTAAACAAACTATTAACACACACACACACACACACACACACACACACACACACACACACACCTGTTTACACAACCACCTATTTAAAGTTGTGCACTTACACACCTATCAACTCACTCTATCTATCTATCCACCCACACACCTCACCCTTCTATGTTGTGCCTTATTCCTTTTTTATTTCTCACATGTGAAATTTGACCAGAAGTTTATTCTGCCTTTGTATGTATCACTTATAGACATAAACATTCACGAGCTCTCTCTCTCTCTCTCTCTCTCTCTCTCTCTCTCTCTCTCTCTCTCTCTCTCTCTCTCACACACACACACACACACACACGCACACACACACACACACACACACACACACACACACACACACACACAAACACACACACACATACACACATTATTGTTATTAATATTGTTTAACTCAACAAGTTTGACGCAAAGTCAGTGTCATGTGTAATGTGATAATATTTTATTATTTGTATAAAATATTAAATGTGTATTAGCATATATATATATATATATATATATATATATATATATTGTAAGCATGCAATGATATTGAGGGATATTATAAATATGCCTTCAACGTAACACATTGCCTAAGTTGGATTGATAGATCAAATAATCTTGAAACATATTTCCTTTCTACAACAAAAAACAAGCGGGTCTATTGTCAGAGTAGAATGGGTCAAGTTACGACGAGAGTACACTTACAATCCCACCCGGCCCTACAACGTACGCCTTCACCGAGCGAGTCGTCTGACAGCGGCCGGCATGTGGACGGCGGGGCGCTTCTCGCCGGACGGAACAGCCGCGAGCGGCGGCGCTATTGTTAAACAAACCCAAAAGTGTGGCAGCGTATGCTACAGCGAACTAATCGCACCGCAATCACAACAGCTGGAGCGGCGAGCGCGGACCTTGTCACTCGGCAGGTGTGGATTCTATTTGAACAGAATACTCATTTCTAATAAGTTTACAGTTTATGAACGATACAGAGCGTGTAAACGCTACAGGGCGGCCGAAGGACAGCAGCGCCCATTAAGGTATGTTTATTTAATTAACTGCTGTTAGACTGCGCTAGATTGCCGACGACCGATGACCTGCCATAGGCATAGCAGGCTCACTGTCAGACTCTCTTTGTCTCATTCTCTCACATCTCGTGCCTGGTTTTGACGCTCCTAACGTGAACTGGTGTGCGCCCGTGTGCGCCACTTGCAGTATGTGTAGATCAACGCTAAACTGTTTAATGTCTACGTAATCCTTTATTATAATAATTATTTTTGACAGTCGTTATCCTAAAATCAATATCCGTCATTGAATCAGCGGCCAGCAGCGAGTATGTTTTAGCGTGCCTGATTATTACATGTTGGGGCAAGTTGGGGCTGTTCGTCGTATTCACAGAAGGAAGCGTTAAATAAATGTGGATGAACGAAACAGCCGAACGACGCGGCGCCAGTGGTGTCACATTCGATCGACAGTGTAAATAACAACAGCAGCAGCTGGCGACCCGCGCACGCTACGGCCGGCCTCGCACAATACACAGGCAGCGGCCAGCGAGTGCGTCTCGAGTCGTCGGCCCAGTGGGACAGCGACCGCCGTCAGTTGGGTGCTCGGGTTCACTCGCTAGTCTCTCTGACGCCGCGTCTGTCTGTTTACCAACAGGCATTCGTTACCAAAAACGCGCACGATGACCCTTCGTACACCGAACTCGTTCTCTTGCAGCCGACGCTTGGCTCTCGTGGCCACTCATTGCCACCGGCACGTTGTTTAATAGGTAGTTCACAGTTGTTGATTGATGCCTCTACTGAGCCTGAGGAATCACTCACGGAGGCTCTAGTCCAGTCACATTTTGCAACTGTCTATCGTAGCAGCATAATGATGTGTGGTACAGAACAATTACGTAAAACTGTTTTCTGCATCGATGTCAATTTTGTTAGTAGAGTAGCCAGTAGGGCGGGACAAACTAAACTAAATATTGAATACTTTCATAGCTATTTATTTGACTGTTGTAGTTGTCCAGCTGTAGGTATCTAGTTAAAAACTGTCTAGTTCAGGATGAGCCAGTAGGAGGGAGTATTATTTACTCTTGGAAAACATAACCTTTTGTAGTATAATTAAATCAAATAGTTTAACAATTTATACAAGAATCATAATTAATAAAACTAGTATACTGTCATCAGTTAGATTCTGGACACAGACCCCGGTGTAGTAACATGTGTAGTAACATGCATCTAGGGCCCCATGTAGACTAACTGCGCTACGGTGTGCTCGCAGATTAATTACAGGTGTAGCGCTGTAGGGTCTGTATTCACAGGTGAGAAATATGCTGCTCTCTTGCGACCAAGACCGCTAGGATTCTAACTGAATTCACTCGACGACATCACAATGTGATATGTGAAGAACATGATACCATATGACTATGTAAGACAAACTCAGATTTTTTTCCCTAGAGCTAGCGTGTATTTCTTATATTTACCTTACGTTACAATTTTGTAGTTACGACATTATCGCGATTAAGGTGACCGATCGACACGTGTAGATTGGTGACATTTACGTGTCCTTTGTCCACTGTCATATTTAGATTACGTCTTATGACATTCTGTCTGTGACATTTCGTCCAGCGATGTGGACAATGGTGTGGTGTCCTTGACATTACACTGATATGTTTTAACGTCGGCTAAGCACGAGAAGCCCGTGAGGTGAGGTGAGGTCACATTTAAACGATGTCACATATGAGGCAGTGTATGACGAACTAGTTTGATTTATCAGCGGCCGGCGTCATGGTCCATTCGTTCGTACTAGTGATCTGAATGAGTGAACACGTACACAATGTCCGTACACGACTGCGGGCACTATGAGGACTCTGTGACGTTGTCGATACAACGATCTAACTAACGAAGCGTGACAGTGAGACGAGAAATATGCAGGAATGTATCGAGTCCTTGGTGTGTACAACACGGCGTACACAATTTAATACAAGTTCGACAAGCAGGATGACGTAAGCAGCATAATATTCAATTTTCAATTTATTTCAAAACACACACAATTAAAAAGCAAGCAATACAAATACAAATCAAACATACTATTATTTGCTATCCTTTTTAAACGTAAATAGTTTGCTTTTCTTTACCCATATCAATGACAAGTAATTTGATTCTTTGTTTTGTTGACCTGCTGTGATTGTAGGCCTACGTGTGATGCTGATACATGATATGATAATCGCGTCCAAAATAGCAGAGTATAATTTATTTGCAGTCAGTTGACTAATGACTACATATAAGCACAATTAACGTGTCCCCCGTGGACTACTCTGCCAGTGGCTTGATGACGTCCACCCACCCATCCACCCACCCATGGATTGCGCGCCAGCGGGGGGGGGGTGTGGTGGACGTCAACGCTACTGCCCTGTGCCCTTTCACATTTACAGAAGTCATTGCGTCATTGTGCAAGAGCGCCCGCTTGTCGCTCGCTGTTAGGCCGCGTGCGTGTCGCTCCCACTTATTCAGTACATCTCCGTGACTGGTCGACCGACCGACCGACCGACCGACCGACCGACCGACCGACCGACCGACCGACCGACCGACCGACCGACCGACCGACCGACCGACCGACCGACCGACCGACCGACCGACCGACCGACCGACCGACCGACCGACCGACCGACCGACCGACCGACCGACCGACCGACCGACCGACCGACCGACCGACCGACCGACCGACCGACCGACCGACCGACGACTGGTTGGCGCAGCTGTTTGCCAAGCCGAAGGCCGCGTCTGACAAGTCACGGGGGCGACGCGTGGTGTAGCACACCAAATACAACTGACATCCAGCGAATCGGCGTAGACAGCATTGGTCTGTGAATTATACGCCCTCGCGTTGGTGAAAGATCAATACTCTGCTAGCAGTGAAAGGTGTACATGTTGCGTGCTGCCAGTGTTGCTTTCCACAAAAAATAAACAAGTCGAGAGAGTTCATTATTCGCCGTGTTGTGTAATCGGGTGTTCTTCTTCTGCGGTAACAGGACCTCACGCCCCGAGGTAATTACCCTGTCCACTGCGCCAGACGCACCGATTGTGATATCCCATGCATGTCGCACTGGGGACTCGTGTAGACAACTAGACATACAGCTAGAGATCTAGAGAGAGAGATCTAGCTAGGTATCTAGCTAGGCTAGGGAGGGAGCGAGGCGCAGGCAGGAGGCAGGCAGGAGAGAGGTGAGTGAGTGTGCGTGCGTGCGTGCGTGCGTGCGTGCGTACGTGCGAGCGTTTGTGCGAGCGAGCGAGAGAGAGAGAGAGAGATGAGTGGTTGTACCAGCCTACCTGGATACGCCAGAGACAAGTTGTTCTGCCGTTGCCACCGGCCCGTGTTCCAACAGTTACCACCACTCGAGACAAACCGATCAATTCTATACGGTTTTAAACCATGAGTTAGGACTTCATTACATTTCGATCGATTAGTATAGAAACAAACTGACTATTGTTTGTGGGTGTCGACGACGTTGTTTATCGTTGTTTGTGTGTTGCTGTTGTTTGTGTGTTTCGCAGTCTCATGTACGTTGTTTGTTGTTCAGATCTCGCGCCCAGACGTCGCCATGGTGACCAGTAGCGCCAGCAGTGAGCGAGGAAAGTGTTCATCGACGATGTCATTTATCGCGGGAAGTAACAAGCGAAAACATCCGGCGACTGACCTGAGTGACTACCGGCCCGCCAAGCGACTGTCCCCACTGCTTAACACGCCAAAGCAGCGCAAGGAGGAGAAACGACGCATCTTGAGGTTGTCGGCCCAGAAACTGCGCGAGACGCAGGACCCGGAGTCGTGTCTGCGGCGTTCCGTGCTCGTCAACAACACCCTCGTGCGGATACAGCGCGAACTACGAGACGACGTCACCCCCGACGTCGCCAGGGGGAGCTGTCGTCGCTACCTAGGGCGACACGGCAGTGACAACGCGCCGTGGCTGCAAGAGGCTCTCACACACACTTACCTCTACTCCAACGCCCACCTGTTCGAGGACCACGTCGCCCAGTGGACGGACTCCGACGACAGACTGTCGGCGGACGGCGGGACGACGACACACGACAGGAACATGAGAAACTTATTGGGCAGTGCCTGTCACGTGACATCCGCGTGCAAAAGCACACCAGTTCAACTCGGTTGTTGCGGCGGTGTCGTCGACCACCAGGCCGGCGTTGGCGACCTGCACTGTTGTCACGTGACGGCACTCTGCATGGAGACTGTCGCCACGGACGCGGTGACAAACTGCGTGGAAAGTGATAGGACGTTTGAGAAAAGAGACAACGGCGGCTACTGCAGCAACTTGACTGAGGCGGAGAGACTCGTGCTGGGTGAGATGGACACTGTCTTCAGCAACCTCATCAGTGCACTCACGAACTCGTAGCGCCTCGCCGCGCCGCTCCGACCATCAATGCACCATCTGATTTGTGAATGTGAACGTACGTGGGGTAATCATTCGTGCAGGTGTACTACTTATAATACGTACACCATTGTACGCATTCTGTTTGTACACATACACAACTACACGTGCTACATATACATGTACATGGAAGCATATACGACTTGAATGTGTACAGTCCTCTAATGCTCTATGTCTTTTAGCGCCTGGCGGCCCGTCCTGGTCCTATGTGTACAGTGCACACTGGGATATGTAAAACTACGCGAGAAACACCCTAGAACAAGCACTGACAGGTGTAAATAATGTCCGTACAGTGATGACTGAAGGCGGGGCAGTGCGCGGACACCGGTGCAGTGGTCGCGATAGAGGTGTCCACTGTGTTTAAAGCGTCTAGTCGGTCACTAGTCACTACTGACGCTGTTCTAGTAACGATAGTCGCTGTTATTATTTTTATTTTCCGCAATATGTTATACATACCGTGAATCCTGCTATAATGTTTGTATGTCATATTACATATACAACGTCAACAGAAGACGACAGTGCATTATGCCACTGCTGACAGTAGCGCAATGCCACTGTGGACAGTAGCACAGTGCAGTGACACTGCTGATAGTAGCACAGTGCAATGTCACTGCTGACAGTAGCGCAATGCCACTGTGGACAGTAGCACAGTGCAGTGCCACTGCTGATAGTAGAACAGTGCAGTGCCACTGCTGACAGCAGCACAGTGTATTGCCACTGCTGACAGCAGCACAGTGCAGTGCCACTGTTGACAGCAGCACAGTACAATGCCACTGTTGACAGCAGTACAGTACAATGCCACTGTTGACAGCAGCACAGTGCATTGTGCCGCAACTAACAACGCCATCTATAGCAGAATGAACAACTCGAATTTGTTAATAAATTATTTGAAATGGGTTACCTTCTGTTTGTGTAGCAATTGTGCAGTTTAAAAGAATCTGCAAAACTATCAGAATGCTCGATTCGCGCTGTAAATATTCTTGCATTTTAATCTCATGCTAGAATCAAAGCCTGGTTAAACAAGTGATCGACCACCTGGTTAGAACGTAAGACATATGAAAGAAACTTCATAACATGTTTATAGGCTCCTAATTGTAGTCTATGATAGAAACGATGGCGACTGTATGATAACAAACAGTTAATTTTGAACTTTGGCATGTGTTGTGAATTAAAGTTGAGAGTCATTCGAACGGAGGGTATAGGTTCTAAACGCCACATTACTGTCATTAATGTCTTCAATGGTGAGTGTTTTAATCCTCCATCTACACGTCAACCACTAGAGAGACGGACTAGATCATGTGACCTACCTGTCCTTTCATCAAGTTCCGTGTTTTGTCTGGCTAGTATATTCGCAGTATGTTCGCGTTGCGCTGCTTTGAAAATAAGAAAGAAACTCTATATATTTCGACGTCGTACGCAACTAGTTTGGTTATCAGGGAGAATGCTGTAACCAAGGCTGTGACGTCATCACCAATTGTCAGAGCGCGCGGCTCTGTCTACGTCAGCGTGTAGCGGCTACTAGCGGCTAGCAGTGCATCTTGGGATGTCGAACCAAGGGTCCCATAGTATCCTTGGTCGAACCTCTATAGTTTTATAGACTCTAACAATCATCCACATTGTAGCAGACAATTTATAAACCTAACAACTGGACATATCTCGTTAACAAATCACAACTGCGCTGCTAGATACAAGTTAGGGCAAATTTGCATGTCGGATGTACCTACATTTAGGCCTGCGTATTATAATTTTCAATTTATTATGTAGTAAAGCATTTAAAAAAACAGCACACAGTCTAGCAGCAGAGCTAATGCATCCGAGCTAGAGCTCTTCAACACGCAGCGCCCTCACACGGATGGGATAAAAACTTAAAACAGATACCCTACTAAACGACGAGACGTCCGAAAATGAGCGAGATCTGTGCACGTTTAGTCCCATCGGGGGGGGGGGGGTGCCACAACTGCTATATAATAGCTCTGCTAGCAGTCAGTAGGCCTCCTTTTTAAGGGTAAGGGTACTTATCCGCTGCATTTTCTGTAGCCACTGTTGCTGTTTGATCTGTTTCGATTGACATTTATAAAAAGGACTGCTAAATGAAACACAATACAAATAAATGACAAGATCCCGAGGGTCGTCGTGGAACGAAAATAAAATGTGCGAAAGTAGTGGACCGGTCAGCAGCGGCAAATGACGGCGACTCGAAGACAGGAAGCCACAAACGAAAGAAGAACGTGACTTGCATGTAAAGGGAACAGAGTAAACGTGATTATTATTAGTATTACTACAAGAAGAAGAGAGAGGTCTGTCACCACTTCCATGGGTGTAAATTATTCCAGTGCCATGGTTTCACACAAACTTGCGAATTCCAACATCAATAATGGAATTAGTCAGTTGCGAAAATCGAGTGATCAGCCTTCGTTGAGAACACGGTAAAGTGCTCAGTAAGATTAATGCCTAGCCCCATGCCCGCCAGCCCCGTAGCCCCCTACCCCCCTACCCCCCTACCCCCCTACCCCCCACCCAGACGGCAGTTGTCGCACGCATTCGACGGTCATGTTTGCTGAAAAAACTACGTCGCGATGTAACAAGTTGACGACATGTTTACTCTGCTGCACCACCGACTAATACTTTAAATGAGTAATGTACATTTGTCAGGCGAAGTGACACGTATGTACCAGGCGGTGTCACCGTGGACGTGGTCCCGACACAGTCAACTCTTACACACACCGCATCCGACGGCATCGAAAGTCATTAAGAACATTCTTTGAGCATCTACAATTACCTTTATGGAACGTTATTCTTTATTTTCTAAAAAAAGCTTGCTTTGCTCCCTCCCTCCGTCTCTCCTTCTCTCCATCCTACTTCCACCGCCCACCCCTCCGTTCATCCTTCGCTCGCTCCCTCTCTCTAGTTCTCTGTACTCTGTCTCCCCCTCACACAGGTACAAGTGAATATTTTATTACATTTCTATTTTGTTAAACCGCAAACTGCAAAGGACAACAGGGTGGACGTTTCGACACCTGCTGTAATGGTCTATTGGGACGACGTGGGAGAGTAGTCACAATAGGAATACACTACATTAAACACGACTTGTAGGCTGTTTTGGAACGCGAAATAAAAATTACACAAACGGGGCAAGTGGTTAACTTTCTATGAAGTCGTCTTCAGAGTCCAACCAGTTCGCGAAGTGCGTGTGCAAGAGTGCGTGTGTGCGTGTGTGCGTGTGTGCGTGTGTGCCTGTTTGCATGTGTAGGTCGGGGCATGTGTAGGAGGGTTACACGTCGGTGTAGGAGGGTTACACGTCGGTGTAGGAGGGTTACAAGTCGGTGTAGGAGGGTTACACGTCGGTGTGAGGGAGTTATAAGTCGGAGTAGGAGGGTGTGTGGAGCGAGCACTGCGCCGCTCATTGAGCGGGTGGGGTTGAGCGGGTGGGGTTCAGAGGTACACCCCAAGGGTGCGGTTCTCTCGGTGACGTAAACTACTGGCGACCAGGCTTCGTGACAGTGGCGGCAGGTATGACCGCGCCGTGACTTATGGACGCGTCTGTCGCACTGGCGGGACGTGTGACGCACACGGACGAGCGGGCCGTGTGTGAGGTGTGAGGTGTGAGGTGTGATCTCCCGCACGTACGGCTCCCCGGGGGTCGGCGCCTGTCAACAGCGCCGTCACACACCGCCAGTGAAACGTCACGCTCCGCTGCACCGACACAACATTGTCTTTGCCGTGCTGCCGTGAAACATGTCGCGGCTCGGCGGCAGTTTTCCGTCTGGGAGCTCATCGGAGACATGGCTGCCTATATCTAGTGACACCGAGTCACCGAGTCAACAGTTGACGTGTCACCGCTGACAGTTGACGCGTCACCGCTGACACTTGACGTCTCCTACCTGCGTAATCAAATTGCTGCCCGTATTGGCCGTGCATTGGTTATGATGGGAACTATGATCTGCATGTCTAATATTACATATACATACATGCATGCATGCGAGTGTGCGTACGTACACATACACACATTATGAGCAGCCGGACTTACAAACTTATCGGTATTATACGTATAAGCCCGGCTACTCGGATGCCGCGTACCCAATGTATTTATGTTGGTGTGTGTGTGTGTGTGTGTGTGCGTGCGTGCGTGCGTGCGTGCGTGTTTGTGTGTGTATGCGTATGCATGTGTTTGCATGCATGCATGCGTACATGCATGTGCGTTTGTGCGTGCTTGTGTTTATGAACAAAGAAGTTCATTACAGTCGTAATCTCCATATCTCTGTGAATAATTGATGATGGTGTCAATTTGTTATGATCATGGTTATGATGCACAATAGCAAATACATCCTATCTATCTATTATACATTATATATATATATATATGTATAATATATATATAATTTGAATACTGTATTATATATATATATATATATATATATATATATATATATATATATATATATACATATATCATTATATAGGAAAACCAGTCGGAAGTCGCCAGGCATGTTTGCTTGTAAACGTGGCATAAAGAGAGTTTTGCGTCATTGGGGCCATTTTGAGACATACTTATTTTTAAGTTCACTAAGTAGTTTCCCGATTATCCAAGTGTAAGTTGTACTTGTGTGTGTTTCTGCAACCACGACGAGGGGAGATAAGAATATTATATAATTACACACGCACGCACGCACGCACGCACGCACGCACACACACACACACAGACACACACACAGACAGACACACACACACACACACACACACAGACACACACACATACACACACACACAGACACACACAGACACACACACACAGACACACACACAGACACACACACAGACACACACACAGACACGCACGCACGCACGCACGCACGCACGCACGCATGCACACACACACACACACACACACACACACACACACACACACACACACACACACACTACATGGCTCACTCTGTCTGACCTGAGTGTGTTGACCCTGGGACAGTCCTCCGGTGTCATGTACCTAGACTAGTGTGATATTACAGTCATCGTCTAGGCATTGACATCACATCAAGTTGATCTATTTATGAAAATGTTGTAAATGGACCCGGTTGATATACAACGGCAGTCCATTTAGGTCGACACACTGGCGACCACGGCAGGACCCGACCCGGTCGATATACAACGGCAGTCCATTTACGTCGTCACACCGGCGACAATGGCAGGACCAATACGTAATGAAATGACCGTCTGTGACACATATTTCTGTTAAAATATATTTATTTATAATTATGCAATTTTTAATGTTATATTCCAATGTAATTTCACTATTGACAATGTTCAAGTATATATATATATATATATATATATATATATATATATATATATATATATATATATATATATATATATATTATCAGAGATATGGGTCCACAAACAAACATACAGAGATCAACTGTTTTATGATATACATGTAGATGTATACCCTGCAGTGTATCAGCTGTTGATACACTGCCTTCTATTGATGTCAGTTGTTGATACACTGCCTTCTATTGATGTCAGCTGTTGATACACTACCTTCTATTGATGTCAGCTGTTGATACACTGCCTTCTATTGATGTCAGCTGTTGATACACTGCCTTCTATTGATGTCAGCTGTTGATACACTGCCTTCTATTGATGTCACCTGTTGATACACTGCCTTCTGTTGATATCAGCTGTTGATATACTCCCTTCTATTGATATCAGCTGTTGATACACTGCCTTCTATTGATGTCAGCTGTTGATACACTGCTTTCTGTTGATATCAGCTGTTGATACAGTTCCTTCTGTTGACATCAGCTGTTGATACACTGCCTTCTGTTGACATCAGCTGTTGATACACTGCATTCTGTTGATGTTGGCTGTTGATACACTGCCTTCTGTTGATGTCACCTGTTGATACAGTTCCTTCTGTTGACATCAGCTGGTGATACACTGCCTTCTGTTGACATCAGCTGTTGATACACCGCCTTCTGTTGATGTCAGCTGTTGATACACTGCCTTCTGTTGAAATCAGCTGTTGATACACTGCCTTCTGTTGATGTCAGCTGTTGATACACTGCCTTCTGTTGACGTCAGCTGTTGATACACTGCCTTCTGTTGACGTCAGCTGTTGATACAGTTCCTTCTGTTGACGTCAGCTGGTGATACAGTTCCTTCTGTTGACATCAGCTGTTGATACACTGCCTTCTGTTGACATCAGCTGTTGATACACTGCCTTCTATTGATGTCAGCTGTTGATACACTGCCTTTTATTGATGTCAGCTGTTGATACACTGCCTTCTATTGATGTCAGCTGTTGATACACTGCCTTCTATTGATGTCAGCTGTTGATACACTGCCTTCTGTTGATGTCAGCTGTTGATACACTGCCTTCTGTTGATGTCAGCTGTTGATACACTGCCTTCTGTTGATGTCAGCTGTTGATACACTGCCTTCTATTGATGTCACCTGTTGATACACTGCCTTCTATTGATGTCAGCTGTTGATACACTGCCTTCTATTGATGTCAGCTGTTGATACACTGCCTTCTATTGATGTCAGCTGTTGATACACTGCCTTCTATTGATGTCAGCTGTTGATACACTGCCTTCTATTGATGTCAGCTGTTGATACACTGCCTTCTATTGATGTCAGCTGTTGATACACTGCCTTCTATTGATGTCAGCTGTTGATACACTGCCTTCTATTGATGTCAGCTGTTGATACACTGCCTTCTATTGATGTCAGCTGTTGATACACTCAACAGCCGACACTGTGACTGGAGGAAGGACATCAACAGAATGCATACTCCTGCATGTTTCTTTCTGCTTAGTTTCGTCTAATTGGGTTTTTATTTAATCAGATCTGAGCAACTTTGAACATTACATTTTTATTAGTCAAACTTGTAGTAGCAATATTAATCATGACTTAAGTTAAGTGTTAGCATTTTAGACACATTATTATAAAAAAAAATTGAACTGAATTTTATTCTGATCATTTATGAAATGTATTGTTTCATACAAAGTAAACTGTTTTCATTTGGTTTGTGATAATTTTGTTTATATTGTGACTTGACTACTTTCATCAGTCTCTGTCAAAGTTATATAAGTAATGATGATTACAAATCATATTTTGGTACAGAATGCTATAAATGCTATCAATGAGAAGGGAATTTGCAGGTGGTGGCACTAATTCAGTTACCATGTACCAAGGCATCAGCCCAGCACATGACCCGTGGGTTATTCCAACTGGTGTCTTGCTAAAAAGGCCTCAACGGATACACTCGCTGCTAGTGATACACTGCCTTCTGTTGACATCAGATGTTGATACAGTGCCTTCTGTTGACATCAGCTGTTGGTACAGTGCCTTCTGTTGACATCAGCTGTTGATACACTGCCTTCTGTTGATATCAGCTGTTGATACAGTTCCTTCTGTTGACATCAGATGTTGATACAGTGCCTTCTGTTGACATCAGCTGTTGATACACTGCCTTCTGTTGATATCAGCTGTTGATACAGTGCCTTCTGTTGACATCAGCTGTTGATACAGTGCCTTCTGTTGACATCAAATGTTGATACACTGCCTTCTGTTGACATCAGATGTTGATACAGTTCCTTCTGTTGACATCAGATGTTGATACAGTGCCTTCTGTTGACATCAGCTGTTGATACACTGCCTTCTGTTGATATCAGCTGTTGATACAGTGCCTTCTGTTGACATCAGCTGTTGATACAGTGCCTTCTGTTGACATCAGATGTTGATACACTGCCTTCTGTTGATATCAGCTGTTGATACAGTTCCTTCTGTTGGCATCAGCTGTTGATACACTGCCTTCTGTTGATATCAGCTGTTGATACAGTTCCTTCTGTTAACATCAGCTGTTGATACACTGCCTTCTATTGATGTCAGCTGTTGATACACTGCCTTCTATTGATGGATGTCAGCTGTTGATACACTGCCTTCTATTGATGTCAGCTGTTGATACACTGCCTTCTGTTGATACCAGCTGTTGATACAGTTCCTTCTGTTGACATCAGATGTTGATACAGTGCCTTCTGTTGACATCAGCTGTTGATACACTGCCTTCTGTTGATATCAGCTGTTGATACAGTGCCTTCTGTTGACATCAGCTGTTGATACAGTGCCTTCTGTTGACATCAGATGTTGATACACTGCCTTCTGTTGATATCAGCTGTTGATACAGTTCTTTCTGTTGGCATCAGCTGTTGATACACTGCCTTCTGTTGATATCAGCTGTTGATACAGTTCCTTCTGTTGACATCAGCTGTTGATACACTGCCTTCTATTGATGTCAGCTGTTGATACACTGCCTTCTATTGATGTCAGCTGTTGATACACTGCCTTCTATTGATGTCAGCTGTTGATACACTGCCTTCTGTTGATGTCACCTGTTGATACACTGCATTCTGTTGATATCAGCTGTTGATACAGTTCCTTCTGTTGACATCAGCTATTGATACAGTGCCTTCTGTTGACATCAGCTGTTGATACACTGCCTTCTGTTGATATCAGCTGTTGATACAGTGCCTTCTGTTGACATCAGCTGTTGATACAGTGCCTTCTGTTGACATCAGATGTTGATACACTGCCTTCTGTTGATATCAGCTGTTGATACAGTTCCTTCTGTTGGCATCAGCTGTTGATACACTGCCTTCTGTTGATATCAGCTGTTGATACAGTTCCTTCTGTTGACATCAGCTGTTGATACAGTGCCTTCTGTTGACATCAGCTGTTGATACACTGCCTTCTGTTGATATCAGCTGTTGATACAGTGCCTTCTGTTGACATCAGCTGTTGATACAGTGCCTTCTGTTGACATCAGATGTTGATACACTGCCTTCTGTTGATATCAGCTGTTGATACAGTTCCTTCTGTTGGCATCAGCTTTTGATACACGGCCTTCTGTTGATATCAGCTGTTGATACAGTTCCTTCTGTTGACATCAGCTGTTGATACACTGCCTTCTATTGATGTCAGCTGTTGATACACTGCCTTCTATTGATGTCAGCTGTTGATACACTGCCTTCTATTGATGTCAGCTGTTGATACACTGCCTTCTGTTGATGTCACCTGTTGATACACTGTCTTCTGTTGATATCAGCTGTTGATACAGTTCCTTCTGTTGACATCAGCTGTTGATACACTGCCTTCTGTTGACATCAGCTGTCGATACACTGCCTTCTATTGATGTCAGCTGTTGATACACTGCCTTCTGTTGATATCAGCTGTTGATATACTCCCTTCTATTGATGTCAGCTGTTGATACACTGCCTTCTATTGATGTCACCTGTTGATACACTGCCTTCTGTTGATATCAGCTGTTGATACAGTTCCTTCTGTTGACATCAGCTGTTGATACACTGCCTTCTGTTGACATCAGCTGTTGATACACTGCCTTCTGTTGATGTCACCTGTTGATACACTGCCTTCTATTGATGTCAGCTGTTGATACACTGCCTTCTATTGATGTCAGCTGTTGATACACTGCCTTCTGTTGATATCAGCTGTTGATATACTCCCTTCTATTGATGTCAGTTGTTGATACACTGCCTTCTATTGATGTCACCTGTTGATACACTGCCTTCTGTTGATATCAGCTGTTGATACAGTTCCTTCTGTTAACATCAGCTGTTGATACACTGCCTTCTGTTGACATCAGCTGTTGATACACTGCCTTCTGCTGATGTTGGCTGTTGATACACTGCCTTCTGTTGATGTCACCTGTTGATACAGTTCCTTCTGTTGACATCAGCTGTTGATACACTGCCTTCTGTTGACATCAACTGTTGATACACTGCCGTCTGTTGAAATCAGCTGTTGATACACGGCCTTCTGTTGACGTCAGCTGTTGATACACTGCCTTCTGTTGACGTCAGCTGTTGATACACTGCCTTCTGTTGACGTCAGCTGTTGAAAGAGTTCCTTCTGTTGACATCAGCTGGTGATACAGTTCCTTCTGTTGACATCAGCTGTTGATACACTGCCTTTTGTTGACATCAGCTGTTGATACACTGCCTTCTATTGATGTCAGCTGTTGATACACTGCCTTCTATTGATGCCAACTGTTGATACACTGCCTTCTATTGATGTCAGCTGTTGATACACTGCCTTCTGTTGATGTCAGCTGTTGATACACTGCCTTCTATTGATGTCAGCTGTTGATACACTGCCTTCTATTGATGTCAGCTGTTGATACACTGCCTTCTATTGATGTCAGCTGTTGATACACTGCCTTCTATTGATGTCAGCTGTTGATACACTGCCTTCTATTGATGTCAGCTGTTGATACACTGCCTTCTATTGATGTCAGCTGTTAATACACTGCCTTCTATTGATGTCAGCTGTTGATACACTGCCTTCTGTTGATATCAGCTGTTGATACACTCAACAGCTGACACTGTGACTGGAGGAAGGACATCAACAGAATCATTCACAAATGTAACAACTTGTTTCATATCTTTATTACACTGTACAGTGTACATTGTACACGCATTAGTATGTAATATGCAATAGAAAGAGACTGTTTGAAGGTTGCACTGCAGAAATGAGATCGGTACATTAATATTTATACAGTATATTATGTACATATTTTTTCTACAAAAGTAAGAAGTGTCATGCAGGACATTGAAAGCAGCACACTTTCTTACTATGCACAACGAATGAGACAGCACAAATGCAAGGACACTTGGTCTACAGGAGGCCCTGTCACTGGGGCTAAATAAAGAGAAAACACTTTATGTATAAGACACGGTAGAGTCCACATTACACTTTCAACATGAAGGGTGTTGTTAATTGATGACAACACCACACGCAAGGTGTGTATCATACACATCTCTGCTGCCTTGTGTTGTGTTTACACCAGTAAGCATATTCCATACATTATGCAGATACTGCATACGGGTATGTTACAATGTGTCAAGTATAACCATGTATACGTCTTACTTTACACTGTGGACATTGCTTGGGGAAACAGGTGCACATAGTAAACATGCAACATATAAATCTAGCATATAAACATGCTGTATTAGTGACACCTTTGATTCACTCCAATGTCTAAGGTGTTGACACAGTTGACTGATTTACACAGGTGGAATCCTTGACAGGTGTCCACAAGTAGACTGATTCACATTGGCAGAACATAAACAATCTTAATAGTTTTCTTCAAGTCTGTTAATAATGGTGTTAGTAGAAAAACACATGTTATGGTTGTCTGAAATAATCCAGCTGTTTTCATAACTAATAATTCAAAACCAAACACAAACCACACAGCTACACCTGGACCACTTCTCTTGCAGTGGTGTCAATAAATGCATCTCGTCATACCTTGTATCAGTTGTATACAACTACGGCAGAGAGAGATTACTACTGCTACTAATACTGTCAGCTCATGCCAGCTTATTCACCCAGTCCAGTCTTACGGCTAGGTCTAGTTTAGGGCATGGTCTTGCCTACAGGCATGGTCCCACCCCCTCATGGTCCTATCACCAGACATTGCGGGCATCATCGTCCAGTCTATTGACAGGGTCCAGCCTGGGCATGGTCCAGGTGCTGTCTAAATGCATGGTCCAAACAGACCTGTCGTGCACCCCTGGCAGTGTCACACTGTATGTCTCATACATATCGTACATGTAACTAACTCATAAGACCTACTAGACTGATATAATACTATAACCACATACGGTAACAGAATACTAACTAAATACACACATAGAATGTATGTGAATATAACAAAACTAGTACAATGCATAGGGATTTCAATTAGGTATAACACAACACATTTTAGTTTCATATATATTAATATTAATCAAGACAAGTAAATGATAAGATTAATAAAGAGCCTGACTACACTGCCCCCGGGGCAGTAGTGCTACAACTACATAGCAGGAGTGGTCAAGTGTATTGCAACAGTGACCTGTGGTCAGCAGGCAACAAACCCATAACAAACATCACAAGTGTAACAACATATAACTTAACTTAGCGAGCAGATACCACATAAAACATACTGAACTGATACCACATGTAGGGGTCTGATACTGAACTGATACCACATGTAGGGGTCTGATACTGAACTGATACCACATGTAGGGGTCTGATACTGAACTGATACCACATGCAGGGGTCTGATACTGAACTTATACCACATGAAGGGGTCTGATACTGAACTTATACCACATGCAGGGGTCTGATACTGAACTGATACCACATGTAGGGGTCTGATACTGAACTGATACCACATGCAGGGGTCTGATACTGAACTGATACCACATGCAGGGGTCTGATACTGAACTGATACCACATGCAGAGGTCTGATACTGAACTGATACCACATGCAGGGGTCTGATACTGAACTGATACCACATGCAGAGGTCTGATACTGAACTGATACCACATGCAGGGGTCTGATACTGAACTGATACCACATGCAGGGTCTGATACTGAACTGATACCACATGTAGGGGTCTGATACTGAACTGATACCACATGCAGAGGTCTGATACTGAACTGATACCACATGTAGGGGTCTGATACTGAACTGATACCACATGCAGGGGTCTGATACTGAACTGATACCACATGCAGGGTCTGATACTGAACTGATACCACATGTAGGGGTCTGATACTGAACTGATACCACATGCAGAGGTCTGATACTGAACTGATACCACATGTAGGGGTCTGATACTGAACTGATACCACATGCAGGGGTCTGGTATTGAACTGATACCACATGCAGGGGTCTGGTATTGAACTGATACCACATGCAGGGGTCTGGTATTGAACTGATACCACATGCAGGGGTCTGGTATTGAACTGATACCACATGCAGGGGTCTGGTATTGAACTGATACCACATGCAGGGGTCTGGTATTGAACTGATACCACATGCAGGGGTCTGGTATTGAACTGATACCACATGCAGGGGTCTGGTATTGAACTGATACCACATGCAGGGGTCTGGTATTGAACTGATACCACATGCAGAGGTCTGGTATTGAACTGATACCACATGCAGGGGTCTGGTATTGAACTGATACCACATGTAGGGGTCTGGTATTGAACTGATACCACATGCAGGGGTCTGGTATTGAACTGATACCACATGCAGGGGTCTGGTATTGAACTGATACCACATGCAGGGGTCTGGTATTGAACTGATACCACATGCAGGGGTCTGGTATTGAACTGATACCACATGCAGGGGTCTGGTATTGAACTGATACCACATGCAGGGGTCTGGTATTGAACTGATACCACATGCAGGGGTCTGGTATTGAACTGATACCACATGCAGAGGTCTGGTATTGAACTGATACCACATGCAGGGGTCTGGTATTGAACTGATAGGCCACAAACCAGAGCTCTGTGTTCCTTGCACTGCCTGTGGCAACTAACACTGTTTACAACACACTGAAAGCAACAGTTTGTGTAAGCGATTATTCCATTACCAAGCCATCAGCATTAACAAACCAGAAGCCCTTGCTGTGGAATGGTGGATATGTGGAGTATTTAAACTGTTTTTGAACATGCTGCATAGTCCTATATTGGTATTTTGAGCTGTCCCATGGTGACACGGGCTGTCCCATGGTGACACAAGCTGTCCTATGGTGACATGAGCTGTCCCATGGTGACACGAGCTGTTCCATGGTGACACGAGCTGTCCCATAGTGACACGCGCTGTTCCACGGTCACTTGAGCTGTCCCATGGTGACACAAGCTGTCCCATGGTGACACGCGCTGTTCCAGGGTCACTTGAGCTGTCCCATGGTGACACAAGCTGTCCCATGGTGACACGCGCTGTTCCACAGTCACTTGAGCTGTCCCACGGTGACACAAGCTGTTCCATGGTGACACCAACTTTCCTATGATGTCATGAATTGTCCCATGCTGTCTTCCATTGTTTCATTCCACAACTTTTCCAATGGTAGCATGGTGACATGAGCTGTCCCATGGTAGCATGGTGACATGAGCTGTCCCATGGTGGCATGGTGACATGAGCTGTCCCATGGTAGCATGGTGACATGAGCTGTCCATTTATGCCATGGTGTCGTGAGCGGTTCCATGCTGCCATGAGTTGTTCCATGATGCCATGAGCTGTCACACCACCAGGTGGGTGTGGCTTGAGGGCAGGGTGAGGCGCAGGTCACGACCCTCCACACCGCCTGACTGCTGCTGCCCCCTGTTGTTGATGTAGCTGGCCAGCAACATGGTCAGCTCGAGGATCTACAACAAACAACATGGTCAGCTCGAGGATCTACAACAAATATGGTCAGCTCGAGGATCTACAACAAACATGGTCAGCTCGAGGATCTACAACAAACAACATGGTCAGCTCGAGGATCTACAACAAATATGGTCAGCTCGAGGATCTACAACAAACATGGTCAGCTCGAGGATCTACAACAAACAACATGGTCAGCTCGAGGATCTACAACAAACAACATGGTCAGCTCGAGGATCTACAACAAACATGGTCAGCTCGAGGATCTACAACAAACAACATGGTCAGCTCGAGGATCTACAACAAACATGGTCAGCTCGAGGATCTACAACAAACATGGTCAGCTCGAGGATCTACAACAAACAACATGGTCAGCTCGAGGATCTACAACAAACAACATGGTCAGCTCGAGGATCTACAACAAACATGGTCAGCTCGAGGATCTATAACAAACAACATGGTCAGCTCGAGGATCTACAACAAACAACATGGTCAGCTCGAGGATCTACAACAAACAACATGGTCAGCTCGAAGATCTACAACAAACAACATGGTCAGCTCGAGGATCTACAACAAACAACATGGTCAGCTCGAGGATCTACAACAAACAACATGGTCAGCTCGAGGATCTACAACAAACATGGTCAGCACGAGGATCTACAACAAACAACATGGTCAGCTCGAGGATCTACAACAAACATGGTCAGCTCGAGGATCAACAACAAACATGGTTAGCTCGAGGATCTACAACAAACAACATGGTCAGCTCGAGGATCTACAACAAACAACATGGTCAGCTCGAGGATCTACAACAAACAACATGGTCAGCTCAAGGATCTACAACAAACAACATGGTCAGCTCAAGGATCTACAACAAACAACATGGTCAGCTCAAGGATCTACAACAAACAACATGGTCAGCTCAAGGATCTACAACAAACATCATGGTCAGCTCAAGGATCTACAACAAACAACATGATCAGCTCAAGGATCTACAACAAACAACATGGTCAGCTCAAGGATCTACAACAAACAACATGGTCAGCTCGAGGATCTACAACAAACAACATGGTCAGCTCGAGGATCTACAACAAATAACATGGTCAGCTCGAGGATCTACAACAAACAACATGGTCAGCTCGAGGATCTACAACAAACAACATGGTCAGCTCGAGGATCTACAACAAACAACATGGTCAGCTCCAGAATCTACAACAAACAACATGGTCAGCTCAAGGATCTACAACAAACACAGTAGTTGTGTCACACAACACAAACACAAGCATGCAAACATACAGCTCTGGACACAGAGCACATACGTCTTCACTCATTCGCTCACTGGCATGTTCGCTCACACGCTTGCTCACTCACTGACTCACTAACTGAGTGACTCACTCAATCAGTGACTCAATCAATCATTCACTGACTGACCCACCCACCCACCCACCCACCCACCCACCCACCCACCCACCCACCCACCCACGGACTCACCCACCCATCCACTCACCCACCCACACACCCACAGACTCACCCACCCACCCACCCACCCACCCACCCACCCACGGACTCACCCACCCATCCACTCACCCACCCACACACCCACAGACTCACCCACCCACCCACCCACCCACCCAGCTGCCTACCTTGGCCTTGTGGAGGGAGAACAGGAGGCGGTCGGCTCTACCCTCTCCCACGTCACTAGGCGTCTTCCCATTCAACACCAACATGAAGTCGTCACGGTAACCACCAAATGTAATAACATCAGTGTAGTTGATGGTCTTCAAAGGCCTCTGTAACAAACCATTTTGCCATACATTTAGAATCCAGTGCATAGCCTCAATGCACATGGCCATCACTCGGTGGGGGATGTGTCCCTCCACTTTTCTGCCAGAGGGGGACAGCATAGGAAATGTTCCCCCCACCTTTTCAGTTCAGAAAAAACATTATGGGCTTATAGCGAGACTGATCACTCCACTCCGCTCTCTTAAGGACCCCTACATAGGTAGAGTAGTAAAATTACTCAATGGAGATATAAAGTACCGACTACCCAGTGGAAATCACTAGATAAATTGCTTGTTTGGCCACAGCATGCAACTTTAACTTAATCCAGTAAATATTTATCATGCCGGGCTCTGTCATTTTGCATCCTTGTGTTGATACATTTCTAGGCACTAGCCACCAAGCACATTATAGCTGAATAATGTTTGTTTGTCCTGTCACCTCTTCAATTGCAACCCTGGATACTTATCACCTTTGGCGGAACAAGCAGATTCCTGCACTTTGTGTAATTTGATCCTGTTTGAGTGTTGACAAATTTCTTTGGCAAAAGGTGAGATTGGGAAGTCATACAGGCAACCCTGTAACCTCTGTGGCTTGTTACTCTATGAATCAGGTAGGCAGTTATGGGTCCAAAGTCTACCCTCCAAATCCTCAGTGATTGGGGTGGGCCATGGGCCATATTCAAATACATGTAGCCAACATAACTATTTTAAATAGCATACCATAAAGGCCTTTGTTAACTTTAGAATTAGCACCAGACCAACCATAAATATTGTTTATTATTTACCAAAAAGTATATGTATTTCAGATCATTCATATATATATATATATATATATATATATATATATATATATATATATACATATATATATATATATACACACAAAAAATACATATATAATATTATATATACACATATATTATAATATATATATATATATATATATATATATTATGTATACATATATAATTATTATAATTATATATGTATATATATATAATTGCTTCCTCATCCCCCACTTTTAAAATTACGCCCATGTCAATGCATAGTCTGTCAGTCCATGCTATGCACAGACTTGTGAGGCTGATTTCTAGGACAATTCCTACTACACTGGAGGGTCTACTACACTGGAGGGTCTATTACACTGGTGGGTCCATTACACTGGTGGGTCTACTACACTGGTGGGTCCATTACACTGGTGGGTCTACTACACTGGTGGGTCTATTACACTGGAGAGTCTACTACACTGGTGGGTCTACCTACTACACTGGTGGGTCTACTACACTGGTGGGTCTACTACACTGGTGGGTCCATTACATTGGCGGGTCTACTACACTGGTGGGTCTATTACATTGGTGGGTCCATTACACTGGTGGGTCTATTACATTGGTGGGTCCATTACACTGGTGGGTCTACTACACTGGTGGGTCCATTACACTGGTGGGTCTACTACACTGGTGGGTCTATTACACTGGAGAGTCTACTACACTGGTGGGTCTACCTACTACACTGGTGGGTCTACTACACTGGTGGGTCCATTACACTGGTGGGTCTATTACATTGGTGGGTCCATTACACTGGTGGGTCTACTACACTGGTGGGTCTATTACACTGGAGAGTCTACTACACTGGTGGGTCTATTACACTGGAGAGTCTACTACACTGGTGGGTCTACCTACTACACTGGTGGGTCTACTACACTGGTGGGTCCATTACACTGGTGGGTCTATTACATTGGTGGGTCCATTACACTGGTGGGTCTATTACATTGGTGGGTCCATTACACTGGTGGGTCTACTACACTGGTGGGTCCATTACACTGGTGGGTCTACTACACTGGTGGGTCTATTACACTGGAGAGTCTACTACACTGGTGGGTCTACCTACTACACTGGTGGGTCTACTACACTGGTGGGTCTACTACACTGGTGGGTCCATTACACTGGTGGGTCTATTACATTGGTGGGTCCATTACACTGGTGGGTCTATTACATTGGTGGGTCCATTACACTGGTGGGTCTACTACACTGGTGGGTCTATTACACTGGGGTCTACTACACTGGTGGGTCTATTACACTGGTGGGTCTATTACATTGGTGGGTCCATTACACTGGTGGGTCTATTACATTGGTGGGTCCATTGCACTGGTGGGTCTATTACATTGGTGGGTCCATTACACTGGTGGGTCTACTACACTGGTGGGTCTATTACACTGGGGTCTACTACACTGGTGGGTCCATTACACTGGTGGGTCTATTACATTGGTGGGTCCATTACACTGGTGGGTCTATTACATTGGTGGGTCCATTACACTGGTGGGTCTACTACACTGGTGGGTCCATTACACTGGTGGGTCTACTACACTGGTGGGTCTATTACACTGGTGGGTCTACTACACTGGTGGGTCTATTACACTGGAGAGTCTACTACACTGGTGGGTCCATTACACTGGTGGGTCTATTACATTGGTGGGTCTATTACATTGGTGGGTCCATTACACTGGTGGGTCTATCACACCGGTGGGTCTATTACACTGGTTGGTGTACTACACTGGTGGGTGTACTACACTGGTGGGTCTATCACACTGGTGGGTCTATCACACTGGTGGGTCTATCACACTGGTGGGTCTATTACACTGGTGGGTCTATTACACTGGTGGGTCTATTACACTGGTGGGTCTATCACACTGGTGGGTCTATCACACTGGTGGGTCTATCACACGGGTGGGTCTATTACACTGGGGTCTAGTACACTAGTGGGTCTATTACACGGGTGGGTCTATTACACTAGTGGGTCTATTACACTGGGGTCTAGTACACTAGTGGGTCTATTACACTGGTGGGTCTATTACACGGATGGGTCTATTACACTGGGGTCTAGTACACTAGTGGGTCTATTACACGGGTGGGTCTATTACACTAGTGGGTCTATTACACTGGGGTCTAGTACACTAGTGGGTCTATTACACGGGTGGGTCTATTACACTGGTGGGTCTATTAAACTGGGGGGTCTATTACAGTCTATTACTCTATGGTGAGATTGTGTATACATTGGTGATACTACACATATGGTGAGACCAGACACCTGAATAGGTGGACAGTGATTGTACATGAGACCTCATTGAAAGGTGACCACAGAGAGGTGAGGTGACCTGACTGGTGACTGGGCCAGTCTACTGATGAGGTCAGAGAGAGGTGACCTGACTGGTGACTGGGCCAGTCTACTGATGAGGTCAGAGAGAGGTGACCTGACTGGTGACTGGGCCAGTCTACTGATGAGGTCAGAGAGAGGTGACCTGACTGGTGACTGGGCCAATCTACTGATGAGGTCAGAGAGAGGTGACCTAACTGGTGACTGGGCCAGTCTACTGATGCAGTCAGAGAGAGGTGACCTGACTGGTGACTGGGCCAGTCTACTGATGAGGTCAGAGAGAGGTGACCTGACTGGTGACTGGGCCAATCTACTGATGAGGTCAGAGAGAGGTGACCTAACTGGTGACTGGGCCAGTCTACTGATGCAGTCAGAGAGAGGTGACCTGACTGGTGACTGGGCCAGTCTACTGATGAGGTCAGAGAGAGGTGACCTGACTGGTGACTGTGCCAGTCTACTGATGAGGTCAGAGAGAGGTGACCTGACTGGTGACTGGGCCAGTCTACTGATGAGGTCAGAGAGAGGTGACCTGACAGGTGACTGGGCCAATCTACTGATGAGGTCAGAGAGAGGTGACCTGACAGGTGACTGGGCCAGTCTATTGATGAGGTCAGAGAGAGGTGACCTGACTGGTGACTGGGCCAGGTACTGATGAGGTCAGAGAGAGGTGACCTGACTGGTGACTGGGCCAGTCTACTGATGAGGTCAGAGAGAGGTGACCTGACTGGTGACTGGGCCAATCTACTGATGAGGTCAGAGAGAGGTGACCTGACAGGTGACTGGGCCAGTCTACTGATGAGGTCAGAGAGAGGTGACCTGACTGGTGACTGGGCCAGTCTACTGATGAGGTCAGAGAGAGGTGACCTGACAGGTGACTGGGCCAATCTAGTGATGAGGTCAGAGATAGGTGACCTGACAGGTGACTGGGCCAGTCTACTGATGACGTCAGAGAGAGGTGACCTGACTGGTGACTGGGCCAGGTACTGATGAGGTCAGAGAGAGGTGACCTGACAGGTGACTGGGCCAATCTACTGATGAGGTCAGAGAGAGGTGACCTGACAGGTGACTGGGCCAGTTTACTGATGACGTCAGAGAGAGGTGACCTGACTGGTGACTGGGCCAGGTACTGATGAGGTCAGAGAGAGGTGACCTGACTGGTGACTGGGCCAGTCTACTGATGAGGTCAGAGAGAGGTGACCTGACTGGTGACTGGGCCAATCTACTGATGAGGTCAGAGAGAGGTGACCTGACAGGTGACTGGGCCAGTCTACTGATGAGGTCAGAGAGAGGTGACCTGACTGGTGACTGGGCCAGTCTACTGATGAGGTCAGAGAGAGGTGACCTGACAGGTGACTGGGCCAATCTAGTGATGAGGTCAGAGAGAGGTGACCTGACAGGTGACTGGGCCAGTCTACTGATGAGGTCAGAGAGAGAGGTGACCTGACTGGTGACTGGGCCAGTCTACTGATGAGGTCAGAGAGAGGTGACCTGACTGGTGACTGGGCCAATCTACTGATGAGGTCAGAGAGAGGTGACCTGACAGGTGACTGGGCCAGTCTACTGATGAGGTCAGAGAGAGGTGACCTGACTGGTGACTGGGCCAGTCTACTGATGTAGTCAGAGAGAGGTGACCTGACTGGTGACTGGGCCAGGTACTGATGCAGCCAGTGAGAGGTGACCTGACTGGTGACTGGGCTAGGTACTGATGCAGCCAGTGAGCTGGAGTGGAGGTCTGAATGAGGTAAACAGTCTCTCTACAGAGACAGACCTGTGAGTTGTAACCAACACTAGCTCTGCGAGTAGGTCACTGGTCCTCAACTCAGTATAAGCACTTCACGGGTGTTTCACATCAATATCTAAAACATTCCATATTCAATTCATGGGACATTTAATTTTATTACTAAAATTAATAACAGGTAAAATAAATAAATAGAATTTAAGAGTACACCACAATGCCCAGAAATAGGTATGTGATGGCAACAGTGTTGGGGTTTTGATGATATGATTATTGGGTTGTACCACCGAGTCTCAGCTCAAACCAAAACATACTCATATGAATGGACCCAAATGGCTTAGGTAACTATACTAAGATTATGTATGTAAATAAAATATGTATATAAAACATTTTATATATATATATATATATATATGTATATATATATATATATATATATATATATATATATATATATATATATATATATAATCTTCCTGATTTCTATCTTTAAAAACAAAGTTCCTGCAGGCTGCTGTCATATTTGTTTTTGGCAGGAAATCAAATACAACAAAAGTAGAAGAATTTTTGTTTCAATGTAGATCTCAAGTAGGCTTGACACACAACTTGCTATTAGAAAACGATGTGTATCGCTAGCTTGTATATGGATGCTTGTATGGTCTGTGTATATCTTGATCTAAGTGAAATATTATAAGACACTGACAGAATTTACATAAATTAAATTGATTATAGTATATTTACATACAGCAAATAAGTTGGTGTTCAGTTTTTCTGGTGCAAAGATTGTGTAGTAAGTTGTCTGTTTGCCAAAATGAGGACTTGATTGGTAGATATAGCTACTGGGGTGACTGGTCATAGGTCAACTGCAGCCTGCCTGAGGCTGTCTGTTGCTGGCCAACACAGCCAACAAGTTCTCACTACACCAACAGTCTGCCTCACTATTGCCACAGCTTCTCTTATTATTGATGCAAAAACTTGTTTTGAAAGTGCAGCCAAAACCTCTCTTGTCCATCCTACTTGTACAGTGGCGGTGTCAGTCACTGGGTGGAGGAGGTAAACAGGGCCAAGTTGACGCCTGTATCGTACTAAAGCACATCAAGTGCTGTTTATGCTGTTGTGTTGTTTACCATCACCCCCTCTGCTGGGAGCCTCAGCCAAACCACCTTTGCAACAGCACCAGGTTGACTGAGCTATACTCTTTTACAAAGTGCACATGGCTTGAATAAACTACAGTCTTTTACAAAGTGGCTGGTTTGAATGGCCAAGTAAGTATTAGCATGTGCATCATGCCACCAACAGATGTATAACACTAAACAGTTGGCATGTGACAGACATACTGATCAAATATTTTATGGCTTAGTGGTTGTGTGCATTTTATAAATGATATGGCCAGCAAGGTAATTAAATCATAACGTACTGTGACAGGAATGCAGATACCTTGCAACTACTTCACTATAAAGTATATTTAGCCGTGGCAGCAGCTGTACTGAGTATGTATGCTACAAGATAGAGTGTGAACCAGTGTCTAACTGGCAGGCCTACAAAGCAGTCTAATTGCCTGGCAGACTCCTGGTGTAGCTGCCATTTACAACGTTTCCCTCACAGATCTTATGATACAGTACATGTTCTCTCAGTTTTGCATGGCTAGTTCATTGGCTACAAAACATTACCTGAATGATACATTATTTCATAAAAACTACGGCCTACCAGAGAGTACACTGACTATAATTGAATAGATTATATAAAATAATATATTGAAATTTCATATATATGACCACATCAAATTGTAAAATTCGTGCAAGTTTCATGTTTGAATGCTAATTGATGTGATGCCTGATAATGACAAGACATGTGTAGTTTGTTCACTTGGATGTCCACATTGTTTAACAAGAGTTCACAAGATTGTCATCCAGATAATTAACTCTAGAATCTAGCCGGCAAGTGGATAAGCAAGTATTTGGGTCACTGATAGTCCAACTGTTGTTTATGTTGACTACATTTTAAACTATATTCCTGCTGCTGGCTTTCATCCAATCAGTACACAAGGTGTCCCAGTCACTTGTGTGTCTGTGAGAATGAACACCTCCTAATCTACACTCTTCCATCATGTCCTCTAGGCCTTCTATCTTTCTTAACTGAGGAAACATATTTTACCACAATTTCCATATAAATTCAATATTAACAAAAGATTCTATATTCCTTTTAATCTCCAAACCACATTCTTTAATTAAACATATTTTGTAACTGAAATCTCTCAGTTTTGAAATCACTACAGTTGCTCTCCTCTGTGTTCCTATTGGCAATTCTTCTGGTTATGTCCTTCTAATGACACATGCTGTGAGCAGTATTCTATATGATACATTCCCAGTACTGCACTGTGCACTGACTCATCAGTTGGTGTGTGCTAGCAGATGTGTATTGGTTGAAGTTAGAACAAAATGCCACCTAGTTCTAGTATTCTATATGAGGTATAATTAGTTATTGGTCTTTATATTTCTTCTAATGGGACTGCTAAGCGGTGCTGATATGTAACTCAGGTTTGTGACTGTTTCATTTTGTTTCAGTTCATCTTTGAGGTCTTTTAGTCACCAACTGTTATAACCATAAAGCATATCTACAACATGTCAACGTGTGTTAACAAATGCTGGGTATAACGAATGAATGACTGCTGTGTAACGAGGTCACGGGACGCTGACGTTTCATGGCACATGGTCTGAGTTGCGTAACGACGCCACCTGCATTATTAGTTCTGTATAATTTCCCATAAACGTATGAATAATCCAGTAATTGTATTACTTTCGAACCTGCAATTCCAAACTGCTCCGAAACCTATAAATTATATCTGCACTAATTGTTACTCCTAAGTTGTATTCTTTACAGCACTCAGAAGAACAGTTCCCACTAGTTTATGTTGTATCTTTTCTTTACTGTAGCGCTCAGACGAACAATTCCCACTAGTTTATGTTGTACTCAGAAAAACAGTTCCCTCTAGTTTATGTTGTTCTCAGAAGAACAGTTCCCTCTAGTTTATGTTGTTCTCAGAAGAACAGTTCCCTCTAGTTTATGTTGTACTCAGAAGAATAGTTCCCACTAGTTTATGTTGTACTCAGAAGAACAGTTCCCACTAGTTTATGTTGTACTCAGAAGAACAGTTCCCACTAGTTTATGTTGTTCTCAGAAGAACAGCTCCCACTAGTTTATGTTGTTCTCAGAAGAACAGTTCCCTCTAGTTTATGTTGTTCTCAGAAGAACAGTTCCCTCTAGTTTATGTTGTACTCAGAAGAACAGTTCCCACTAGTTTATGTTGTTCTCAGAAGAACAGTTCCCACTAGTTTATGTTGTACTCAGAAGAACAGTTCCCACAAGTTTATGTTGTTCTCAGAAGAACAGTTCCCTCTAGTTTATGTTGTTCTCAGAAGAACAGTTCCCACTAGTTTATGTTGTTCTCAGAAGAACAGTTCCCTCTAGTTTATGTTGTTCTCAGAAGAACAGCTCCCACTAGTTTATGTTGTGCTCAAAAGAACAGTTCCCACTAGTTTATGTTGTACTCAGACAAACAGTTCTCACTAGTTTATGTTGAACTCAGAAAAACAGTTCCCACTGTTTATGTTGTACTCAAAAGAACAGGTCCCACTAGTTTATGTTGTACTCAGACGAACAGTTCCCACTAGTTTATGTTGTTCTCAGAAGAACAGTTCCCTCTAGTTTATGTTGTTCTCAGAAGAACAGTTCCCTCTAGTTTATGTTGTTCTCAGAAGAACAGTTCCCTCTAGTTTATGTTGTACTCAGAAGAATAGTTCCCACTAGTTTATGTTGTACTCAGAAGAACAGTTCACACTGTTTATGTTGTACTCAGAAGACCAGGTCCCACTAGTTTATGTTGTTCTCAGAAGAACAGTTCCCTCTAGGTTATGTTGTTCTCAGAAGAACAGTTCCCACTAGTTTAGGTTGTTCTCAGAAGACCAGCTCCCACTAGTTTATGTTGTTCTCAGAAGAACAGTTCCCACTAGTTTATGTTGTTCTCAGAAGAACAGTTCCCACTAGTTTATGTTGTTCTCAGAAGAACAGTTCCCACTAGTTTAGGTTGTTCTCAGAAGACCAGCTCCCACTAGTTTATGTTGTTCTCAGAAGAACAGTTCCCACTAGTTTATGTTGTTCTCAGAAGAACAGTTCCCACTAGTTTATGTTGTTCTCAGAAGAACAGTTCCCTCTAGTTTATGTTGTTCTAAGAAGAACAGCTCCCACTAGTTTAGGTTGTTCTCAGAAGACCAGCTCCCACTAGTTTATGTTGTTCTCAGAAGAACAGTTCCCTCTAGTTTATGTTGTACTCAGAAGAACAGTTCCCACTAGTTTATGTTGTACTCAGAAGAACAGTTCCCACTAGTTTATGTTGTACTCAGAAGAACAGTTCCCACT
This sequence comes from Oasisia sp. SBJ-2009, assembly GCA_964017155.1. Classification (NCBI taxonomy): domain Eukaryota; kingdom Metazoa; phylum Annelida; class Polychaeta; order Sabellida; family Siboglinidae; genus Oasisia; species Oasisia sp. SBJ-2009. Next base: position 32,006,136 of record OZ024856.1, read on the forward strand.
AGTTTATGTTGTACTCAGAAGAACAGCTCCCACTAGTTTATGTTGTACTCAGAAGAACAGTTCCCTCTAGTTTATGTTGTACTCAGAAGAACAGTTCCCACTAGTTTATGTTGTACTCAGAAGAACAGTTCCCACTAGTTTATGTTGTACTCAGAAGAACAGTTCCCACTGTTTATGTTGTACTCAGAAGAACAGTTCCCACTAGTTAATGTTGTTCTCAGAAGAACAGTTCCCACTAGTTTATGTTGTACTCAGAAGAACATGTTTATGTTGATGTTGTTCGGAGAAGAACAGTTCCCACTAGTTTATGTTGTTCTCAGAAGAATAGTTCCCACTAGTTTATGTTGTTCTCAGAAGAACAGTTCCCACTAGTTTATGTTGTTCTCAGAAGAACAGCTCCCACTAGTTTATGTTGTTCTCAGAAGAACAGTTCTCACTAGTTTATGTTGTTCTCAGAAGAACAGATCCCACTAGTTTATGTTGTTCTCAGAAGACCAGCTCCCACTAGTTTATGTTGTTCTCAGAAGAACAGCTCCCACTAGTTTATGTTGTACTCAGAAGAACAGTTCCCACTAGTTTATGTTGTTCTCAGAAGAACAGCTCCCACTAGTTTATGTTGTTCTCAGAAGAACAGCTCCCACTAGTTTATGTTGTTCTCAGAAGAACAGCTCCCACTAGTTTATGTTGTTCTCAGAAGAACAGCTCCCACTAGTTTATGTTGTTCTCAGAAGAACAGCTCCCACTAGTTTATGTTGTACTCAGAAGAACAGTTCCCACTAGTTTATGTTGTTCTCAGAAGAACAGCTCCCACTAGTTTATGTTGTTCTCAGAAGAACAGCTCCCACTAGTTTATGTTGTACTCAGAAGAACAGTTCCCACTAGTTTATGTTGTACTCAGAAGACCAGCTCCCACTAGTTTATGTTGTTCTCAGAAGAACAGCTCCCACTAGTTTATGTTGTACTCAGAAGAACAGTTCCCACTAGTTTATGTTGTTCTCAGAAGACCAGCTCCCACTAGTTTATGTTGTTCTCAGAAGAACAGCTCCCACTAGTTTATGTTGTACTCAGAAGAACAGTTCCCACTAGTTTATGTTGTTCTCAGAAGACCAGCTCCCACTAGTTTATGTTGTTCTCAGAAGAACAGCTCCCACTAGTTTATGTTGTACTCAGAAGAACAGTTCCCACTAGTTTATGTTGTTCTCAGAAGAACAGCTCCCACTAGTTTATGTTGTTCTCAGAAGAACAGTTCTCACTAGTTTATGTTGTTCTCAGAAGAACAGTTCCCTCTAGTTTATGTTGTTCTCAAAAGAACAGTTCCCACTAGTTTATGTTGTTCTCAGAAGAACAGTTCCCACTAGTTTATGTTGTTCTCAGAAGAATAGTTCCCACTAGTTTATGTTGTTCTCAGAAGAACAGTTCCCACTAGTTTATGTTGTGCTCAGACGAACAGTTCGCACTAGTTTATGTTGTACTCAGACGAATAGTTCCCACTAGTTTGTGTTGAACTCAGAAAAACAGTTCCCACTGTTTATGTTGTACTCAAAAGAACAGGTCCCACTAGTTTATGTTGTACTCAGAAAAACAGTTCGCACTAGTTTATGTTGTACTCAGATGAACAGTTCCCACTAGTTTATGTTGTACTCAGAAAAAACAGTTCTCACTAGTTTATATTGTGCTCAAAAGAACAGTTCCCACTAGTTTATGTTGTACTCAGAAAAACAGTTCTCACTAGTTTATGTTGTACTCAAAAGAACAGCGCCCACTAGTTTATGTTGTTCTCAGAAGAACAGTTCCCTCTAGTTTATGTTGTTCTCAGAAAAACAGTTCTCACTAGTTTATGTTGTACTCAGAAAAACAGTTCTCACTAGTTTATGTTGTACTCAGACGAACAGTTCCCACTAGTTTATGTTGTTCTCAGAAGAACAGTTCCCACTAGTTTATGTTGTTCTCAGAAGAACAGTTCCCTCTAGTTTATGTTGTTCTCAGAAGAACAGTTCCCTCTAGTTTATGTTGTACTCAGAAGAATAGTTCCCTCTAGTTTATGTTGTACTCAGAAGAATAGTTCCCACTAGTTTATGTTGTACTCAGAAGAACAGTTCCCACTAGTTTATGTTGTACTCAGAAGAACAGTTCCCACTAGTTTATGTTGTTCTCAGAAGAACAGCTCCCACTAGTTTATGTTGTTCTCAGAAGAACATTTCCCACTAGTTTATGTTGTTCTCAGAAGAACAGTTCCCTCTAGTTTATGTTGTACTCAACCGAACAGTTCCCACTAGTTTATGTTGTACTCAGAAAAACAGTTCCCACTAGTTTATGTTGTACTCAGAAGAACAGTTCCCACTAGTTTATGTCGTACTCAACCGAACAGTTCCCACTAGTTTATGTTGTACTCAAAAGAACAGGTCCCACTAGTTTATGTTGTACTCAGAAGAACAGTTCCCACTAGTTTATGTCGTACTCAACCGAACAGTTCCCACTAGTTTATGTTGTACTCAAAAGAACAGGTCCCACTAGTTTATGTTGTACTCAGAAGAACAGTTGCCACTAGTTTATGTTGTTCTCAGAAGAACAGCTCCCGCTAGTTTATGTTGTTCTCAGAAGAACAGTTCCCTCTAGTTTATGTTGTTCTCAGAAGAACAGCTCCCACTAGTTTATGTTGTGCTCAAAAGAACAGTTCCCACTAGTTTATGTTGTCCTCAGAAGAACAGTTCCCACTAGGTTATGTTGCACTCAGAAGAACAGTTGCCACTGTTTATGTTGTACTCAAAAGAACAGGTCCCACTAGTTTATGTTGTACTCAGACGAACAGTTCCCTCTAGTTTATGTTGTACTCAGACGAACAGTGCCCACTAGTTTATGTTGAACTCGGAAAAACAGTTGCCACTGTTTATGTTGTACTCAAAAGAACAGGTCCCACTAGTTTATGTTGTACTCAGAAGAACAGTTCCCTCTAGTTTATGTTGTACTCAGACGAACAGTGCCCACTAGTTTATGTTGAACTCGGAAAAACAGTTGCCACTGTTTATGTTGTACTCAAAAGAACAGGTCCCACTAGTTTATGTTGTACTCAGAAGAACAGTTGCCACTAGTTTATGTTGTTCTCAGAAGAACAGCTCCCACTAGTTTATGTTGTTCTCAGAAGAACAGTTCCCACTAGTTTATGTTGTTCTCAGAAGAACAGTTCCCACTAGTTTATGTTGTTCTCAGAAGAACAGCTCCCACTAGTTTATGTTGTACTCAGAAGAACAGTTCCCACTAGTTTATGTTGTTCTCAGAAGAACAGCTCCCACTAGTTTATGTTGTTCTCAGAAGAACAGTTCCCACTAGTTTATGTTGTTCTCAGAAGAACAGTTCCCACTAGTTTATGTTGTTCTCAGAAGAACAGCTCCCACTAGTTTATGTTGTACTCAGAAGAACAGTTCCCACTAGTTTATGTTGTTCTCAGAAGAACAGCTCCCACTAGTTTATGTTGTTCTCAGAAGAACAGTTCTCACTAGTTTATGTTGTTCTCAGAAGAACAGTTCCCTCTGGTTTATGTTGTTCTCAGAAGAACAGCTCCCACTAGTTTATGTTGTACTCAGAAGAACAGTTCCCACTAGTTTATGTTGTTCTCAGAAGAATAGTTCCCACTAGTTTATGTTGTTCTCAGAAGAACAGTTCCCACTAGTTTATGTTGTGCTCAGACGAACAGTTCCCACTAGTTTATGTTGTGCTCAGACGAACAGTTCCCACTAGTTTATGTTGTTCTCAGAAGAACAGTTCCCACTAGTTTATGTTGTTCTCAGAAGAATAGTTCCCACTAGTTTATGTTGTTCTCAGAAGAACAGTTCCCACTAGTTTATGTTGTGCTCAGACGAACAGTTCGCACTAGTTTATGTTGTACTCAAAAGAACAGGTCCCACTAGTTTATGTTGTACTCAGAAAAACAGTTCGCACTAGTTTATGTTGTACTCAGATGAACAGTTCCCACTAGTTTATGTTGTACTCAGAAAAACAGTTCTCACTAGTTTATATTGTGCTCAAAAGAACAGTTCCCACTAGTTTATGTTGTACTCAGAAAAACAGTTCTCACTAGTTTATGTTGTACTCAAAAGAACAGTTCCCTCTAGTTTATGTTGTTCTCAGAAGAACAGCTCCCACTAGTTTATGTTGTGCTCAAAAGAACAGTTCCCACTAGTTTATGTTGAACTCAGAAAAACAGTTCCCACTGTTTATGTTGTACTCAAAAGAACAGGTCCCACTAGTTTATGTTGTACTCAGATGAACAGTTCCCACTAGTTTATGTTGTTCTCAGAAGAACAGTTCCCACTAGTTTATGTTGTTCTCAGAAGAACAGTTCCCTCTAGTTTATGTTGTTCTCAGAAGAACAGTTCCCTCTAGTTTATGTTGTACTCAGAAGAATAGTTCCCTCTAGTTTATGTTGTACTCAGAAGAATAGTTCCCACTAGTTTATGTTGTACTCAGAAGAACAGTTCCCACTAGTTTATGTTGTACTCAGAAGAACAGTTCCCACTAGTTTATGTTGTTCTCAGAAGAACAGCTCCCACTAGTTTATGTTGTTCTCAGAAGAACATTTCCCACTAGTTTATGTTGTTCTCAGAAGAACAGTTCCCTCTAGTTTATGTTGTACTCAGAAGAATAGTTCCCACTGGTTTATGTTGTACTCAGAAGAACAGTTCCCACTAGTTTATGTTGTACTCAGAAGAACAGTTCCCACTAGTTTATGTTGTTCTCAGAAGAACAGTTCCCTCTAGTTTATGTTGTTCTCAGAAGAATAGTTCCCTCTAGTTTATGTTGTTCTCAGAAGAACAGTTCCCTCTAGTTTATGTTGTACTCAGAAGAATAGTTCCCTCTAGTTTATGTTGTACTCAGAAGAATATTTCCCACTAGTTTATGTTGTACTCAGAAGAACAGTTCCCACTAGTTTATGTTGTACTCAGAAGAACAGTTCCCACTAGTTTATGTTGTTCTCAGAAGAACAGCTCCCACTAGTTTATGTTGTTCTCAGAAGAACATGTCCCACTAGTTTATGTTGTTCTCAGAAGAACAGTTCCCTCTAGTTTATGTTGTACTCAGAAGAATAGTTAACACTAGTTTATGTTGTACTCAGAAGAACAGTTCCCACTAGTTTATGTTGTACTCAGAAGAACAGTTCCCACTAGTTTATGTTGTTCTCAGAAGAACAGCTCCCACTAGTTTATGTTGTTCTCAGAAGAACATTTCCCACTAGTTTATGTTGTTCTCAGAAGAACAGTTCCCTCTAGTTTATGTTGTACTCAACCGAACAGTTCCCACTAGTTTATGTTGTACTCAGAAAAAACAGTTCCCACTAGTTTATGTTGTACTCAGAAGAACAGTTCCCACTAATTTATGTCGTACTCAACCGAACAGTTCCCACTAGTTTATGTTGTACTCAACCGAACAGTTCCCACTAGTTTATGTTGTACTCAGAAAAACAGTTCCCACTAGTTTATGTTGTACTCTGTAAATGGATTTCAAATAAACTTTAAAATGTAGTATCAGTAAGCTAAATACACACACTGTCAGCGTGAACACATATCAACCAATTAATTGGTGTTAACATAAACTGCTGATTAAATTTTGTATCAGTCTTTGAATTGTCTTGAATTTATTTCACAGTAGGTTTTAATATGTCAATTAAGGGAAAATAAAAATTTTAATTAGTGGTTATGCAAAACCTACAAATCAAGTAACATACAAGCTGGCACAAATTTGATAACACATCAGCCAGCGGGTACTGGTTTCATGTCCTGCCCTCACTGTGATGTCACAGCCACTGTGACATCACAGTGGCTGTGATGTTACAACTCACTACATGTCACAGCCACTGTGACATCACAATGTCTGTGATGTTATAACTCACTGTGATGTCACAGCCACTGTGACATCACAATGTCTGTGATGTTACAACTCACTACATGTCACAGCCACTGTGACATCACAATGTCTGTGATGTTACAACTCACTACATGTCACAGCCACTGTGACATCACAATGTCTGTGATGTTACAACTCACTACATGTCACAGCCACTGTGACATCACAATGTCTGTGATGTTACAACTCACTACATATCACAGCCACTGTGACATCACAATGTCTGTGATGTTACAACTCACTACATATCACAGCCACTGTGACATCACAATGTCTGTGATGTTACAACTCACTACATGTCACAGCCACTGTGACATCACAATGTCTGTGATGTTACAACTCACTACATGTCACAGCCACTGTGACATCACAATGTCTGTGATGTTACAACTCACTACATGTCACAGCCACTGTGACATCACAATGTCTGTGATGTTATAACTCACTGTAAAGACCACTATTAAATTATAATTCACAATGATGCATAACCACTGTGATGTCACAACTCAGTGACAAGCCATCACAAGGAATGACAGGACACCAATTCGTGTGCTGGGTACTCCTATCGTAAGGCAATACAGACACTTGGACAGGACACTAACTCATGTTGGGCACTCTAGAGTAAGACAATACAGACACATGGACAGGACACTAACTCGTGTTGGGTACTCATAGAGTAAGACAATACAGACACTTTGACAGGACACTAACTGATGTTGGGTACTCATAGAGTAAGACAATACAGACACTTGGACAGGACACTAACTGATGTTGGGTACTCATAGAGTAAGACAATACAGACACTTTGACAGGACACTCACCAGTGTAGGGTACTCGAGCACTGAGAGGCCGTCCTCCTGCACGGCGAGCCACACAGACTCTCCCTCCCCACCAACCTGCTTCACCTGGGCACAAGAGGGGGACACGTGAGTCAGTCAGAGGGGCAGAAAACACAAGAGTGGATGAAACATGAGTCAGCCAATAGGGTATTTAACACATAAGTTTATCAATAGGGTATTTATCACATGAGTGGATGAGACCTGAGCGGGTCAACGAGGTGTTTAATGTCATATATAACCACAGAAACAGTCGACAGTGACAAGGTGATATCATGGAATGATTCATGAGATGGTCAATGATCTATGAAGTTTTTATCATTCAGGTATAATATGTCAGTCATATGGTTATGAATGGTTATGTCACTTGGGTCTATGATCTATGAAATGTTCCATTTATGTCAGTTGTTCATGAATAGTAGTGATTTATCAGAAGGTTACACCATTTAGGTCAGTGACTCGGGAAGAATTGTTTGTTAGTTTGTACAGTGGTGAGTGATGCACACACCTTGAGATGGAAGAGTTTTGAGCCAAAGAAGGGCCACTTCCTGGCCACAGTGAGGTAGATGCGCACACAGTCGGCCAGGCTGCGACCTCTCAGGGACGACCACTTCTCCTGCACCTTGTGATGTAGCAACCTCAACACAACGCACAGGGTCAGACACTCACTGACTGACTGCTGGCTAACATGTACATCTCACTAACATGTACATCTCACTAACATACACTTCTGGCTAACATGTACATCTCACTAACATAGACATCTCACTAACATACACTTCTTGCTAACACACTGTATACATCTCACTAACATGTACATCTCACTAACATGTACATCTCACTAACATGTACATCTCACTAACATATACATCTCACTAACATATACATCTCACTAACATGTACATCTCACTAACATAGACATCTCACTAACATATACATCTCACTAACATACACTTCTGGCTAACATATACATCTCACTAACATATACATCTCACTAACATATACTTCTGGCTAACATATACATCTCACTAACATATACATCTCACTAACATATACTTCTGGCTAACATATACATCTCACTAACATATACATCTCACTAACATACACTTCTTGCTAACATACACTTCTTGCTAACATATACATCTCACTAACATATACATCTCACTAACATATACTTCTCACTAACATATACATCTCACTAACATATACATCTCACAAATATACACTTCTCATTAACATTTCATGGTAACTTATACTCACTAACATACACATCTCTCATACACTTCTAACTAACATACAATTCTCACTAACATACACTTCTTACTAACATACATATTTTGCTAACACATACTTTTCACCAACATACACTTGTCACTAACACCCACTTGTCACTGACACACTACCCCCGAGTGCCCTCCTCAGGCCCCACTCACCTGGTGTCCTGGGGGCTGGAGCTGTCTCCCCAGTAGCGCGAGGGCAGGAACTTCTCCACCACTTGGGGCACCAGTTGCAGGGCTGGGTCAGCCGTAGGTCTGTGGGGGGTCTCCCCTGCTGTTGGGCTACTAGCGGTCACCTCACTCACACCCCGCAGGTCACCCAGCTCAATCTGGAGTGAGCAAATGACCAATGTAAATATCACACAATCAATCAAAGCTTTGTGTGCATGTGTATGTATGTGTGTGCGCGCGCGTGCGTGTGTGCACATGTGCATACATGTATGTTTCTTCAAGCATGTCTTATACAATAGCTTACTAAGGTGTTTTGTATATGGCAATGTGAACAAATGTGAATACACCATTTTGCTAATTAATTGTTAATATTACAATTTTGTGAAGAAATGCACATATCATAACAGTTGTCAGTTCAGTGACACAGGTGGACTACAAGTGTTGTCAGTTCAGTGTCACAGGTGGACTACAAGTGTTGTCAGTTCAGTGACACAGGTGGACTACAAGTGTTGTCAGTTCAGTGACACAGGTGGACTACAAGTGTTGTCAGTTCAGTGACACAGGTGGACTACAAGTGTTGTCAGTTCAGTGTCACAGGTGGACTACAAGTGTTGTCAGTTCAGTGTCACAGGTGGACTACAAGTGTTGTCAGTTCAGTGACACAGGTGGACTACAAGTGTTGTCAGTTCAGTGTCACAGGTGGACTACAAGTGTTGTCAGTTCAGTGTCACAGGTGAACTACAAGTGTTGTCAGTTCAGTGTCACAGGTGGACTACAAGTGTTGTCAGTTCAGTGACACAGGTGGACTACAAGTGTTGTCAGTTCAGTGTCACAGGTGGACTACAAGTGTTGTCAGTTCAGTGTCACAGGTGGACTACAAGTGTTGTCAGTTCAGTGACACAGGTGGACTACAAGTGTTGTCAGTTCAGTGTCACAGGTGGACTACAAGTGTTGTCAGTTCAGTGTCACAGGTGGACTACAAGTGTTGTCAGTTCAGTGACACAGGTGGACTACAAGTGTTGTCAGTTCAGTGTCACAGGTGGACTACAAGTGTTGTCAGTTCAGTGTCACAGGTGGACTACAAGTGTTGTCAGTTCAGTGACACAGGTGGACTACAAGTGTTGTCAGTTCAGTGTCACAGGTGGACTACAAGTGTTGTCAGTTCAGTGTCACAGGTGAACTACAAGTGTTGTCAGTTCAGTGTCACAGGTGGACTACAAGTGTTGTCAGTTCAGTGACACAGGTGGACTACAAGTGTTGTCAGTTCAGTGTCACAGGTGGACTACAAGTGTTGTCAGTTCAGTGACACAGGTGGACTACAAGTGTTGTCAGTTCAGTGTCACAGGTGGACTACAAGTGTTGTCAGTTCAGTGTCACAGGTGAACTACAAGTGTTGTCAGTTCAGTGACACAGGTGGACTACAAGTGTTGTCAGTTCAGTGTCACAGGTGGACTACAAGTGTTGTCAGTTCAGTGTCACAGGTGGACTACAAGTGTTGTCAGTTCAGTGTCACAGGTGGACTACAAGTGTTGTCAGTTCAGTGTCACAGGTGGACTACAAGTGTTGTCAGTTCAGTGACACAGGTGGACTATAAATCTGAGTTCAGTGACACAAATGGACTACAAGTATTGTGAGGTGAGTGACATACCTGGGCCATGAGAGCGGTCAGTTCCACAGCTAGTTCATAGCTGATGGGGAACCTGGCGTGGAGGATCTCCTCGTTGACCTGGTAGCAGAGCAAGAGCCGCTCCTTCTCCGTCTCCAGACGACTGCTGCTCTTGAAGTACAACCTGCATCACACGCAGCACAAGGACATGACTCACACACAACACACTGCAACACACTGACATGACTCACACACAACACACTGACATGACTCACACACAACACACTGCAACACATTGACATGACTCACATGCAGCACACTGACATGACTCATATACAACATACTGGAGCAAAATGACATGACTCACATACAACACACTGCAGCACACTGACATGACTCACACACACTGACACGACTCATACACATAACACACTGACATGACTCATACACATAACACACTGACATGACTCACATGCAACACTCTGTAGCACACTGACATGACTCAAGGGCAGGAACACTGCAACACATTGACGTATGATTTCAAGACAACAACAATTAATTAAAGGTAAAAGATAGCAAAAACAAACTACACATATTGTGAAATAAGTTTTCAAATTGCATAATATCTATACACACAAAATATTTATGTATCTTTATCTGTAGAGGTTTACCTATTTTTGTAGATAAGTTTGACGGTGCGACTGGTGTCAGGGCGCCCTCGCTGTGACGCATGGTGCAGGAACGCCTGCTCCCACTTGGAGATGACGTCACACAACTGGAAGGATGGGTGACAGTGAGTGACTGTAGATAACAGTGACTGACATGGGTGACAGTGAGTGACTGTAGATAACAGTGACTGACATGGGTAACAGTGAGTGACTGTAGATAACAGTGACTGACATGGGTAACAGTGAGTGACTGTAGATAACAGTGACTGACATGGGTGACAGTGAGTGACTGTAGATAACAGTGACTGACATGGGTAACAGTGAGTGACTGTAGATAACAGTGACTGACATGGGTGACAGTGAGTGACTGTAGATAACAGTGAGTGACTGTAGATAACAGTGAGTGAATGTAGATAACAGTGAGTGACTGTAGATAACAGTGAGTGACTGTAGATAACAGTGAGTGACTGTAGATAACAGTGAGTGACTGTAGATAACAGTGAGTGACTGTAGATAACAGTGAGTGACTGTAGATAACAGTGAGTGACTGTAGATAACAGTGAGTGACTGTAGATAACAGTGAGTGACTGTAGATAACAGTGAGTGACTGTAGATAACAGTGAGTGACTGTAGATAACAGTGAGTGACTGTAGATAACAGTGAGTGACATGGGTGACAGTGAGTGACTGTAGATAACAGTGAGTGACATGGGTGACAGTGAGTGACTGTAGATAACAGTGAGTGACATGGGTGACAGTGAGTGACTGTAGATAACAGTGAGTGACTGTAGATAACAGTGAGTGACTGTAGATAACAGTGACTGACATGGGTGACAGTGGGTGACCAAGGGTGACAGTGAGTGACTGTAGATAACAGTGAGTGACATGGGTGACAGTGGGTGACAGTGAGTGACTGTAGATAACAGTGACTGACATGGGTGACAGTGGGTGACCAAGGGTGACAGTGAATGACCAAGGGTGACAGTGAATGACCATGAGTAATAGTGGCTGACAGTGAATGACCATGGGTGACAGTGAGTGACTGTAGATAACAGTGAGTGACCATGGGTGACAGTGAGTGACTGTAGATAACAGTGAGTGACCAAGGGTGACAGTGAGTGACTGTAGATAACAGTGAGTGACCATGGGTGACAGTGAGTGACTGTAGATAACAGTGAGTGACCATTGGTGACAGTGGGTGACCAAGGGTGACAGTGGGTGACCAAGGGTGACAGTGAAAGACCATGAGTAACAGTGAATGACCACAAGTAACTGTGAATGACCACGAGTAACAGTGAATGACCATGAGTAACAGTGAGTGACCATGAGTAACAGTGAATGACCATGAGTAACAGTGAATGACCATGAGTAACAGTGAATGACCATGAGTAACAGTGAGTGACCATGAGTAACAGTGAATGACCATGAGTAACAGTGAATGACCATGAGTAACAGTGAATGACCATGAGTAACAGTGAGTGACCATGAGTAACAGTGAATGACCATGAGTAACAGTGGCTGATCATAAATAACAGTGAGTGACCATGAGTAACAGTGAGTGACCATGAGTAACAGTGAATGACCATGAGTAACAGTGGCTGATCAGAAATAACAGTGAGTGACCATGGGTAAGTGAATGACCATGGGTAACAGAGTGTGAGGGCAGCTACATGGAAAAGGACCTAGATGGGAGGGCAGTTGGATGGTAGAGGACCTAAATGGGAGGGCAGTTGGATGGAAGAGGTCCTAGATGGGATGGCAGTTGGATGGAAGAGGACCTAGATGGCAGGGCAGTTGGATGGAAGAGGACCTAGATGGCAGGGCAGTTGGATGGAAGAGGACCTAGATGGTAGGGCAGTTGGGTGGAAGAGGACCTAGATGGTAGGGCAGTTGGATGGAAGAGGACCTAGATGGCAGGGCAGTTGGATGGAAGAGGACCTAGATGGGAGGGCAGTTGGATGGAAAAGGACCTAGATGGTAGGGCAGCTGGATGGAAAAGACCTAGATGGGAGGGCAGTTGGATGGAAAAGGACCTAGATGGTAGGTCAGTTGGATGGAAGAGGACCTAGATGGTAGGGCAGCTGGATGGAAAAGGACCTAGATGGTAGGTCAGTTGGATGGAAGAGGACCTAGATCAGAGCCGTAATGTAACGAAGTATTTTACTTCGTTACTTTACTTAAGTAGAAAAGTTTACTTTTCTTGAGTAAGGAAGTACATTTTTTTGGAAGTACATTTACTTGTAACGAAGTACAAATATGTGTACTTTTTCTAAATGTAGTGAAGTACTCATAATTTCTTTGTTAAATTTGCGAATGTCCTGAAAGCTCCTGTTGGAAGCAAGGCAATGTCTGCAGTTAGCATAGCCGTAGATTTATTTACAAATATTAGCCGGAACGTACAACAAACAGACATGTTAAGTGCCCTGGACTGGCCAGATTTTTACATCAGTTGAACAAACGATTTGCTTTGTCACCTGATGAAGCCAGTGAGATAATTGCAATCTGGGGTCTGGTGCTGATGCTGCTGAGCCTGAACTGGGTGTCACAACTGGAGTGCAAGACTTCCTGACTGGGCCACTAAGACAACAATGCCCATGAATGGCATTGGTCCTGAGGTTATTTAAAACCTTGCATTGAGTAGACATGAAAAACAGCTGCCTTATTTGTCTCCTTGTGTCTTGCATATTGCTGACACAGTTTATTAGCTTTAGATGTTCACTGTGAACTGCACATGCTGTAGATATCGAAGACTCCCCGTTATCGCCCACCGCAAACTGCCGGTCTTGTGGAACCACATCTTTGTAATCTCTATCTAGTTTTAATATAGATCAGTGTGTGTAACTGTTTAATTAAACTAAAGTATTTTATAAATGTTACAATTAGTAATTATTACAAACGAAGACATATTTTAAAAGACACGTTATTATAACCATTCATCTAAACCGACTGTCTCCTTCAAGTAGGCTAACACAGGATAAAATTCATCATACGTCCTTCTATAACTATCATACGTCCATCAATAACTATCTATGATATGACATTTTAAAGAAATATATAACACCCGTATGAAAACGTGAATTACTACTACCCCCAGGGGTAGTTCAACTTATGAATACGATGGTTGCTGTAGGCCTATTATTCATAAAGCATGGTGTACTTACAGCTTGTAGGCCTAGTTGGCCTAATCAGTGTTGTTTGCATCATTATAGTGTGTACACACTAAATTGTAATTGTGAATGTTTTGTTTTATTCACAACATTGAGAAATAGTTTCAGGAGAAAAGTACTTTTGTGTTTACTTCAAGTACAAAGTTTTACTTTTTACCTGTACTTCAAGTACAAAGTTTTACTTTTTACCTGTACTTAAAGTACAGTTTTTTAGAAGTACTTTTACTTTTACTTGAGTAGATTTTTCTAGGGTTACTTTTACTTTTACTCAAGTACAAAATAAATGTACTTGTTACAGCTCTGACCTAGATGGGATGGCAGTTGGATGGAAGAGGACCTAGATGGTAGGGCAGTTGGATGGAAGAGGACCTAGATGGCAGGGCAGTTGGATGGAAGAGGACCTAGATGGCAGGGCAGTTGGATGGAAGAGGACCTAGATGGGATGGCAGTTGGATGGAAAAGGACCTAGATGGCAGGGCAGTTGGATGGAAGAGGACCTAGATGGCAGGGCAGTTGGATGGAAGAGGACCTAGATGGCAGGGCAGTTGGATGGAAGAGGACCTAGATGGGATGGCAGTTGGATGGAAAAGGACCTAGATGGCAGGGCAGTTGGATGGAAGAGGACCTAGATGGGAGGGCAGTTGGATGGAAAAGGACCTAGATGGTAGGGCAGCTGGATGGAAAAGACCTAGATGGGAGGTCAGTTGGATGGAAGAGGACCTAGATGGGAGGGCAGTTGGATGGAAGAGGACCTAGATGGTATGGCAGCTGGATGGAAAAGGACGTAGATGGTAGGGCAGTTGGATGGAAAAGGACGTAGATGGTAGGGCAGCTGGATGGAAAAGGACCTAGATGGTAGGTCAGTTGGATGGAAGAGGTCCTAGATGGGAGGGCAGTTGGATGGAAGAGGACCTAGATAGTAGGGCAGCTGGATGGAAAAGGACCTAGATGGGAGGGCAGTTGGATGGAAGAGGACCTAGATGGGAGGGCAGTTGGATGGAAAAGGACCTAGATGGGAGGGCAGTTGGATGGAAAAGGACGTAGATGGGAGGGCAGTTGGATGGAAGAGGACCTAGATGGGAGGGCAGTTGGATGGAAGAGGTCCTAGATGGGAGGGCAGTTGGATGGAAGAGGTCCTAGATGGGAGGGCAGTTATATGGGAAAGGACCTAGATGTGTTATATGTAGTTGTGGTGCCTGTGGTCACCTTGAGGTGTCCCTTCAGACAGTGTTCCAGCTCCTGGCCGGCGGGGTCGTCGGTGAAGAGGGAGAAGCCAGACAGGCCACAGTCCCGCATGGCCAGCTCCTTGTTGAGTGTACACACAAACTCACTGATGGTGGTTGACCCATCAAAGCTGACCACCTGAAGAACACAACAACACACACAAACACAACGTTACATACAGTCTTAAAGCAACAGTGAAGCATAGTGTAAACTCACTGGTTAGTTTCCATGCACATCTTTACTGATTATCATATATTCCAGGACTAATGAAAATATGGGTAATTTAGAAACAAGTGATGTATTTTGCAACAATGCCACAAGCTGATACACTGGTAATGACATATTGAGAATGTCATTAAACACAACATAACATGTTAGAAGTCTGTACCTGGTACGTGCCACTCAGGAAGTGCACCGGGATACTGAGGGGGTGTGAGTGGTGGTAGGGGTTGCGCAGCAGGATGGACACGACCTCCATGCGGGAGGGGCGTGCCTCTCTACCCCCGGCCTGGAGGGTGCGCTCCAGGGCCCGCTGACAGAACACCGCATACTTCCCCATCTCCGTCCTACAGCACAAGCAACAAGTGTGACACGGAGACACCCTACAAGTGTCAGTGTCACAAAGACTGTGTGACAGTGACACGGAGACACCCTACAAGTGTCAGTGTCACAAAGACTGTGTGACAGTGACACGGAGACACCCTACAAGTGTCAGTGTCACAAAGACTGTGTGACAGTGACACTGAGATACCCTACAAGTGTCAGTGTCACAAAGACTGTGTGACAGTGACACTGAGACACCCTACAAGTGTCACAGTGTCACAACAACTGTGTGACAGTGACACGGAGACACCCTACAAGTGTCACAGTGTCACAACAACTGTGTGACAGTGACACTGAGATACCCTACAAGTGTCAGAGTGTCACAACAACTGTGTGACAGTGACACGGAGACACCCTACAAGTGTCACAGTGTCACAACAACTGTGTGACAGTGACACGGAGACACCCTACAAGTGTCACAGTGTCACAACAACTGTGTGACAGTGACACTGAGACACCCTACAAGTGTCACAGTGTCACAAAGACTGTGTGACAGTGACACGGAGACACCCTACAAGTGTCACAGTGTCACAAAGACTGTGTGACAGTGACACGGAGACACCCTACAAGTGTCACAGTGTCACACAGACTGTGTGACAGTGATATAGAGACATTCCTAAAGTTACACAGTGTCATAAAAAACAAGCAAATGTGTCATGGAGACATCCTGGATATCATACAATTATAGGTATGTAATTTCAAGATTCAACTGAAATTTACTGTAAATCATGCACGTTGATTTTAGGTCAAATTACGTATAATATTATCAAGAGAACAGTAATGGAAGAACGTTGTATAATGTTATACTCCCAATCAGCATGTACTGCACGTATTCCCATGTCACAAGTCACAGTCATGAGCAATGTTTTAAATGACATCAGGGTGACAATTCACAAGCACAGACAGAAAGAAGTCATGTGACTGTTATTTTCAACCACACATTATTGCAATCACTTAGAACAAAATAAGCTGATTAAGAGAAAGAGCTGACACCGACCTGGGGTCGACGTGTCTCTGCAGGTGGGCCTTGAGGTACCACAGCACGCCCTGCTTGGGCACAAACAGGGACACGGCCAGGGCCAGCAGCTGCCACGCCTGCACCATCACCTGGGGCGCAGGGTTCAACTTGGACTCCGGCAGCTCCACACTCGCTCCACCCGCGGAGTGGGCGGAGTGATCACAGGAGAAGAACGACTGACCAGCACACAGCAGCAGGTTCTGTGGACAAAGTGGACACATGACTGACCAGCACACAGCAGCAGGTTCTGTGGACAAAGTGGACACATGACTGACCAGCACACAGCAGCAGGTTCTGTGGACAAAGTGGACACACAACTGACCAGCACACAGCAGCAGGTTCTGTGGACAAAGTGAACACACACATGACTGACCAGCACACAGCAGCAGGTTCTGTGGACAAAGTGGACACATGACTGACCAGCACACAGCAGCAGGTTCTGTGGACAGAGTGACCACACATGACTGACCAGCACACAGCAGCAGGTTCTGTGGACAAAGTGACCACACATGACTGACCAGCACACAGCAGCAGGTTCTGTGGACAAAGTGACCACACATGACTGACCAGCACACAGCAGCAGGTTCTGTGGACAAAGTGGACACACATGACTGACCAGCACACAGCAGCAGGTTCTGTGGACAAAGTGAACACACACATGACTGACCAGCACACAGCAGCAGGTTCTGTGGACAAAGTGACCACACATGACTGACCAGCACACAGCAGCAGGTTCTGTGGACAAAGTGACCACACATGACTGACCAGCACACAGCAGCAGGTTCTGTGGACAAAGTGACCACACATGACTGACCAGCACACAGCAGCAGGTTCTGTGGACAAAGTGGACACACACGACTGACCAGCACACAGCAGCAGGTTCTGTGGAGAAAGTGAACACACATGACTGACCAGCACACAGCAGCAGGTTCTGTGGACAAAGTGAACACACATGACTGACCAGCACACAGCAGCAGGTTCTGTGGACAAAGTGACCACACATGACTGACCAGCACACAGCAGCAGGTTCTGTGGACAAAGTGAACACACATGACTGACCAGCACACAGCAGCAGGTTCTGTGGACAAAGTGAACACACACATGACTGACCAGCACACAGCAGCAGGTTCTGTGGACAAAGTGGACACATGACTGACCAGCACACAGCAGCAGGTTCTGTGGACAAAGTGACCACACATTACTGACCAGCACACAGCAGCAGGTTCTGTGGACAAAGTGACCACACATGACTGACCAGCACACAGCAGCAGGTTCTGTGGACATAGTGAACACACACATGACTGACCAGCACACAGCAGCAGGTTCTGTGGACAAAGTGACCACACATGACTGACCAGCACACAGCAGCAGGTTCTGTGGACATAGTGAACACACACATGACTGACCAGCACACAGCAGCAGGTTCTGTGGACAAAGTGAACACACATGACTGACCAGCACACAGCAGCAGGTTCTGTGGACAAAGTGGACACATGACTGACCAGCACACAGCAGCTGGTTCTGTGGACAGAGTGACCACACATGACTGACCAGCACACAGCAGCAGGTTCTGTGGACAAAGTGGACACATGACTGACCAGCACACAGCAGCAGGTTCTGTGGACAAAGTGACCACACATTACTGACCAGCACACAGCAGCAGGTTCTGTGGACAAAGTGACCACACATGACTGACCAGCACACAGCAGCAGGTTCTGTGGACAAAGTGAACACACACATGACTGACCAGCACACAGCAGCAGGTTCTGTGGACAAAGTGGACACATGACTGACCAGCACACAGCAGCTGGTTCTGTGGACAGAGTGACCACACATGACTGACCAGCACACAGCAGCAGGTTCTGTGGACAAAGTGGACACATGACTGACCAGCACACAGCAGCAGGTTCTGTGGACAAAGTGGACACACATGACTGACCAGCACACAGCAGCAGGTTATGTGGACAAAGTGAACACACACATGACTGACCAGCACACAGCAGCAGGTTCTGTGGACAAAGTGACCACACATGACTGACCAGCACACAGCAGCAGGTTCTGTGGACAAAGTGACCACACATGACTGACCAGCACACAGCAGCAGGTTCTGTGGACAAAGTGAACACACATGACTGACCAGCACACAGCAGCAGGTTCTGTGGACAAAGTGAACACACACATGACTGACCAGCACACAGCAGCAGGTTCTGTGGACAAAGTGGACACATGACTGACCAGCACACAGCAGCAGGTTCTGTGGACAAAGTGACCACACATTACTGACCAGCACACAGCAGCAGGTTCTGTGGACAAAGTGACCACACATGACTGACCAGCACACAGCAGCAGGTTCTGTGGACAAAGTGAACACACACATGACTGACCAGCACACAGCAGCAGGTTCTGTGGACAAAGTGAACACACATGACTGACCAGCACACAGCAGCAGGTTCTGTGGACAAAGTGAACACACACATGACTGACCAGCACACAGCAGCAGGTTCTGTGGACAAAGTGGACACATGACTGACCAGCACACAGCAGCAGGTTCTGTGGACAAAGTGACCACACATGACTGACCAGCACACAGCAGCAGGTTCTGTGGACAAAGTGAACACACATGACTGACCAGCACACAGCAGCAGGTTCTGTGAACAAAGTGAACACACACATGACTGACCAGCACACAGCAGCAGGTTCTGTGGACAAAGTGTACACATGACTGACCAGCACACAGCAGCAGGTTCTGTGGACAAAGTGAACACACAAACTTTAACTCTTTACTGGGTACTCTTCTTATTTTACACCCTGCTGTGGGCAGACAATTTTAAGATGGCAGCCATCTGTGAATTAGGCTGCATGTTGCTTGCATTAAAATAACTTGACTACTGGTGCATGAAAATATATGAAATTGATTGCACTGTACATGGAATGATTGTGTGAATAAAATGTGTCATTAAAATTTATGTGTTGCAATCAATTACATTTCAGATTTTGAAGCAAACTTCAACAATCACGATGACAAAATAAATAAGCAACTTCATCATGCTACATATTAAAAAATCTTAGAAAACACAATAGTGATCTTGTGGAACTAATGTAGTCATGTATGTTAGTTTTATCCTAGTAAAACATTTATCCAATTTTTGCCAGTTAGTTTTCAAATTATAATTGCTTTTGTAAACAATGCCAATACGAAAGATAGCACACTCCTTTCACAAATAGATGCTCCCTTATCAGAAGCAATGTGCATATTAATAAAATACCCTAAAATAAATAAACCAAACGATGATCCGATCAACAAAATGGCTGCATATCGGCGAAATGAACACGCCGCTGATGGGTCATCTTGTTTGTATCTCAACAACGAAAAGTCGCACAGACAACGTAGATGGACGATAACAGGGTCTCCGTGATCGCTGTCGACATTATTCACGTTGCAAAGATCGATATCAAACTCGAAATCGTCGAGAAATGATCGAGGACGGTCTGCGCAGTAAAGAGTTAAGAACCACATCAAGACAATGTTCTCCTGAAATGAACTGATAACATGCTGAAACACTGGACAGACACAACTCTCAATGTCAGACACTGGTCATTATTTGTGACCAGCACCAACTACTGATGAGATGCTGACTTGGCGACTGACCTTGACGGGAAGAGAGGGCTTGTGCTGGGAGGGCGGGTGAGGGGAGGTCTGTTTGATGAGTTGACAGTACAGCTCATTCTGGATGTCAACACTGTCAATGCACGACTCAAAGATGGCCTGGGCCACGCTGACAGGGTACTCCAGCTGCTGCGGCTCCACCGTCATGTTGATGAACTGCTGACACAGCTGTAGACAGAACAACACACTTATGAACTGCTGACACAGCTGTAGACAGAACAACACACATATGAACTGTTGACACAGCTGCAGACAGAACAACGCACTTATGAACTGCTGACACAGCTGCAGACAGAACAACACACTTATGAATTGCTGGCACAGCTGCAGACAGAACAACACACTTATGAACTGCTGGCACAGCTGCAGACAGAACAACACACTTATGAACTGCTGGCACAGCTGCAGACAGAACAACGAAGTTATGAACTGCTGACACAGCTGCAGACAGAACAACACACTTACGAACGGCTGACACAGCTGCAGACAGAACAACACACTTACGAACTGCTGACACAGCTGCAGACAGAACAACACACTTATGAACTGTTGACACAGCTGCAGACGGAACAACACACTAATGAACTGCTGACACAGTTGCAGACAGAACAACACACTTATGAATTGCTGACACAGCTGCAGACAGAACAACACACTTATGAACGGCTGACACAGCTGCAGACAGAACAACACACTTATGAACTGCTGAAACAGCTGCAGATAGAACAACACACTTATGAACTGCTGACACAGCTGCAGACAGAACAACACACTTATAAACTGCTGACACAGCTGCAGACGGAACAACACACTAATGAACTGCTGACACAGTTGCAGACAGAACAACACACTTATGAATTGCTGACACAGCTGCAGACAGAACAACACACTTATGAACGGCTGACACAGCTGCAGACAGAACAACACACTTATGAACTGCTGAAACAGCTGCAGACAGAACAACACACTTATGAACTGCTGACACAGCTGCAGCAGAACAACACACTTATAAACTGCTGACACAGCTGCAGACAGAACAACACACTTATGAACTGTTGACACAGCTGCAGACAGAACAACACACTTTTGAACTGTTGACACAGCTATAGACAGAACACTTATAAACGGTTGACACTGCATCAGACAGAACAACACACACATGAACAGCTGGCAGCACTGCATATAGAGCAACACACTTGTGAACTGTTGACACAGCATCAGACAGAACAACACAATTATGAACAGCTGACACAGTTGCTGACAGAATAACACACTTATGAACAGCTGATGCAGGTGCAGACAGAACATCACACTTAAGAACATTTGATACATACAGACAGATCATCACACTGATGAACTTCTCACACATGTGCAGACACATCAACACATTTATAAACAGCTGATAACATCTATGTATGAGCTGTGAGACGCATATACACAGACAAACCAACACACAGATGAACAACGGACACATAAAAAGATATACACGTTACATATACCTGAAGCATAATACTAGTGAACACAACTAATAAGTAACTCTTACTCTGTTCATGTCGAGGGCCTTGCTGCTGAGGTCTTCTGTGGGCAGTGTGGTGAGAGGACAGGCCAGGGGCTCCTTGCTGAACAGCAGCACAGGGTGCTTCCAGTACAGACACGCTGCAACACACCACAACACTAGGTCATGTACTGACAGCACAGGGTGCTTCCAGTACAGACACGCTGCAACACATCACAACACTAGGTCATGTACTGACAACACTGGGTGCTTCCAGTAGAGACACACTACAACACACCACAACACTAGGTCATGTACTGACAACACTGGGTGCTTCCAGTAGAGACACACTACAACACACCACAACACTAGGTCATGTACTGACAGCACTGGGTGCTTCCAGTACAGACACGCTGCAACACATCACAACACTAAGTCATGTACTGACAGCACTGGGTGCTTCCAGTACAGACACGCTGCAACACATCACAACACTAGGTCATGTACTGACAGCACTGGGTGCTTCCAGTACAGACACGCTGCAACACATCACAACACTAGGTCATGTACTGACAGCACTGGGTGCTTCCAGTACAGACACGCTGCAACACATCACAACACTAGGTCATGTACTGACAGCACTGGGTGCTTCCAGTACAGACACGCTGCAACACATCACAACACTAGGTCATGTACTGACAGCACTGGGTGCTTCCAGTACAGACACGCTGCAACACACCACAACACTAGGTCATGTACTGACAGCACTGGGTGCTTCCAGTAGAGACACGCTGCAACACACCACAACACTAGGTCATGTACTGACAACACTTGTGCTTCCAGTAGAGACACGCTGCAACACACCACAACACTAGGTCATGTACTGACAGCACTGGGTGCTTCCAGTAGAGAAACGCTGCAACACACCACAACACTGGGTCATGTACTGACAGCACTGGGTGCTTCCAGTACAGACACGCTGCAACACACCACAACACTAGGTCATGTACTGACAGCACTGGGTGCTTCCAGTACAGACACGCTGCAACACACCACAACACTAGGTCATGTACTGACAACACTTGTGCTTCCAGTAGAGACACGCTGCAACACACCACAACACTAGGTCATGTACTGACAGCACTGGGTGCTTCCAGTAGAGAAACGCTGCAACACACCACAACACTAGGTCATGTACTGACAGCACTGGGTGCTTCCAGTACAGACACGCTGCAACACATCACAACACTAGGTCATGTACTGACAGCACTGGGTGCTTCCAGTACAGACACGCTGCAACACATCACAACACTAGGTCATGTACTGACAGCACTGGGTGCTTCCAGTACAGACACGCTGCAACACATCACAACACTAGGTCATGTACTGACAGCACTGGGTGCTTCCAGTACAGACACGCTGCAACACACCACAACACTAGGTCATGTACTGACAGCACTGGGTGCTTCCAGTAGAGACACGCTGCAACACACCACAACACTAGGTCATGTACTGACAACACTTGTGCTTCCAGTAGAGACACGCTGCAACACACCACAACACTAGGTCATGTACTGACAGCACTGGGTGCTTCCAGTAGAGAAACGCTGCAACACACCACAACACTGGGTCATGTACTGACAGCACTGGGTGCTTCCAGTACAGACACGCTGCAACACACCACAACACTAGGTCATGTACTGACAGCACTGGGTGCTTCCAGTACAGACACGCTGCAACACACCACAACACTAGGTCATGTACTGACAACACTTGTGCTTCCAGTAGAGACACGCTGCAACACACCACAACACTAGGTCATGTACTGACAGCACTGGGTGCTTCCAGTAGAGAAACGCTGCAACACACCACAACACTAGGTCATGTACTGACAGCACTGGGTGCTTCCAGTAGAGAAACGCTGCAACACACCACAACACTAGGTCATGTACTGACAGCACTGGGTGCTTCCAGTACAGACACGCTGCAACACACCACAACACTAGGTCATGTACTGACAGCACTGGGTGCTTCCAGTAGAGAAACGCTGCAACACACCACAACACTAGGTCATGTACTGACAGCACTGGGTGCTTCCAGTAGAGAAACGCTGCAACACACCACAACACTAGGTCATGTACTGACAGCACTGGGTGCTTCCAGTACAGACACGCTGCAACACACCACAACACTAGGTCATGTACTGACAGCACTGGGTGCTTCCAGTAGAGACACGCTGCAACACACCACAACACTAGGTCATGTACTGACAACACTTGTGCTTCCAGTAGAGACACGCTGCAACACACCACAACACTAGGTCATGTACTGACAGCACTGGGTGCTTCCAGTAGAGAAACGCTGCAACACACCACAACACTAGGTCATGTACTGACAGCACTGGGTGCTTCCAGTAGAGACACACTACAACACACCACAACACTAGGTCATGTACTGACAGCACTGGGTGCTTCCAGTAGAGACACGCTGCAAAAGTACAATGACATAGATTGGTTCACTTACTCTATGATATAGAAGGGTTCACTTACAGCTGTCTCCACGATATAGAAGGGTTCACTTACAGCTGTCTCCACGACATACAAGGGTTCACTTACAGCTGTCTCCACGACATACAAGGGTTCACTTACAGCTGTCTCCATGATATAGAAGGGTTCACTTACAGCTGTCTCCATGACATAGAAGGGTTCACTTACAGCTGTCTCCACGACATAGAAGGGTTCACTTACAGCTGTCTCCATGATATAGAAGGATCCACTTACAGCTGTCTCCATGACATAGAAGGGTTCACTTACAGCTGTCTCCATGATATAGAAGGATCCACTTACAGCTGTCTCCATGACATAGAAGGGTTCACTTACAGCTGTCTCCATGATATAGAAGGGTTCACTTACAGCTGTCTCCATGACATAGAAGGGTTCACTTACAGCTGTCTCCGTGACATAGAAGGGTTCACTTACAGCTGTCTCCATGATATAGAAGGATCCACTTACAGCTGTCTCCATGACATAGAAGGGTTCACTTACAGCTGTCTCCATGATATAGAAGGGTTCACTTACAGCTGTCTCCATGACATAGAAGGGTTCACTTACAGCTGTCTCCATGATATAGAAGGGTTCACTTACAGCTGTCTCCATGACATAGAAGGGTTCACTTACAGCTGTCTCCGTGACATAGAAGGGTTCACTTACAGCTGTCTCCATGATATAGAAGGATCCACTTACAGCTGTCTCCATGACATAGAAGGGTTCACTTACAGCTGTCTCCATCTGCCTGCATCAGTTTAGAGATGAGTTGTTCATAGTTGGTGCCCACGTTGCCCGATCCGCCGCCCGACGCCACCGTCAGCTGATACATCCAACTGTCCTGTGACACACAACAAACAACATCAGCTGATACATCCAACTGTCCTGTCACACACAACAGACAACATCAGCTGATACATCCAACTGTCCTGTCACACACAACAAACAACATCAGCTGATACATCCAACTGTCCTGTCACACACAACAAACAACATCAGCTGATACATCCAACTGTCCTGTCACACACAACAGACAACATCAGCTGATACATCCAACTGTCCTGTGACACACAACAAACAACATCAGCTGATACATCCAACTGTCCTGTCACACACAACAGACAACATCAGCTGATACATCCAACTGTCTTGTGACATGCAACAAACAACATCAGCTGATACATCCAACTGTCCTGTCACACACAACAAACAACATCAGCTGATACATCCAACTGTCCTGTCACACACAACAAACAACATCAGCTGATACATCCAACTGTCCTGTCACACACAACAGACAACATCAGCTGATACATCCAACTGTCCTGTCACACACAACACACAACATCAGCTGATACATCCAACTGTCTTGTGACACGCAACAAACAACATCAGCTGATACATCCAACTGTCCTGTCACACACAACACACAACATCAGCTGATACATCCAACTGTCCTGTCACACGCAACAAACAACATCAGCTGATACATCCAACTGTCCTGTCACACAAAACAAACAACATCAGCTGATACATCAAACTGTCCTGTCACACACAACAGACAACATCAGCTGATACATCCAACTGTCCTGTCACACACAACAGACAACATCAGCTGATACATCCAACTGTCCTGTCACACGCAACAAACAACATCAGCTGATACATCCAACTGTCCTGTCACACACAACAGACAACATCAGCTGATACATCCAACTGTCCTGTCACACACAACAGACAACATCAGCTGATACATCCAACTGTCCTGTCACACGCAACAAACAACATCAGCTGATACATCCAACTGTCCTGTCACACGCAACAAACAACATCAGCTGATACATCCAACTGTCCTGTGACACACAACACACAACATCAGCTGATACATCCAACTGTCCTGTCACACACAACAAACAGCATCAGCTGATACATCCAACTGTCCTGTCACACGCAACAAACAACATCAGCTGATACATCCAACTGTCCTGTGACACACAACACACAACATCAGCTGATACATCCAACTGTCTTGTGACACACAACAGACAACATCAGCTGATACATCCAACTGTCCTGTGACACACAACACACAACATCAGCTGATACATCCAACTGTCCTGTGACACACAACAGACAACATCAGCTGACAGAATAAATGCATACGAGGATGTCAGTGCTGAAGTTGAATGTGAAGTGAGTGAAACATCACAATTTTTACAGTCCAATCAAACAAAAGTCAATGCCAGATGCAGCTCAATAGGCAAATCTTACATGAAAAATATATATTCAGTGTACACACAAATGATGCATTATTGTACATGTAAATAGTTACACTAACTGTGTAAGAGCTGGTTCTCTTAGGAACACACACGTACACAGACAGTTGAGACTGAATGCTAAAATACACAATTTGAATCCATCTAGAGTATTTGTATTTAAATAATGTTCAATGTATTTATTTATGTGTGATGAAGTACAAACTGAATAATTATAAATGAATTTCCAAACTTGTGAATATTTTCATCTAGCGAGCAGTGACCACTGAACATTCAGTTCTGAAGAAGGCTGCCGATGGTGGTCGAAACGCAGAAGTAAGTCGAATTGCTAGTTGTGTAATTATGACATTTTTTTCGGATTCCCAAACTGATTACAACTGTTACAAGTCATAGTTTTGGTAACTTCTTATAATCAAGTAGACTGAGAGACTGACCTTCTCGCGACACGTGGCTATCATGAGGTAGGTGACCTCTTGACCCACTGGCCAGATGGCTATGGTGTAGTGGGGCAGAGACAGGTCATCTGAGTCAGAGCCCGAGTCCTTGGATCTGTCCACCTCCTCGATCCGGGCATTCCACAGGTGGATCTGTCCTAGGGGGGTCTGACAACACAGGACAGGACAGTGGACACACACAGATGATCCGGATCATCTTAGTGACACATCAACTATGTGCCGTCTTTCATCAGGACTGCCACAACAGTAAACAGTTTTAAGACACTTCTAAAAATCATTTATTTAGGCAAGCTTTTTGTAATTTAACTTTTGTGTTTTAATTTATCACGTTTAAATCAATTAGTGTACTTAAAGTTATTTTACTTTATTTATCTATTTTAATTTTTTTATTGTGTTCCTATTTGTCAAATGCTATCTTCATGCTTTTAGACACTGTATTTTAGGTATTCTTTACGCATTTATTTTTAGGTATGTCTGTAAAGCGCCATTGTAGACAATATCTACATCTTGAAAACACCTTTCTGTGGGTGACTGGACAAATCAAGAACTTTGTATTTGCCGTATAGTGTCGTTTTGTTTGATTTGTCAGTAGACAAGAATGTGTTTAAGGGGTGATGAGACAGACTAGTCCACTCACCTTGTCTGTCTTCTTCTTGTAGTAGATGAGACACTTGCCCGTGAGCACACACCAGCACCGCTTGCTGCGACCCAGACGCGTCTACAACACACAGCTATGGCAGAGCACACTTTGTATGCGGCTTATATGGTAGTACAGTTGCAAGTTTGTGTAGTTGTGTGGACGTGTGGACTTGTGGATGTGTGGTTCTCTGATTGAGTGGATGCGTGGATGAGTGGATGTGTGGTGTGAATATATAGTTGTGTTGTTGGGTGGTTGTGTGAATGTATGTATGTGTGGATATGTGATTGTGTAGGTGTGTGGATGCTCAGAACATGTGCTTTATGGGGAAACTACTTGAGGTCTGACACTGTAGACCCAGTGTCCCACAAGATGGTGTAGGGCATGGGGGTGCCTGTAGTCATGTGACTTACCTTGATGAGCCAGCCCCGTGCCGCCTCCTTGCCACACTGCAGCTGACGCGCCTTGTCTGATGCCTGCTTCCGCAGCACATTCTGCAGCACTGCAAGCATCACAACACACTATACAGCACTGCAAACATCACATCATATATGCATCTATAGGAGGTAGAAAAAATTACTAAAACCAATTACAATTGACAGCATTGATCTTGGAAAGGTGACATCACACTAACCAAAACCTATTTTAATTGCTGATGAAATAAACGGCAATAAATGGAGTGTGAAGTTGTGGACAGACGTACCTCGGATCCAGAGCTGCAGGTCCTGTCTCGAGTCAGCGCTCAAGTAGTACGTCTTAGTGCGGGTGACAATCTGAAGAACAACACACACACTACAACCACACATCCACATACACACATACACAGATCCACACACACGCACGCACACACACTACAACACACCAGACTGAAAGACTTCTATCCACAGAGGTAAAGGCCAAAATATGTTGTCTGTTACGTTAAGCCAGGAGGTCCATAATAAAATGCCTATGTTGCCCTCAGAAGAGACACTGCTAATGACTGCTAGGATCATATGAGGAAGTGTGACAGCTCAACTTCAATGTCAGCCAGGAAACCAGAATAGCCAGCTTGGAGCCTGAGTAAAGAACAAAGGGGATATTGACCTATGGTCACTCTCATCTGGTTCTGAGCAAACAACAGTTGTGGTCACTGCCAAGGGAACACCTGCTGTTTAGTGTCTTCATTAGTAATTAAAAATTTTGGATAAGCTGCAGTGAACTATTCAAATAGAAATACCATATTATCCTTAATAGACGCGCACTACCTAATAGACGCCCACCCCTTTTTTTAGATGTGAAACAATCCATGACAACTCATGGCAAAAATGCAACAGAGTGGATGCTACAATTAGTAGCAAGCATGGCGGCCAGACTAATGCTATTTGAAAATAAAAATTATGGGTATGGCAACCAAACCGTTACTTGTGAGACTTCCGTAAGTAAATGTATGGTAACTGTAAATGCTTATCACAAAGAGGGCTTTTATTTTATATTTTATGGTATTATCAGAGAGAGGCCGTCATGTGCATCAAGCAAATGGCGAATTTGATTACGTTGGATTAAATGCCAACTGTTCGCATAACGTTTCTGAGCGACAACGAAACAACATACAGTGCCGCTTACGTGTTCTATTGCATCAATCAAGACAAACAATTAATTACAAAGTTGAGATTGTCACCCGTTTCACAATTCCATTCCAGATAAATTGCCCGTGAGCGCGGAGTGCGACTGGCATCAACGATAATAAGAATAAGTCAGAGTAATTGTCATAAAAATTCATATTCAGGCATATGTCTTTCAATTAATAAGCTTTCCTTTTATCAATTAGTCAGAAAATTGACAATTTGAGTAATTGCATATGTTATTGACTCATGGTTCTATACAATTCTAGTCAGGACCACGTACAATACATCGCTACGTTATCGACATCGACATCGATATCATGTGTCGACACTGATTTCCCGTTTCGGATGCACATGGTCCAATGCAGCTTTTACACGCAGTCAATCCACTCTATGTTCACATTACTACATTTATTTAACATTATTAAAGGAATTTGAAGGACACGTTGATTGCACCGAAAGCATTACGTAGTACAATGTTTGTTTAAAAAAACTATTTCTCGGGTCATTCACTTGGAGGCGCTATACATATGCGAATTTCCGTGGCGCCACATTGCGGATTAGTTATCTACTCTGTTTAGAAGCCTATATAAAGGGTTACCAAATTCGAACCACTTTTGAGAAATTAATAGATGCGCACCCAAGCCTTCCCACTCGCGCACTGCGCATCTATTAGGGACAATACGGTACTTTTCATTAGTAAAGGTCAAATACAAATACAAACTGACAGAGGAAGCACCGGGTGACAGTCTCACCTGGAATGTGAGTAGGCCGTCTGTCTTGGACACGTGGGTGTGGCCGTCCAACACAATACAGCCCTGGGGCTTGTAGGCCACGTCATGCTGCAGACAGACAGCAAGGTCACATGACACTCACTGAGGGAAACTGACCACATAAACCACACAGACAGCAAGGTCACATTACACTGACTGAGGGAAACTGACCACATAAACCACACAGACAGCATGGTCACATGTCACTCACTGAGGGAAACTGACCACATAAACCACACAGACAGCATGGTCACATTACACTGACTGAGGGAAACTGACCACATAAACCACACAGACAGCATGGTCACATTACACTCACTGAGGGAAACTGACCACATAAACCACACAGACAGCATGGTCACATTACACTGACTGAGGGAAACTAACCACATAAACCACACAGACAGCATGGTCACATTACACTGACTGAGGGAAACTGACCACATAAACCACACAGACAGCATGGTCACATTACACTGACTGAGGGAAACTAACCACATAAACCACACAGACAACAAGGTCACATGACACTCACTGAGGGAAACTGACCACATAAACCACACAGACAACATGGTCACGTGACACTCACTGAGGGAAACTGACCAAATAAACCACACAGACAGCAAGGTCACATTACACTGACTGAGGGAAACTGACCACATAAACCACACACACAACATGGTCACATGACACTCACTGAGGGAAACTGACCACATAAACCACACAGACAGCATGGTCACATGACACTCACTGAGGGAAACTGGCCACATAAACCACACAGACAGCATGGTCACATGACACTCACTGAGGGAAACTGGCCACATAAACCACACAGACAGCATGGTCACATGACACTCACTGAGGGAAACTGACCACACATAAACAACACACAGACAACATGGTCACATGACCCTCCCTGAGGGAAACTAACCACACGTAAACCACACACAAGCTTAACCAAGTTGATGCCATATCACAGCTTATGGTAAACCAATGACATAATTATGGCAACACGATACATATGATAGCAATGTGATATTACCATATTTAACAGTAATGTGATACGACAACAGACTTGACACCTATGTTACATTACAACCAAGACATTTCCAGTGCATTCAGCGCACGCACGCACGCATGCACACACACAACATGACATTACCGCAGACTTGTAGTAGAGCAATTGGCCATTTTTGAGGAGGAAGTAACGCCTCTTCCAACTCTTCACTTTGCCACCAAGTTTTGTGAGGAAGCCACTTTTTTCCAGACTCTCCTACAATGTACACAGGATGTAGTCAGACTCTCCTACAACGTACACAGGGTGTAGTAAGACTCTCCTACAATGTACACAGGGTGTAGTCAGACTCTCTTACAATGTACACAGGGTGTAGTCAGACTCTCCTACAACGTACACAGGGTGTAGTCAGATTCTCCTACAATTTACACAGGGTGTAGTCAGACTCTCTTACAATGTACACAGGGTGTAGTCAGACTCTCCTACAACGTACACAGGGTGTAGTCAGATTCTCCTACAATTTACACAGGGTGTAGTCAGACTCTCTTACAATGTACACAGGGTGTAGTCAGGTGGTGGCATGACTCTTATTTCAAAATATTTGGTCACAATCTTAGTGAGCAATAAAAAAATGTCATGTGCTCATTTTGTATGAATTTACCTTTAACTATTTTAGTGCTACAACCCTCAGGTCACTGAAAGCTATATTCACTCTTATGTAACACAACAATCAACTGTATCACGTCAAGAGTAGGCTGCACAAATAGGTGAATCACAATTAGCATAATGACTGAGTATGCTGCTGCTGTTAGTCGCAGGTTTGCCTCCATCTGTAATGTTGGCATAGTCTATTATTGCTGGCAATATTTACTTACAATGATTGTCACCAGCTATATCTGACAGATTACATCACTAATATTATCTAAAAAATATGTCTAAGTAAGATATTACTGGGTAAATCATCATCAATGACATCTGTAATGTCGTCTCCCATTACTGTGAAAACATGAACAAATCTCTAAAAAACAATGAACAGTGCGATAATCCACATGTAGCACTATTGCAATGGCAAGGTTTAAGCCCAAAAATGATATAGAACATGTCCCTCCACATAGCAGATAATTATGTGTAAAAACGATTTGAATACCAGACCTTGTCAATACAACAATAGATGCTTATTGGATTCAAGTGTCATGCCATGTGGCCACTGAATGGACTTATTGTACTGACATAGGGAATACATTCCCAGCCATCCAGTTGAACAAATTATTGACACAGTTGTGAAGTAGACCAGCGTCGCAGTTATGATTTGGCACAATCAGAGAACCACAGCAGTGTCTTAGCCTCACAAGGAATATACTGGAGCTGTCAGTGGACAACATTCTACACACAACAGTGATCACATGAGCACATAGGTTCACAACACAAACATTCTTTTTTCTCAGTAGCAAAATTACCTTTTTCAGACCAGCAACATGAGTACACTTGAGTAGTTTGTGTTCAGGCTCCGAGGTGTCGCTACCGTCTGTGTGACGAGGCACGTCGTCGTCATCAGGGGGCAGGGCGTAGTCACTGGACGTCTCAGACGCCACCGAATGTCTCGTCACACCTGGACAGACAGCACAATGGTGTACAATCACACACACATGTGTACACATTATGTACAGTCACATACACATGTAAACATATTTCACAAGTGTGGTGCACAGATGTGCAAAAATCAAATATACACAGATACAGTCATACACAGCAGTAGACATCAGTGATCAGGTATACACAGATGTGTAGTCACTTGAATCTGACCTCACAACATGCGTATACATTCAGTCGTGTGCTCGCTCATGTATATAGCAAATCTTGCAAGATAACATAGGTTCAGTCACATAAACATCTATAGAGCAGACTTCACAAATGTACACAGCTGTACAATCTTACTCATACTTGACACAGACACTAGCTACTGCTAATACTAGTAGAGTCACGACCCTGCTAATAGTAGTAGTAGAGAGTGTAAGAGACATGACACAGCTACTACTAGTAGTATACATGACACAGCTACTAGTAGTAGTAGTAGAGACATGACACAGCTACAAATGTAGTAATAGAGACTTGACACTACACCAAACAGCCACTCACCTCTCTTTGTTGCTCCGGAGCTGGTCTGGTTCACCTGCTTACGAACTGTCATGCTCATTGTCACATTTGTGCCACTAGGGCCCGCCACTGACATGACAGCCTCACTCTCACTCGAGGGCGTTGTCACGGCAACCTGACTGTAGTACTCCTCCTCCTCGGAGGAAGAGTCTGAGGAACTCTCCCCGGTGAATGGAGTGCTGCGGATCTGGGCTGCTCTCTACAACACCAAACAATGGCCACTGTCATTGTCACCCACCACAGAGACCCTACTGGCTCCTTGTCACCCACCACAGAGACCCTACTGGCTCCTTGTCACCCACCACAGAGACCCTACTGGCTCATCGTCTTAGTGTTGTAGCAATGAACACAGCTCATTCTCCTGGCAGTTTCTCTTGGTCCTAGTGCTGGGTCAATACATTTGTTACTGTGAGTTCAGCAGGAGACAACAGAATAAGAGAAGGATGCCATCATTTGAACTTGTTTTTAACTGGACCACTTACCTAACCACCTGGTAACAACAGGAATACCACGATTATAACATTGCCTAAGCAATCTAAAAAGAAGAATTTTTACTTCTAAATTAATACAAAATATGACATGTGTGATATGTTTTAGTGGTAGATTCCTTCTTTCTAATAGATAAAATTGATTCACATACATGTGGTGTGAGTACACATACCCCATTGATGTGTGTATAGACAGGCACGGTGAGGTCGTGATACATGTGGTGTGAGTACACATACCCCATTGATGTGTGTATAGACAGGCACGGTGAGGTCGTGATACATGTGGTGTGAGTAGACATACCCCATTGATGTGTGTATAGACAGGCACGGTGAGGTCGTGATACATGTGGTGTGAGTACACATACCCCATTGATGTGTGTATAGACAGGCACGATGAGGTCGTGATACATGTGGTGTGAGTAGACATACCCCATTGATGTGTGTATAGACAGGCACGGTGAGGTCGTGATACATGTGGTGTGAGTACACATACCCCATTGATGTGTGTATAGACAGGCACGGTGAGGTCGTGATACATGTGGTGTGAGTAGACATACCCCATTGATGTGTGTATAGACAGGCACGGTGAGGTCGTGATACATGTGGTGTGAGTACACATACCCCATTGATGTGTGTATAGACAGGCACGGTGAGGTCGTGGTACATGTGGTGTGAGTAGACATACCCCATTGATGTGTGTATAGACAGGCACGGTGAGGTCGTGATACATGTGGTGTGAGTACACATACCCCATTGATGTGTGTATAGACAGGCACGGTGAGGTCGTGGTACATGTGGTGTGAGTAGAGGCAGTCAGTCACTGGCCAACTTGATTCTGTCCATCAACAAGCAACAAGTGTCATTTGTTACAATCTGTGTACAACATACACTTGTATAGCTTCTTCTGCTGGTAAACTTAAACGTGGAAGTATATATCTTTTCATACAATTAAAAAACAAGCAGTGTTACGCCACATTAATAACCTTAATATATTGTTTATCAGGCATAATGTTTACTCATTTTGGTATGCAATGATACACTGATATTATCATTGTGACATCTTATTATTTAAATATGGAATCAATATTTTCAAACCTAGATGAACTGTAAAAACTTCATAACATATTTTTAGGGAAGAAATAATAAATTACAGTATGATCATGAATGGTATTCCAATTAGAACACATGTGGAATAGAGACACTGGTAGAACAGAGACACTATTGGAATCATGATACTGGTGGAATAGAGATACTAGTGGCATTTATATATTGGTGGAATAGAGTTACTAGTGGAATAAAGACACTGATGGAATAGAGTTACTAGTGGAAAAAAGACACTGATGGAATAGAGTTACCAGTGGAATAAAGACACTGATGGAATAGAGTTACTAGTGGAATAAAGACACTGGTGGAATAGAGTTACTAATGGAATAAATACACTGATGGAATAGAGATACTAGTGGAATAAATACACTGATGGAATAGAGATACTAGTGGAATAAAGACACTGATGGATTAGAGTTACTAGTGGAATAAAGACACTGATGGAATAGAGTTACTAGTGGAATAAAGACACTGATGGAATAGAGTTACCAGTGGAATAAAGACACTGATGGAATAGAGTTACTAGTGGAATAAAGACACTGGTGGAATAGAGTTACTAATGGAATAAATACACTGATGGAATAGAGTTACTAGTGGAATAAAGACACTGATGGAATAGAGATACTAGTGGAATGCACTGAGAAAGGTGAAGTGAGATTGAGAGGACGTGTACCTCTGATGGAGTGAGCATCCCGACCTGTGGACATCCTCAATCCCACACTCGCCACGGCATAGATACGACTCTCCTACAACACAACACATTCTGACATCACTTCACTCATACACGACTCTCCTACAACACATTCTGACATCACCTCACTCATACACGACTCTCCTACAACACACCTTCTAACATCACCTCAATCATACAAGACTCTCCTACAACACAAACACATTCTGACATCACCTCAATCATACAAGACTCTCCTACAACACAAACACATTCTGACATCACCTCAATCATACAAGACTCTCCTACAACACAAACACATTCTGACATCACCTCAATCATACAAGACTCTCCTACAACACAAACACATTCTGACATCACCTCACTCATACATGACTCTCCTACAACACAAACACATTCTAACATCACCTCACTCATACACGACTCTCCTACAACACAAACACATTCTGACATCACCTCACTCATACACGACTCTCCTACAACACAAACACATTCTGACATCACCTCACTCACACACGACTCTCCTATAACACAAACACATTCTGACATCACCTCACTCATACATGACTCTCCTACAACACAAACAGTCTTTGTTATCACATCACCCATATAACATAGATACATCTCTCATCACATTACTTATAATATAGATACATCACTCATCACAATACTTATAATATAGATAACAGATCCGAACAACATCAGTCAGGGGTCGAAATAGCGGGTGTCCGGCAGTCCGAGGACTGCCAGAAATTCAGTCGGACTGCCGAAGATGGCATCAGCGGCAGTCCGACGGACACCCGCCAAATTGGGAATATTAAAAAAAAAATTTGAACGATGACCTGAATTGGAATTATTTAAATCACGTCTTACTGTGATGACTGGACATTAAAAACAGTTTAATAAATATCTAAGTACAAGGCCTACACATTGCATGGGCAAGGCTGACATTGTTTATCAGCTTTATAGAATCGCCGCAAGCCGCTTCGATACTGTATTATTGCCCACTGTGTACGTTCCAGTCTTGTAGAACAAAGTGAAATCCGTTTACATCTTTACAAATAATGTCCATCCATACATCTACACCACATGTGCATGTTTGTAAAAGTATGTACTTTTGCTAAGCACTTTATTATTTGAGTACATTTGACATGTAAATGGAAAAACATCCATATCAGACGAAAGAGACGAAAGCATGGTTTTTTAAATGGACTCCATATTTAAATATCTCCATTCGTCCCTATGTTACCAAGGCTCAGTTCAGCTCATAAAATAATGAATTCCATATTCAAGTTTTACATGTAAAGATTATGTTAGTTGTGTAATAAAATATCATGTAGATGCTGATGCTTTTCATGCAAGGGATTCTTTGCAAACTATGATACATATCAGAAGGTGAACAAATAGGCCTATGTTAGGCCTATACCTAGAACACAATAAGTAAATTACTGAAAATTATAATATTTATTGTTCAATAACCAAGCCTTCTTTTTAATTCATGAGGGCCAAACAGCAACACATAATTTTTTTATGAGATTAGCAGGGAATTGATTATATTATATTTGTGGTATTATGACTAGTGATAATAAAACATTTATGTTAATATTGAATATATTGTTCATGGCTCCAAGAATGGTTTTGCTCATTTCGGAGGATGAAAGAAAGGAAAACGGCAGTGATAGCGAGAGTGACAGTGGTGACAGTTATCTGGCGACAGCTCTTGCCAGATTGGGAGAGTGAGATCAACGAGCTTGTTGATGTACATATATTTTTTTGGTGTTTATGTGTATATAATTATGTTTCCGGTGTAGGTGTATATAATTATGTTTCTGGTGTTGGTGTATATATTTTGTTGGTGCAGGGGTATGAATGTGTTTGATGTTCGCCTTTTGTATTAAATTTGTTCGATTTAAAAATATTGTTTGTCGTGTTATTTTGCTTAAAAAAAATTTGGGCCATTTTTAGGACAGCCAGATATCTCTCAGGACTGCCAGATTTCTCAACTAGGCAGTCCTGCTGACTGCCAGATATTTTGGAGTTATTTCTACCCCTGCATCAGTGTCTTCAGCACAGCAAAATACGTCTGTTAGGATAGACAACACGTTTCGCCAAAAGCAGTAAGCTACATGTGTGTTGGGATAGACCGCACGTTTCCCCAAAAGCAGTAAGCTACACGTGTGTTGGGACAGACCACACGTTTCCCCAAAAGCAGTAAGCTACACGTGTGTTGGGATAGACCACACGTTTCCCCAAAAGCAGTAAGCTACATGTGTGTTGGGATAGACCACGAGTGCCCCCCAAAAGCAGTAAGCTACACGTGTGTTGGGATAGACCACAAGTGCCCCCAAAAGCAGTAAGCTACATGTGTGTTGGGATAGACCACAGGTTTCCCCAAAGGCAGTAAGCTACACGTGTGTTGGGATAGACCATGAGTGCCCCCAAAAGCAGTAAGCTACATGTGTGTTGGGATAGACCACGAGTGCCCCCAAAAGCAGTAAGCTACACGTGTGTTGGGATAGACCACGAGTGCC
Source organism: Oasisia sp. SBJ-2009 (assembly GCA_964017155.1). NCBI lineage: Eukaryota > Metazoa > Annelida > Polychaeta > Sabellida > Siboglinidae > Oasisia > Oasisia sp. SBJ-2009. The sequence continues at coordinate 32,044,033 of OZ024856.1, forward strand.
CCCAAAAGCAGGAAGCTACACGTGTTTTGGGATAGACCATAAGTGCCCTCAAAAGCAGTAAGCTACATGTGTGTTGGGATAGACCACAGGTTTCCCCAAAGGCAGTAAGCTACACGTGTGTTGGGATAGACCATAAGTGCCCCCAAAAGCAGTAAGCTACACGTGTGTTGGGATAGACTACAAGTGCCCCCCAAAAACAATAAGCTACACGTGTGTAGGAATAGACCACAAGTGCCCCCCAAAAGCAGTAAGCTACACGTGTGTAGGAATAGACCACAAGTGCCCCCCAAAAGCAATAAGCTACACGTGTGTAGGAATAGACAACAAGTGTCCCCCAAAAGCAGTAAGCTACACGTGTGTTGGGAGACCACAAGTGCCCACAAAAAGCAGTAAGCTACACGTGTATTGGGATAGACCACAAGTGCCCCCAAAAGCAGTAAGCTAGAAGTGTCTGGTACTGACCACAAGTGACCAGTAAGCGTGTGTCCAGTGTGTGGTACTGACCACAAGTGACCAATAAGCGTGTGTCCAGTGTGTGGTACTGACCACAAGTGACCAGTAAGCGTGTGTCCAGTGTGTGGTACTGACCACAAGTGACCAGTAAGTGTGTGTCCAGTGTGAACCTACCCAGGACGGCTGTCTCCTCATGGGGGGTGTGGGTGGCTTGGTGCGTGTCTGGTCAGTGTCCAGCAGGAGGCGGCGGTCCACTATGTGAGTGTCCACACACTGGTTGGTGTACGAGTTGACCGCTGTCTTGTCGCGGCGGCGCCGGGGCAGGGTGGCCAGGGCCGACACCGTGTGGTTGAGGTGGGGGGGAGGCAGAGACAGACTGGGGTACGGCTGACCACTGGAGCTGGGCAGCGACATGAGTGGACACAGGGAGTTGACCGGGGGCGCCTGCACGAGGGAGGGCTGACTGGCAGGCTGTGGGTCTGGTTGCCGTGACGACCAGGGCAGCTCAAGCAGCATCTCCTCGCTGCCATTGGTGGAGCTGGCGATGGACAGTGGCGGCCGCGTGTGGGGGAAGTGTTTCCTCTCAATCCTTACCTCCGGCGGGCCGGCCGACCTCCCACTAGACTTCCCTGCTGACTTCTCTTGGGACTTGCCGGATGACTTGACAGGAGACTTCCCAAGTGTCTTCCCCGTGGCCTCCCTCCCAGGCCTCCCTGTCTCCCACACTGCCTCCTCTTCCTCTATCTCCTGGTAGTCGGGGTCTTGTCTGCGACTGACAAGGTCATGTGACAGTCCACCCTCACTGTGATTGGCTGCTGGGGCAACTCCAGCCAGTTCCAGTGCACGTTCCAGGCGGATAGTTTCAAGAATGGAGTCTGACGGCCGCTGGGGCACGGGAGGGGACAGATCAGATGTGTCTGACACCGGCCGCACGTCATCTGTCTGTAACACAGAAGGGGACGGATCAGACAGTTGTGGATTAGTGCAGATGTTGTACCCACCTGTACACTCAGTCTGTGCAGGTGTTGTACCCACATGTACACTCAGTCTGTGCAGGTGTTGTACTCACCTGTACACTCAGTCTGTGCAGGTGTTGTACCCACCTGTACACTCAATCTGTGCAGGTGTTGTACCCACCTGTACACTCAGTCTGTGCAGGTGATGTACCCACCTGTACACTCAGTCTGTGCAGGTGTTGTACTCACCTGTACACTCAGTCTGTGGAGGTGTTATACCCACCTGTACACTCAGTCTGTGCAGGTGTTGTACTCACCTGTACACTCAGTCTGTGCAGGTGTTGTACCCACCTGTACACTCAGTCTGTGCAGGTGTTGTACTCACCTGTACACTCAGTCTGTGCAGGTGTTGTACCCACCTGTACACTCAGTCTGTGCAGGTGTTGTACTCACCTGTACACTCAGTCTGTGCAGGTGTTGTACTCACCTGTACACTCAGTCTGTGCAGGTGTTGTACCCACCTGTACACTCAGTCTGTGGAGGTGTTGTACTCACCTGTACACTCAGTCTGTGCAGGTGTTGTACCCACCTGTACACTCAGTCTGTGGAGGTGTTGTACTCACCTGTACACTCAGTCTGTGCAGGTGTTGTACCCACCTGTACACTCAGTCTGTGGAGGTGTTGTACCCACCTGTACACTCAGTCTGTGCAGGTGTTGTACTCACCTGTACACTCAGTCTGTGGAGGTGTTGTACCCACCTGTACACTCAGTCTGTGCAGGTGTTGTACTCACCTGTACACTCAGTCTGTGCAGGTGTTGTACTCACCTGTACACTCAGTCTGTGCAGGTGTCTGGCAGTGTCTATGGGCAGGGCCTGGAGCCGTGTGCGGAGCTCCTCCACCTGCGCCTGCAGGAGCTCGTTGTCCCCGGACAGCTCCACATTCTTCTCTTCCAGCTGCAGGAGTGAAATGTCATCAGCACAGACGACTGGGACATCTCAAGTCTCAGGCAGTGATCAACTCCAGGTGCAATCAAAATCAGTTATAATACTCCACAATTGTGTTAGTCTACTGACTCCACATTCAGTGTAGACTTGAGGCCTGGTGTAAAACTAGTAGTGTTAACACATACTGAGGTTAATAGTAACAGGCTGAACAAACCACAACATAATAGGAAGCAATAACTGACCCAAGACTACTTTTATATTACTACTGGACATTTCAAAGTTCAATATGAGTAGCATTTAATATGCAGTCTCTACAAGGAAAAAATGTATAAAACATTCCATTAGTTTCACCAAACTTCATGATTTCTATTCTGCTAAGTTTGTTTCACCTTGGAGAATATGAGAGTTTACACAGCAGGGGATATGAGTAATACCAATAGATAATTCTGTAATGTAACTGACCTCCTGCCTGGCAGATGGACTTCACCTGTTTTATATAAAAAACGCATATCTAAACATGAACTTCCACTGATTCCTTTGTAGCAACACATGTTGGTAATGTCCTGCACTGCGTGTTAACATAAACTAGAGCACGGAGCAAGACACAGGGCTGAGAGTCTTACTTCTCTGAGTTTCTTGCCGGCCCAATCTCTGACTCTACGTTTCATCTCTTCCATCATCCATTGCTGAAACAACACAACACTCACATACACTGATGAAACAAGTGGTACACTGGTGACACAGCTGGTACACTGGTGGCACACTGATGGCACAAATAGTACACTGATGGCACACATGGTACACTGATGGCACACGTGGTACACTGATGGCACACGTGGTAGATTGATGGCACAAGTGGTACATTGATGGCACAAGTGGTACACTGATAGCACAAGTAGTACACTAATATCACAACTTCACAAGTGGTACACTGATGGAACAAGTGGTACACTGATAGTACAAGTAGTACACTGATAGCACAAGTGGTACAATGATGACACAAGTGGTACACTGATGGCACACATGGTACAATGGTGGCACAAATGGTACACTGATGCCACACGTGATACACTGATGGCACAAGAGTTACACTGATGGCACTTGTGGTACGATGATGGCACAAGTGGTACACTGATGGCACACTGATGGAACAAGTGGTACACTGATGGCACAGGTGGTACACTGATGGCACACATGGTACACTGATGGTACACTGATGGAACAAGTGGTACACTAATGGTACACTGATGTCACTAATGGTACACTGATGGCACAGGTGGTACACTGATGGCACACATGGTACACTGATGGTACACTGATGGAACAAGTGGTACACTAATGGTACACTGATGTCATTAATGGTACACTGATGGCACAGGTGGTACACTGATGGGACACATGGTACACTGATGGGACACATGGTACACTGATGGGACACATGGTACACCGATGGGACACATGGTACACTGATGGGACACATGGTACACCGATGGGAGAAGTCACTGTTTAAGTATAATTCAGTGTGATTTTAACAGAAGTTCATAGTACTGTCGACAATACAACAGTTATTTGTGCAAACATAAACGTTTATTATATGTACACATAACATGGTGTAAATCATAAAAATGATAACGATTAATAAGTCAAAATGTGCCCTGTATTCTTCTACTAAATATCACTCCACATGCTGAGCAGGTATCATCACATGACAGTATTATTATGCTGCCACCTCTTATGAGTGGCAAGCAGGGAGCGGTGAGCTGGAGCAAGCAATACGTTACATTTTCGAGTAGTTGAGCCTGGAGCCCAGCTATCTCCTGTTCCTTCTCCTCACACATCGTCTCCAGCATGTGCAGCTTCTTGTCCACAGCTGCGGGCTGCCTCACACTCGCAGACAACAGCTGCTGCTCCAAGCCTTCACTCTACAACATGGGATGAATGAATGAAGGACTGAATAAATGTTTATTCAGAACATAGTACTCAGAACATTGTTAACAACAATAAAACACAATAAAAACAAGCAAATTTAACTGCGAAACTACAAGCTATAATGTTTGAAAGGGATAAATTTGAAGGCAATAGCTTTTGTGTAAATTTACCCAACGGCTTTTTGTGTAAATTTACCCAGCACATACTTAAATAATGGTTACAAAAATGTATATATAATGTAATGGAATACATATTCATATTCAAAAGTTAATGTATAATATAAGTAAATATCTTAACACATAATAGAGTTGTCTCAGTGGCATTATTGTAATTGTGGATGGACCAACCAGATATTTCTTAAATAAAAGATTCCAACCAGATATTTCTTAAATAAAAGATTCTTGCATTTACACTTAAATCCAGTAAGAGTATTAGCCCTTTTAAGGTAGGACACTGGTCGGGAAATGGATTTTGATGATATCTCAACAACCAGAGAAGCAATCTTTATAAAACTTTCAGGATGTGTTTCTGGTGGGAAAAGATGACCAATTGTATAATTTCATCTCATTTGCATAACCGTAACCATGGCAACCGGCTTTTCTGTGAAAATAGCTACACATGATTTTGCGGGAGGTCTTGCAGTAAAACTGTGCATATGTTTCTTTCTTTTTTGTCTGTTATGATCCACTGAAGTGTTGTAGAGTGCAATGATGCTGTTTTTGTTCAACTCCTTACAATATTTATTATAAAAAAGAAATTGCGAAGAATTTTTTCCGTTTTTCCAAATATTATAACAACTTCAGTCATCAATAATAATCTTTATATAAAAGCTATCATGTTTAAAAAGCATCATTGCACTCACTGTACCATAGGGAATACATGGTAAAAAAATCAGACTCCTAGGTTTGGTACTTTTTTCGGGAGACCTCCCGCAAAATAGCAATATTGTCGAAAAGTAAGTTTTGAGAAAACGGCAAAAAACCAAATGAACATCAAATATTTTTAATAACACCAGTGTAAAGTCAGCATTATGACTGTTTTTCATACCAGCAACATGTGGTAAATATATAATGAAAGTGTGTGAACCATATTCAGTATATATATATGGAAAAAATATATAGTTTACACAAGCGGCGGCGGCGAAGAAATTCATCACTAGCCAAGCGTACTCATACATTGTATATGTATTATTATGTAATGTTGTCTTTTATGAAATAAAATTTGATATATATGTATATTATATATATATGTATATATATACACACACATATATGTATATATGTAGGACCTATATATATATATATATATATAATATATACACATATTTATATCATATATAATATATATATATACACACACACAAACACATACATCTATTACTAAATAATTGGTCAATTTCATGCACACATATAATAAATGATAAGCATACGCTGCCACAATTAATGTTTAATTAATTATTTAATGTTAAATAAACTGTTTAAAAATTTAATTACCTAAAATACTTCTCATATTTGATAAGAACAAAATAATGCTAGAAAAGTAAATCCAACAACAGTACCACCTTTCGTTTTATATTAATTCCACATTGGGTTAATATGAATGAAACAAATTCAGTCAAATTATTTTCTGTAATAAATAAATAAATGTAACTTTCGACTGATAGAGAGAGAAACTTCGGCGACGCCAGTGCCAGCGCCGATGTCGGTGATAGTCCGGGTCGAAGGCGGCCGGCGGCCGTAGCCGCGTAGCAAGGCCAGCCCGACGTCGCCGTCGGCATTTCTTTCCCCGTCGCTTCCGCGGGTCCGTTGCGCGACTTAACAGCATCATGCATGCTGTTCATGCTACCTCCCGCGCATTCAGCTTATTTGCGTTTATTATATCGTTTCTTTCTTTCAAATTGGTAAACCGTACAGATCTTTTGTCGATCGGACGCCATGACACATACAGGTCATTCATCTTGAAGCCGCACCGTGATTGGCTGGCGTCGTTGCATAAGGTCAATTTTAATTAGCTATGTGGCCGCAATCACCATATATGGTTCGCGTGAGGTCGGGCTGCCAAGCAACCGGCTGAGACAGTTTGTGATTGGATAGTTTCACGGCACTTTCGACGCTGATAACTAATTTATGTACGGATGTCGTAGACTTTTGACTTCGGCAGCGTACGGAAGGGATCATTTCCAACAAGACGATACCAAACATGGCCGCGTTGCAAGGAGCAATGTTTACGTTTGAGCGCGCTGAAAGTTGGGCCGTTTCCGTCGATTTAAAAGTCCATCCGCCATAACGACGTTAGCAGCAAGTTGGGTAGCGACATATTTAATCGGTTTTTTTTGATACTTTTAGGACGAATTCAGTGAAATAAAGTTAGCAACACGTGTGGAATACATGGTTCGTTCTGAAAATCCACTTTATTAAAAATCAACCATTTTATCATTTCCCGGCAATTCCCGACCCGCGGCATACGTTAAATCACCACACAGAGAATTCCATACTTGCGCACTCCCTGTACAGACGTTGATGACACAGTAGAACAGACACCACTGACACACAGCTGCTGCTCAAACATGTTCTGTACCATGTGAATGTGTTGAGTAGAACACTGCATTGTTTGAAGCATGGACTGGCAGGTGTGTTGTGTGGTGTGGTACGTGTGTGCAGTAGACGTACCTTGCGTTGACTGAGACGTGCTCTCTCCTCAGCCTCAGCTGCTCTCTCCTCAGCCTCAGCTGCTCTCTCCTCCAGCTGCTTCATCTACAACAAACACATCAAGACACCTGAATGCTGTTTCCCTCTGATAAGTTGTGACTTATTACATCTTGCATGCAAAAGCTAAGTGAGTGGTTAACATACACAATTACACACATGCACGCACGCACACATACATAGTGTATGTCAGACACATTAATTAGAGAACTGAACAAAATGTGCAATGTTTTCAATCAACAATTTGTTTAATGACACGCCTTGTCAGCCAGCACCTAGTAGATGGTAATGAAACTAACCTAGGCAGCCAACACCTGGTGGATGGTAATGGAACTAACCTCGTCAGCCAACACCCAGTGAATAGTAATGGAACTAACCTTGTCAGCCAGCACCCAATGGATGGTAATGGAACTAACATCGTCAGTCAACACCTAGTGGATGGTAATGGAACTAACATTGTCAGCCACCACCTAGTGGATGGTAATGGAACTAACCTTGTCAGCCAACACCTAGTGGATAGTAGTGGAACTAACCTGGTCAGCCCACACCTAGTGGATGGTAGTGGAACTAACTTTGCCATCCAACACTTAGTAGATGGTAATGGAACTAACCTTGTCAGCCAACACCTAGTGGATGGTAATGGAAATAACCTTGTCAGCCAACACCTAGTGGATGATAATGGAACTAACCTTGTTAACCAACACCTAGTGGATGGTAATGGAACTAACCTTGTCAGCCAACACCTGGCGGATGCGGGTCACCTTCTCTCGGTACCTCACCATGGCGCCCTCTAGTGTCCCACATCGTTCCTTCCAGTCTGTGGCGGTGTCGTCCCCACTGCGACTAATGTTCAGACTCGATTCACTTGAGTAGCTGGACGACGACGACCCTTGAGACGTCTGGGACTTGGTTGTCATGGTTACTCAAATCTGTTGTCATCAGAATTACATTTTTTAAACAGGTTTAGATATTAAAAGTTTACTGTTTACCTTGGAACTGAAACAGACATTATCCATATAGCTGCTCCCACTGGCCACAGCTTGACCAGTAAGTGCCTAGAGCTTGACCAATAAGAGCCTAGAGCTTCTTTGACCTTGACACTGAGCCTGACTGAGGTGAATGCCTGTTTCGTCAAAGTGTCCACGAATAGGCCAACTCGCATACATAGTAATGCGTTATATAAGAGAACTATATGCTGTCATCAATTACCCTGTCCCAGCCGCCACGTGGCAGGATCAACTGGCAGCTTCTTGTACGGGGAATGTACGCAAAGCCAATGTGTACTGTCAACTCTTGCTTATTGTGATGTCTGACTTCATAGTAAGGGTTTTATATTTCTGGTAACTTAAAATTCTTTCCGAGTAACCTGGTTGCCAACCAGGAGAGATCTCTATAATATGTATATATTTCTAGCATGGCTCAGTGACTGACTCACAACATGGAAATGCTATTAGCATGTTTTCATCAACAGTCATTATTTGTTAAGTTTGTTTGCCAAATTCAATCTGTTTTCCTTTCTTCTGCTCATACCAAATTAAATAAATTATACCAGGGTTTGAATTGAGTGTGGCCCTGGGGCCTGCTAGTGCCTAGATTAACTGCTCGGCCTAAGTAACTCTAGGAGCTCAGTGGGCTCGTTAAATATATATATATATATATATATATATATATATATATATATGCACAATCGTGTGATTTTGCAACATGTACAAAACAGAGCTTCAGCACAAACCTTGAAACACAACAAGTTGAGAGTAATCCTATAATTAACAAATTCTGTCACTTACAGCAATATTGAGTTACTGACTAATGAAATGAGTATGGTAAACGGAACTGCCAAAGTTATGAGACAGCAACCGAACCAGTACTGAACCATGGCTTTGCCAGCACACAAAGATTCCTTTGAATGACAGACACAGTCCAGTATTCTTGCTTGGCCACCCCCTCCCACCCTTTGTTGCAATTGCCAGTGTTTATTCATCATATATGTGCATATCCTATATTCAATACCTCAATAGGCACCTGTGTAGAATTCAGACCCACCTCAATGTTGCCATTATAACTGTATCTTTGGCTACATTTGATACTTGCTTTTGTTAATTCAATCACTTGACATCATGTCAAGCACATTTATGTTGTATAAACAGCACGTCTTAGGAGACTTTTGAGATCGAAAAGACAGTGCGATCAGCATAAACAAACTGTTTATCGCTCGTTTCATGTGCATGGCACAGTAACATGCGCTTGCAACTGGCACAAATCGGTGCGCTATTTGGGTCTCAAAATGCAATATTTGTGAAACATAAGTATATTTGGGGATGCTGATTGATGTATTAGGAACATTATGATTATACTTACTCTTAGTGTGAGGTATCCAATGTAGGCAAAAATATATTGGCACAATTGAGGTGGGACCGAATTCTACACAAGTCAAGTGCTCCTCAATCTATTAGATGTACGCGTACTCTAATACTTCACTTTTAAACTCCTTTATGACATCACAGGGCTTTATCCCGGCTTGGGCCTAGTGCCAATGGTGGTTGGTCCCTGGGACCGACTTGGTCTTGGAGCTTGGAGGGGTTGGGCCTGGGCTGGGGTGGACCCGCCCCTGACGTCTAGGCATATTTACCCAGATACCGAACGCATTGATATTAGATTGTAAAACTAAATAAACAGTTCCTCACCTTCTTATACTATATCACGTCCCAAAGCAAAAAATAACGCATGTTAGACAACCTGAAAACATAAAAGTACTGAAAACATCCTCCATCCGTCCATCGAGATTTTCGACCAGAAAGCGGAACGGAAGTAGGGCAATGTACACCTGTTTACCGCAACTGACCACACATTGACCCAAACTCTTACCAAACGCGTTCGAATGTTAGCCAGTAATAAAAAGCCTAATATACAATCAAGACAAGAAAGGCAACCGAATACGTAATTGGTTCCGGAAGAATGCAACTAAAACAGTCAAACAATCCGAACTACTTTTACCATATTAACGATTTAGGAGGTATCACGAACGAGCAGTGTGTTCAGATGTACATCGGTGCGGTCATTTGGAGTTGGAAGTCCCTCTGGTGCTTCCGGTTCCAGTACCCAAAACAACTTTTACCGTTTTCTGAACACATGCGACAGATATAAGTGTTGTTTGGTCAAAATGTCCGCAAAGAAACACAAAGACAACCTGACATATATTGCCACAATTAGACAAATATACCTCGAAAAACTAGACGGTAAATTTGTCACCTTGGAGAAAATGCCTAAGACTATAGAAATACAATTTTAGGTTATTCTGAGCGATAAAATGTCTTGTTGGTGGGGTTGTCACACGTCGAATGCCAGGCCGACTTCGATTGAGCTACGCGAGGAACTCGCGTAACCCGAGTCCCAATCGAACAGCCGAGATCACTCGAGCACGTGACCATTTTTTATCTAGATTAGCTACTCGAGGCAATCGCTAGTTTTACAGGATCCACTCGAGGTACTTATTGACGTCATTAGCAGTGCCAGTGACAGCTAATAGCCTAAATTAATAGGGAACGTAAGCCCCTACTGCATAAGAAATTAGTTAAACATGACATGACACAATCATTTAAATATCGATTAAAGTCACCACGTTCTATGAATTAAAGTCCAAGAAGATGAACGTCACAATTTACACACTAAACAACTGATTACTTTATTTGATCTATTTACCGTTTATTTTACGGTTTATGTCCGTGATCACGATCATCGGTGTTCAGTTGGATTATGCGCATAGTACTGCGCGCGCAGAGTTACGCGAGTAACTCGAGTAGCTCAATCAAAGTCGGTCCCAGACGCCTCAACAAAAAAAAGCCCGTTATAACTGACCCGGGCCGAATCATCTAGAGACAACCCGATCCCAGTGCAGTTAAGCGTGTGGGCTGTTCTTAGGCGCATTTATCAATCGACAGTTGCATAATTCATCGTCCACTGAAACTGCATTAATTATACGGAGGCCTTAATTATAATATACATAATATTGCACATTGTGACATAACTGATGCATCACCGTTTTCATCACCATGTGCTGTTGGCAGTCACGTTACTAATAGAAGACAAAGAGTAGTAGTTGATGGGGAGGTGATTGATAGAAGACAAAGAGTAATATTTGATGGGCAGGTTTCAAATTGGTTTTGAGTGGAGTACCGCAGGGATCATGACTGGGACATATTTTATTCTTAATATATATCAATGATTTGGATGATGATATAACAAGCAAGGTCTTGAAGTTTGCACATGACACAACATTTTTTAGGAAAATTAAAAGTTATGCAGATATACAGCATTTACAAGATGATCTTAATAAGTTGACAGAATCGAGAAGTGGCAAATGCTGTTTAATTTTGGGAAGTATAAATGCCTCCACACAGGACATGGGAACAAAGATGCACAATATACAATGGGTGGTACTGTATTAAATACTATCTTAAAGGACTTGGGGTTAACTATTAGTGCTGACATTAAGGTATCAGAGCAGTGTGCACCAATGTTGCACCAGCGAAGGGAAACCAAATTCTTGAATTAATTAGGTGAAATGTACAAAGAAATACAAAGAAAAAGAACTAATAATACCGCTGTATAAAACAATAGTTAGACCTCATTTAGAATATTGTATACAAGCATGGAGACCATATCGCAAGAAGTTGATATGCTAGAAAAAGTACAAAGGAGAGCAACTACAAAAACTCAGGAATATTTGTTACGAAATGCGTCTAAAAGAATGTGGTTTAACAACACTAGAAACCAGAAGATTAAGAGGAGATCAGATTGAGATGTTTAAAATATTGAATGGGTATGAAAATATTGACAGAAATATTTTTTCTCAGTCAAGGAAGAGAGAAGGACTAGAGGACATGCAGTTACCATGGGGCTACATTAGCAAAGAAGCAGTGTAGACTAGATATTATAAATTTTTCATTTTCACAAAGAACAGTAAACAAATGGAACAGATTATCAGCTGATTGTGTAGGTGCTAGTAGTGTTAATATATTTAAAAATAAAATTGACATCTAAGAAGGGTGGGATATACTTAGATAGATAGGTTGGACTCTCGATAAGTCAAAGAGCTGCCTAGTCTATCTGCCATCTAGAGTTGAAACTCTAGGTGGCAATCTTGTTAAATCTTGTTAAATGTTAGTGTTCAGTAATTAAGCCTTTGAATTGATGGCGTTAAAAGTGTTATTGTGTTCTCAGATCCAACTTGGAGCTGCATAAGTGATCCGCTGTGGAAGTTCTGTCATGCTGCAGACACTCCTCACCAGATAGCAGCACTGAGGGAGGTTGTGAAGCGACTGCGAGAAGGCAGCAATAGTGTATTGCTACAGTTGTCACTTGACATACTCACTTCCACCTACCTTGACACACTGCCAAAACATCCACTCAAGAGAGCTCTTGCCAGGTATCACACACAACATAATTAAGTTTCCTCGGTCAAGAATAATTTTTTTAAATCAAGAGAATTGACACAATTGGTCTTTACATCTGTTAATTTATGATAATCAGTTCATATTCAGTTGCTAGACTCACAAGTAACTTTCAACCAAGTAAACCCGTCGGTAAGGGGATTATTGAAAGACCAATGACAATCACTTGAAACACAGAAATGGATGCATCATTTGTATTTTAATGTTTACAGAGATTCCAAGCATACAGTTACACTCTGCACTGTAGCAAACATTTTCTAAAAGTTTGTGTGATGATTTCATGAAAGCTAACTTAGAAAATGTTGCACAAACAGGCTGGCAAGTCATAATGGAGAAGATTAAACTGTCTACTGTTCTACAACATGAACTTTAGAGAAGATGAGCAAAACAACTAAATTAATTAACACTTAATTGTGCTCACTGGTGTAATATGCATCACTTCACTGAGCAAAGTGACTGCTGCTATTCACTGCTATGTAGCTACAGTAATTCACTTTTATGTAATTGCAGCAGTTCAACTGTGATGTGATGTCAGTGTTTGTGTAAAATGTCAGTGTTTGTGTGAGATGTCAATGTTTGTGTGATGTCAATATTTGTGTGATGTCAATGTTTGTGTGATGTCAGTGGTTAAATCTGATGTCAATGTTTTTATGAGATGTCAGTGTCTGTGTGTGATGTCAGTGGTTTGTTGTAGTTCGCTGCAGAGCTTGGTGTCATGTGACATGTCAGTAGCCGTGTGCCTGGGTAGACACCTGGTGGAGACTTGTGAGACAACACAAGATTCTGTGAACTCACGGCGGACACTCATTGACAATATGGCTTCTTTAACAGAGAACTTTCCCTTGGGTAACCCTTTTGTTATCTCCATCTGAGCTGTCATGATCTGAGCATGTGTTAGACAGTACCACTACATACTCCTAATGATAATATATTGTACCTAGATAAAACCTTTACAAATATGTATGGTCATGATTACAGTTCGATGTTTCAACATAGATATAATATCTCTTAGGCAAGGCAGTGTTACGTGGAATATCAGTGGAGATTGTGTATAGATCTGTACACGTAGTGCTGGTTGCTGATGACGTGTGTCGTGTGTTTCAGGGGAGCAGTGTCTCGTCACCCACGCCCGCCCAGGTACACTCAAGTTCCCGCTGTCTCTGTTTGAGCTACGTTTTCGTTTCTAAGCCTAAGACAGTTGTCTTTTGGCTTTCCTCTGCTGGTCTGTCTGTTTGTTGTCAGCCATTGTCTCACTGCTCACGCTCACTGCTCATGCAGTCATGTTTGTTGGAATTGAGTACTTGTCAGACATGTCTCCTAGGTCTCCCAATGGTTCTGCTGCCTTCAATTAGTCCTACTTTATTAGCCTCTCTATGTATTATGCAGTTTAACGTGGCCAAAATAACTTATGTTAATTTTCTTTACACATTTATGAGATATTTTGTTACATGTTGACATCTACAGTTTGCCTTGGCCCAGCCTTATGCTGGTATAGGACAGACCTTGTGTTGGTGGCCATGCCTACTGGTGCCAACTGTCTCCCCTGTGTTCTGTTTGTTACAGTTCTCAAGTTCCTTGAGTCCTCCCTGGACATGTTCATGGGGAACGTTAAGTAAGTGGTGTATTCTGGGTAACACAGTAAACAATGGATGCATACATAACTATGTTCAGAAAAACAAGTTGCAACCACATCTGATAAATTGACATCTTGTTTCATAAGTTGTCACCATGTCTCACAAGTTGTCATAATATCTCATGCATTGTCTCCGTATGTATTCGCTGCTGTGTCTGCAGGCTGAGTGGTGCCACTGGGGAACACACGGAGCGCATGTACCACTGCCTCATTACTGTACAGGTGACCAATAAACTGCTGCACAAGATCTGTCATGATGACAGTCTGCTGGACACGCCTGACTACAGCCAGTGTCTGCCTGCCATGTGTCTCCACTACTTCCACCATCTCTACACCATCTTGACTGACGGTAGGTCACTCTCTGCTATGTTTCACACACCAGGCATCAACATCACATGCACACGCACACACGCATGCACACACACACACACACACACGCGCACACACATATGTATACATACACACACACGCACACACACGTTCACATACACATGTATGCACGCACACACACACATGCATACATACGCACACACACACGCTCACACGCACACATACAAACCACACACGCACACACACACATGCATGCACGCACACACACATACACACCACACACACACATGCATACATACACATACACACACATACACACCACACACACCCATGCATACATACACATACGCACACACATACAAACCACACACGCACACACACACCACACGCACGCACACACACACGCCCACACACACACACACACACACACACACACACACACACAACCCGTATTACCTTGCTGACCCAACTTGAAACACTTCCTTAACTTAACGAATACACAAACATACATCATTGCTTTAAATACTGATATGACCTGACATCAGTGAGATATATGACTGACTCACCTATTGTGTGCATGTATATCCGACAGACACGTGGATGTTGGATGTCAGAGCTGCCTGTGGCCTTGGTGTACCTCTTGTATACAAGCTGCTATGTGGCCCCAACACACCACAGGTGAGTACACCATTAACGCACATAGTCACTGAGTGACCCCAACATGCCATAAGTGAGTACACTACTAACACCCATAGTCACTGAGTGGCCCCAACATGCCATAAGTGAGTACACCACTAACACACATAGTCACTGAGTGGCCCCAACACACCACAGGTGAGTAAACACTGGACATTCACAGTCACTTAGTGGCATCAACATACCCTAGTTCTCGTTTCTAAATGTTGTTATCTCTATACCACAAGCACATTAAATACTGTGAAAATCATTGATACCATCAAAAGATTGGATGTTGCAACATTGAAAAATCGGAATTGAATTCCACCTTGTGATTCATTTTACAATAACTGGTGACATGAAGTGTTTGAATATGTCTGTTTGTGTATATGCTTTTGTTTTAATTTGCTTGAAATCAATACAACTAGTGTTCTTTCTTTTAGATTCTTCATCACGTTTTACTACAAGACACTGGCTCAGTGACACAAGACACTGGCTCAGTGACACAAGACACTGGCTCAGTGACACAAGTCACTGGCTCAGTGACTGTCACAGGTCTTGTTGCTGTCAGCTCAGACTACCGTCGTGTTTTGAGTGCAACAAACTGGACCCAGCTATCGCCTGGTTCCTACACGTGTGTTCTCTCTGGAATGTTGGCTATGTTGGATAGCGTTGACCTACTTGAGACGTGTTGCCATGACAACCTGTGTATACTCCTCACCTGCATTGCAGGCAGACTGTTTGAGAATCTCCACAGGTACTTTGTTTATGTACTTTTTGTCGTTTCTTGTCTTATATATCACCATGTTTCATCTTATTTTGCAATTTTGGGATCTAAATTGTTGTTTTGTGTAGCTTCAAAAAATTATCATCACAGGCAAAAATCCTGTCCCCTGACCTGGTAGTTTGGTGGTCGAGACAGTCCTGACAGTGATGTCTGTGACAAGTTATGTCAGCTGGAAACTTAGGTTTCTGTCTCTCAATAGGACTTAGTCAGCGGTTGCATACATTTGAAATAATGTCATACATATGAGTAAGTCGTGTTGTGTTTGATGCCAGCTTTGTCTCTATTTATTTTAAATATATTTAACTGATTTAATTACCAGGTTGACGGACCCAGGCTGTAAACTGCTGACCTCCAGAGCACTGGGTCAACTGACAAGTAGAACCTGGTAAGTGACCAAGTACTCTCTGTGTGTACAAGTGTGTCATGGACCCAGCACAGTGCTGCTGTCTGCGTGTGTCACACATCCATTGGTTGCAGCAGCCTGTTAGATGGTGTGTTATAGCACTCTGGTGGATGGTATTGCTACAGTCTATTATAAAACCTGACATTATTATTATTAATAATAATTATTAATTATTATTATAATAATACTGGTTCATATATCACATGATCTGTAACTAAATGTTAATCAATGTGCTCACAATTTTTGTGTACATAATCAATTAAAAGCAATTAATTATTTGAGTATTTGAATTATGAAGATTAATAAACCAATTGATAATAAAATGATGGTGTTCCTTGGTACATCGTGTTGGATGATATTTATTGTTACAGCCTGTTGGATGGTGTTTATTGCAACAGCCTGTTGGATGGTGTTTATTGCAACAGCCTGTTGGATGGTGTTTATTACAGCAGCCTGTTAGATGGTGTTTATTATAGCAGCCTGTTGGATGGTGTTTATTGTAGCAGCCTGTTGGATGGTGTTTATTGTAGCAGCCTGTTGGATTGTGTTTATTATAGCAGCCTGTTGGATGGTGTTTATTATAGCAGCCTGTTGGATGGTGTTTATTGTAGCAGCCTGTTGGATGGTGTTTATTATAGCAGCCTGTTGGATGGTGTTTATTGTAGCAGCCTGTTGGATGGTGTTTATTGTAGCAGCCTGTTGGATGGTGTTTATTGAAGCAGCCTGTTGGATGGTGTTTATTGTAGCAGCCTGTTGGATTGTGTT
>OZ024856.1:32066065-32093565 GCA_964017155.1 Oasisia sp. SBJ-2009
TTTATTTATTACAGAAAATAATTTGACTGAATTTGTTTCATTCATATTAACCCAATGTGGAATTAATATAAAACGAAAGGTGGTACTGTTGTTGGATTTACTTTTCTAGCATTATTTTGTTCTTATCAAATATGAGAAGTACTTTAGGTAATTAAATTTTTAAACAGTTTATTTAACATTAAATAATTAATTAAACATTAATTGTGGCAGCGTGTGCTTATCATTTATTATATGTGTGCATGAAATTGACCAATTATTTAGTAATAGATGTATGTGTTTGTGTGTGTGTGTGTGTATATATATATATATATTATATATGATATAAATATGTGTATATATATTATATATATAGGTCCTACATATATACATATATGTGTGTATATATATATATATACATATATATATAATATACATATATATCAAATTTTATTTCATAAAAGACAACATTACATAATAATACATACACAATGTATGAGTACGCTTGGCTAGTGATGAATTTCTTCGCCGCCGCCGCTTGTGTAAACTATATATTTTTTCCATATATATATATACTGAATATGGTTCACACACTTTCATTATATATTTACCACATGTTGCTGGTATGAAAAACAGTCATAATGCTGACTTTACACTGGTGTTATTAAAAATATTTGATGTTCATTTGGTTTTTTGCCGTTTTCTCAAAACTTACTTTTCGACAATATTGCTATTTTGCGGGAGGTCTCCCGAAAAAAGTACCAAACCTAGGAGTCTGATTTTTTTACCATGTATTCCCTATGGTACAGTGAGTGCAATGATGCTTTTTAAACATGGTAGCTTTTATATAAAGATTATTATTGATGACTGAAGTTGTTATAATATTTGGAAAAACGGAAAAAATTCTTCGCAATTTCTTTTTTATAATAAATATTGTAAGGAGTTGAACAAAAACAGCATCATTGCACTCTACAACAATTCAGTGGATCATAACAGACAAAAAAGAAAGAAACATATGCACAGTTTTACTGCAAGACCTCCCACAAAATCATGTGTAGCTATTTTCACAGAAAAGCCGGTTGCCATGGTTACGGTTATGCAAATGAGATGAAATTATACAATTGGTCATCTTTTCCCACCAGAAACACATCCTGAAAGTTTTATAAAGATTGCTTCTCTGGTTGTTGAGATATCATCAAAATCCATTTCCAGTGTCCTGTGTATGGTTATTTTTCTTAAAAAAACAGATAACATTAATTATCAGCAAATTGCATGCATTAACATGTGGTGGTGACGTGTCCATATGTCACTGGTGGTGACGTGTCCATGTGTCATTGGTGGTGACGTTTGTCCATGTGTCACTGGTGGTGACGTGTGTCCATGTGTCACTGGTGGTGACGTGTGTCCATGTGTCACTGGTGGTGACATGTGTCCATGTGTCACTAGTGGTGACATGTGTCCATGTGTCACTGGTAGTGACGTGTGTCCATGTGCCACTGGTGGTGACGTGTGCCCATGTGTCACTGGTGGTGACGTGTGTCCATGTGCCACTGGTGGTGACGTGTGCCCATGTGTCACTGGTAGTGACGTGTGTCTGTGTGTCACTGGTTGTGCAGGAGGTGACCCTGACAGCTTCGGCACACTGGTGACATGTCTGAAGCTAGCAAAGACACTGCGAGTAGTCAAGGACAGGACAGAGGTCAAGGACAGGACAGAGGTCAAGGACAGGACAGAGGTCAAGGACAGGACAGAAGTCAAAGGCAAGCCACACATGAAGGACAGGCTGGAAGTGAAGGATGGTGTGCAGGGCGACAGTTTGGAGCGTGAGACGATGTGGAATGACCTCCTGGCCTTGAGCAGGCTGGAGCAGGCTCTGGTGCATCAGGACGAACAGGTGAGTGACTGACTGCACTCAGTAGACACACCACACAGGCACATATGCCACAGCCTGTTATTGTAGTGTGTATGAGTTGTGTGCTAAAACTAATGGTAAAGTATAACACTGTATTTAAACAAGGGATTGCAAATCACCTAGAACTAATTTTTACAAGTTTCTGTAGAAGAAGTTTAGAAATGTTTTGTTTAGAGATTGTTGTGTTCTTGCAGACGAGGCTAGATGCCTACGTGATGTCGTTTAGAGATTGTTGTGTTCTTGTAGACGAGGCTAGATGCCTACGGGATGTCGTTTAGAGATTGTTGTGTTCTTGTAGACGAGGCTAGATGCCTACGGGATGTCGTTTAGAGATTGTTGTGTTCTTGCAGACGAGGCTAGATGCCTACGGGATGTCGTTTAGAGATTGTTGTGTTCTTGCAGACGAGGCTAGATGCCTACGGGATGTCGTTTAGAGATTGTTGTGTTCTTGTAGACGAGGCTAGATGCCTACGGGATGTCGTTTAGAGATTGTTGTGTTCTTGCAGACGAGGCTAGATGCCTATGGGATGTTGTGTGAGGACCCAAGGACCACAGAAGTCGTCACTCAGGAAGACCTGAGTCTGGTTGAACTCTTTCTGCAGTTCAACATAAACAACCAGTCTCCAGCTTTCAGACAACATGTGGTAGCACTCACTAAGAAGGTACTCTGTCTGTGTGTCCGTCAGTCCGTCCTTCTGTCCATTTGTCTGCCTGCACTGATGGGTGAAGCAACTTCAATTTAATATGAATCAGATGATTCAGTCTGTCTTGATATGTGGATATGATATCATTTTATTGACTCAAAAGAAAGTAGTAATACTAATAACAATAACTAATAAAGATAATCAATACTGCAGTCACTAGTAAAGCTCCACCTTTAATCAGTCATGAATCAGGTTTCTTAATCAAAGAGTACTTGCTAAAGTCATCAAACTAATTACCTGTGACTGAGGTTATGTAACAAAGTGTGACCACCTTGCTCTCTACCGCAGCAAGGTGGACCACCTTGTTCTCTACCGCAGCAAGGTGGACCACCTTGTTCTCTACCGCAGCAAGGTGGACCACCTTGTTCTCTACCGCAGCAAGGTGGACCACCTTGTTCTCTACCGCAGCAACGTGGACCGCCTTGTTCAATAGTGCAGCAAGGTGGACCACCTTGTTCAATACTGCAGCAAGGTGGACCACCTTGTTCAATACTGCAGCAAGGTGGACCACCTTGTTCAATACTGCAGCAAGGTGGACCACCTTGTTCTCTACTGCAGCAAGGTGGGCCACCTTTTAACAAGATTTAACAAGATTGCCACCTAGAGAATCAACTCTAGATGGCAGGTGGACAAGGAAGCCCTTTGGCTTATCGAGAGTCCAACCTATCTAAATATACCCAGCCCTTCTTAGGTACATGTACACTTGTTCTCTACTGCAGCAAGGTGGACCACCTTGTTCTCTACTGCAGCAAGGTGGACCACCTTGTTCTCTACCGCAGCAAGGTGGACCACCTTGTTCAATACTGCAAGGTGGACCACCTTGTTCTCTACTGCAGCAAGGTGGACCACCTTGTTATCTACCGCAGCAAGGTGGACCACCTTGTTCTCTACCGCAGCAAGGTGGACCACCTTGTTCTCTACCGCAGCAAGGTGGACCACCTTGTTCTCTACCGCAGCAACGTGGACCGCCTTGTTCAATAGTGCAGCAAGGTGGACCACCTTGTTCAATACTGCAGCAAGGTGGACCACCTTGTTCAATACTGCAGCAAGGTGGACCACCTTGTTCAATACTGCAGCAAGGTGGACCACCTTGTTCTCTACTGCAGCAAGGTGGGCCACCTTTTAACAAGATTTAACAAGATTGCCACCTAGAGAATCAACTCTAGATGGCAGGTGGACAAGGAAGCCCTTTGGCTTATCGAGAGTCCAACCTATCTAAATATACCCAGCCCTTCTTAGGTACATGTACACTTGTTCTCTACTGCAGCAAGGTGGACCACCTTGTTCTCTACTGCAGCAAGGTGGACCACCTTGTTCTCTACCGCAGCAAGGTGGACCACCTTGTTCAATACTGCAAGGTGGACCACCTTGTTCTCTACTGCAGCAAGGTGGACCACCTTGTTATCTACTGCAGCAAGGTGGACCACCTTGTTCTCTACTGCAGCAAGGTGGACCACCTTGTTCTCTACCGCAGCAAGGTGGACCACCTTGTTCAATACTGCAGCAAGGTGGACCACCTTGTTCTCTACTGCAGCAAGGTGGACCACCTTGTTCTCTACTGCAGCAAGGTGGAACACCTTGTTCTCTACTGCAGCAAGGTGGACCACCTTGTTCTCTACTGCAGCAAGGTGGACCACCTTGTTCTCTACTGTAGCAAGCTAGACCACCTTGTTCAATACTACAGCAAGGTGGACCACCTTGTTCTCTACTGCAGAAAGGTGGACCACCTTGTTCTCTACTGCAGCAAGGTGGACCACCTTGTTCTCTACTGCAGCAAGGTGGACCACCTTGTTCTCTACTGCAGCAAGGTGGACCACCTTGTTCTCTACTGCAGCAAGGTGGACCACCTTGTTCTCTACTGTAACAAGGTGGACCACCTTGTTCTCTACTGCAGCAAGGTGGACCACCTTGTTCTCTACTGTAACAAGGTGGACCACCTTGTTCTCTACTGCAGCAAGGTGGACCACCTTGTTCTCTACTGCAGCAAGGTGGACCACCTTGTTCTCTACTGCAGCAAGGTGGACCACCTTGCTCTCTACTGCAGCAAGGTGGACCACCTTGCTCTCTACTGCAGCAAGGTGGACCACCTTGATCTCTACTGCAGCAAGGTGGACCACCTTGTTCTCTACTGCAACAAGGTGGACCGCCTTGTTCTCTACTGCAACAAGGTGGACCACCTTGTTCTCTACTGCAACAAGGTGGACCACCTTGTTCTCTACTGCAACAAGGTGGACCACCTTGTTCTCTACTGCAACAAGGTGGATCACCGTGTTCTCTACTGCAGCAAGGTGGACCACCTTGTTCTCTACTGCAACAAGGTGGACCGCCTTGTTCTCTACTGCAGCAAGGTGGACCGCCTTGTTCTCTACTGCAGCAAGCTAGACCACCTCGTCCGACTCAACAATTATTATGATGTAGCGAATGCTAGGACGGTTTAATTTGATAGGCTGGTTGGGAAAGAGATTCGCAAAATAATTGTCATTGAGAAGATCTTGAAAGTGCAGACTGTTCGTCTCAGAAACGTCATGAATAATTGTTTTCTGAGTTTGATGTTAGATGCTCATCACAATGTCTTACTGCAGCTGTTTGTTCGCCTCAAAGAAAGTGGTCGAGTCCTCATAAGACAGCACAAGACGCCAGCGAGGCACAAGCAGCCTGACAGACTGCCACTGGTGCAGCTCGCCTACTACAAGGTTAGTTGCTGTCACACAGTCTTCAGGAAGTAGTTATCTTTGATTAATTAAAGACACCCTCTCAGTTACGAATAGTTTGTACAGAATGCATGCACTTAACCCTGCAGGTGACCAAGAAAAATCCTCTGTGGCATACTGTTCCAATAAAAATCATAACTTCGCTAATATTGCATATGATGCATCATTTTAACGCTAAGAGGTTGCTTTATTATAATAAAATTATAATATATGTAGAACAAATGAAAATCATGCGGATATTTGTATTTGAAATTGAACAAAAAAATAAACACCCATTTCATCCTGCTGCCAGAAAATGATCGTGTGGACGAATATACTTCATCATTTAGACAAATGTAGATTCATATATTAGCTGGAAATAAAACAAAAATGAAACAAATCCGTTGAGAACTATGATATTTATGAATTTTTCCGACATAAAAACACTTTGATTCAAGGCGGCCGATTGTGGCCGCGCTCGTTACCGTTGCAACCCACGCGCCCGGCCGGAGAAATGTCGCGCTGCTAATTTGGTGAATTTTCACCCCAAAAATGCCTCCAAAGTCAATCAATCTACATGAACTAATATAATAACCTTGTTTATGAATACTGTCAAGCATTTTGTCAAAATATCAACGCAGAAACTTGAGATAATCCAAATGAAAGTTGCGAAGCGGATAAACAGTTGTTTACCGCGGCGCCATTTTGTCTTCAACTTTGGCTTCGCGGGGTCGATGACACTACATTTGAAATCACGGTTCTGATTGGCTGAATGGACTGAAACCACGTGGTTTATTTTTGGCAAACTGGCCACTCACAGAGCTTTCTTTTGATACCAAATGTGTGGGGGTGTCGACTTTATGAATGGATGCATAAATTCATTCATCTGGACAGAGTAAAATCTCCCAAATATAGGCAGCAACTGTATCACGTGCTTTGTAAACTCGACTGCGAAGAATCTGTCACTGAATCTACGCAAGGAAAAATATACACGATCTAGAAAAATCTGTCAGCTATCCAAATTTTCGCGTGTCAGTTTAGTGTAATGGAAATGAAAATTGTTACAACAGAGGCAGGTGCATTTGGGCCGATTTTCGGCCCTGGTCACCTGCAGGGTTAATAGATATTACTCATAAGTAACGATTTAATATGAAAGTTTCCTCTGCACAGACTGTGGGGTGGTCTCTGAAGCTCATTATTTATCCGATATCTTTACATTTACCCATGACATACACATTCATGAAACTAGACAAACCTCACACATACGTCCTTTTACTTCTCTAACAGTAAAATCTTCTAACAGTTTTTTATGTAAAGGTCCATTGATATACCACTAAAAGCAATTGTTGTAAAAGGGTATATAGAGCTAGCTGAAGCTTATTAAATATAAAATACCTGTTCATATACGTATGTAATTATATCCTTGTCATTTTCGTTAGTTGGTATTCCTACACGTTTGCTATACATGTTAATTGAACATTTATTATTGAATATTATTTTTACGTTTTACATACCTGGTCAGTTATAAAAACTCTAAGTATGTATTACACGTGAAATTACTATTATAACATTTTTTATACAGCTATGGTAGGGTTGGCAGCGACCAGTTTAATTTATAAGAAATGGTTTCATAATAATAATTATTATCTATACAAACTGATAACAGCCTTAATTGGCTGCCCGGAATTGTGCCTTATATAATTGATTGTTACATTTTTAGTTAACTACATATGTGCTTTGTATGTTTCCAAAAATAAACATTCATTCATTCTTGGTCACATGTTCCTGCTGGGCCTGGCAGTTGTGACGTTGGCAGTGACACCACCTCACACCACCTGGGGACCTCAGCCTGTCTGTCACATGTCAATGTGCTGGTCAACTCACTGGTGTCTTCCCCAGGTCTTCCTCCAGCGCCTGGTTGACCTCGTCTTTGACCACCTGCACCCTGAGGCGTCCTTCCCGGCTCGCACCACAGCCCTCAGTGTCCTCACCACCACGGTCTCTGTGCTTGGGGCCCACGACACACGCCCAGGTGAGACTACTTCACATCAACAGTTGGCTTCACACTTGTGAAACTTTGATTCCGCATTATAGAAATATACTGTTGTTGCGCATGACAAACCTATGTAACACAATAAATGTAAAATGGTACACGTGTGTGTAGTGTCACTTTCACTACAGAAGCATAACTGATCAATCAAAATAGATAATTAAAAAATTGAAGGAATGATTTAAAATTATGATAGTTCATAGCATGTATAACTTTCCCACAGAATGTCAAACAAGAAGAAATGTATATGATTTAAAAAAAGAAATAATAGGCTTTTAAAAATCTCTCTTAAGATATTTTATATTGTCAAAGAAGTGTTGTATTATGTGAACTTCACATCAATTGGTTGTCCTATGGAAATATAAAATTTTCAAAAAAAAGGTAAGATGTTATATGTATGCGAAATATATTGTTCGTTGCTACATGTTTTTTATTTTCTACAATAATTTAGACATTAAATTTAATCTGAGCCATGTCACATGACATCAGTGGTGATCAAGGCCTACAGCAGACTGATTACAGTAGCAAGTTTCAAATAATAATGCCCCAACGTAAGTGTAAATTTTCGTAGACTATGTAATACTTATATTTACTTGCACTGCTACACTTAACAAATCTATGTACTACTGTATAAAACACTGCACACATTTATGTATGTGATGTCTTTCATGATTAACCAAAGCAGGCTATTCGTAATTAAGACCAAATTAAAGGAACAGATAAAATTATGCACAAATCATGTACAAATCATGTACAAATCTCAAATAGTCACACATGAAACTGTCTATTAATAGACTGAGTTTAGATAATTAAATAGCAAACTTTTCAGAAATCTCAAAGATATTTTAAATTACCAAACAAATGTGATATTATGGAGACCAGTGGTGTGATCCATAAATATTGAAATGTTCATTGACTGCACCTATCAACCTCTCACCAGCCTATTGTGTGCAACCCTCCAACTGCACCTCCGTCTTGTGGCTCGTGAAATATAGCTAGAATCACCCTTTCTCAGTCTATAATTTGGGACATGTTTTTTATTCGGGGGGGGGGGGAGTTACATAATGAATCCGTGAGAATCTCAGAATATTTGAGTTGTGAGGTAATATGCATTTGATTATTACTTAAACATGATTCCTGTTGTGTTTTTCTGTATTTCTTTCAGACTCCCTACATGAAGAGTTCTACCTGGTGGACGGCTGGACTTCTGCACATGTGCAGACGTTGTTAGAATGTTTACTTGACACATTTGAAGAAAACAAAGTGAATGCCTTCACAGTCCTCACCGCCCTCCCACAGCATCACCTCCACATGCAGGTGAGGACACACACTGGTGGACAGTGGTCAGTGCAGACCACTGGGTGGGCAGTGGTCAGTGCAGACCACTGGGTGGTCAGTGGAGAGGACAGGTTCAGTCCACCTACTGACAACCATTATAACAGTTACTGACCACCATTATGACAGCTACTGACCACCATAATGACAGCTACTGACCACCATTATGACAGCTACTGACCACCATAATGACAGCTACTGACCACCATTATGACAGCTACTGACCACCATTATGACAGCTAGTGACCACCATTATAACAGTTACTGACCACCATTATGACAGTTACTGACCACCATTATAACAGTTACTGACCACCATTATAACAGTTACTGACCACCATTATGACAGCTACTGACCACCATAATGACAGCTACTGACCACCATTATGACAGCTACTGACCACCATTATGATAGCTACTGACCACCATTATGACAGCTACTGACCACCATTATGACAGTTGCTGACCACCATTATGACAGCTACTGACCACCATTATGACAGTTACTGACCACCATTATGACAGTTACTGACCACCATTATGACAGTTACTGATCATTATGACAGTGACTAACCACCATTATGACAGTTACTGACCACCATTATGACAGTTACTGACCACTATTATGACAGTTACTGACCACCATTATGACAGTTACTGACCACCATTATGACAGTTACTGACCACCATTATGACAGTTACTGACCACCATTATGACAGTTACTGACCACCATTATGACAGTTACTGACCACCATTATGACAGTTACTGACCACCATTATGACAGTTACCGACCACCATTATGACAGTTACCGACCACCATTATGACAGTTACTGACCACCATTATGACAGTTACTGACCACCATTATGACAGTTACCGACCACCATTATGACAGTTACTGACCACCATTATGACAGTTACTGACCACCATTATGACAGTTACTGACCACCATTATGACAGTTACTGACCACCATTATGACAGTTACTGACCACCAATATGACAGTTACTGACCACCATTATGACAGTTACTGACCACCATTATGACAGTTGGCCTCTTTGTTTTATGTCACCTTCTCAAGTCTCTTATAGTATAGAAGTATTGGATATCACATCTACAGGGCAGCCTTATGGCCTGTGTCTCACTTATGTACACATTTAACGTCCTCCTTCTTAATCATATTACCTTTCACATATCAGTACAGTGACCTCAGCCACACAGGGCAGCCAGCAGTTGTTGACTTTGTGAATGCAGCAGTATGCAGGTGATACACTGTAGTTTGCACAATGACCTGACCAGGTTGTAATGATATGCCTGTGATACAGTGTAGTTGTATTGTGACTTCCAGGCCCCAACCAAGTTGTAATGATATGCCTGTGATACAGTGTAGTTGTATTGTGACTTCCAGGCCCCAACCAAGTTGTAATGACATGCCTGTGATACAGTGTAGTTGTATTGTGACTTCCAGGTCCCAACCAAGTTGTAATGATATGCCTGTGATACAGTGTAGTTGTATTGTGACTTCCAGGTCCCAACCAAGTTGTAATGATATGCCTGTGATACAGTGTAGTTGTATTGTGACTTCCAGGTCCCAACCAAGTTGTAATGATATGCCTGTGATACAGTGTAGTTGTATTGTGACTTCCAGGTCCCAACCAAGTTGTAATGATATGCCTGTGATACAGTGTAGTTGTATTGTGACTTCCAGGTCCCAACCAAGTTGTAATGATATGCCTGTGATACAGTGTAGTTGTATTGTGACTTCCAGGTCCCAACCAAGTTGTAATGATATGCCTGTGATACAGTGTAGTTGTATTGTGACTTCCAGGTCCCAACCAAGTTGTAATGATATGCCTGTGATACAGTGTAGTTGTATTGTGACTTCCAGGCCCCGGAGAGACTGCGCCGTCTCCTGGACGTGAGTCTCCAACTGGCCAGCAGCACACGACCTCAGGACTGCAACACCGCCGCCTACCTCCTGCGTCTCATTACCCAGCAGCCTCTGCTCTACAGCGTCATCAGTTCTGGTTACGTTGACCAACTGAACACCCCCACCAGTCACCACTGGACCCTCAGAGACACCCCCAACACAGGGGGAGTTACAGACAGCACTCAGGGGGTTGGAGACAGCACTCAGGGGGTTGGAGACACCACTCAGGGGGTTGGAGACACCACTCAGGGAGTTAGAGACACCACTCAGGGGGTTGGAGACACCACTCAGGGGGTTGGAGACACCATTCAGGGGGTGAGCTCTGCTCTGACAAGCGATGGTGTTGTTGGGCATTGTTTGCAGTGGTGTGACACGGGTGTGGTCAATGACATTGTGGGCAGGTGTAGTGTGGTGTTGACCCTACTGCTGAGTCAACTGGACAGTCAGGTGACCGTCGCTCATCACAGTCTGGTGCACGCCGCATCAACGCGGCCAATGTATCCCACAATGCACTGCATCCGTTACCTTCTGAAAAACGTCAATTTGAAGTGAGTGTACCTGTTATTTTATTACAACTCTGTGACCTAGCGTAAACTCATTGCATGCTTCATAGGTGTTTCTGGTGAAGACAGGTACCACAATATCACAATGGTACTGGTAGTTTGTGCCATAATTGCATTCAACAAGTCTGTTTCACCAGTTCTACAATATGTCTATTGGTGTTTCTTAATGTTAAATGTTTTGTGAGAGAACACTGTGTCTAAAATCACCTGTTTCGCACAACATTGTCAAAACATGTGTTGACCATTAGGGAAATTGCAGTCTTCGTGAACTCGAAAATGTTGCTCTCCTCTAGGTGTGTTGACACAGTGCTGCTCTCCTCTAGGTGTGTTGATACAGTGCTGCTCTCCTCTAGGTGTGTTGACATAGTGCTGCTCTCCTCTAGGTGTGTTGACACAGTGGTGCTCTCCTCTAGGTGTGTTGACATAGTGCTGCTCTCCTCTAGGTGTGTTGACACAGTGCTGCTCTCCTCTAGGTGTGTTGACACAGTGCTGCTCTCCTCTAGGTGTGTTGATACAGTGCTGCTCTCCTCTATGTGTGTTGACATAGTGCTGCTCTCCTCTATTACTGTTGACATAGTGCTGCTCTCCTCTAGGTGTGTTGACATAGTGCTGCTCTCCTCTAGGTGTGTTGACACAGTGCTGCTCTCCTCTAGGTGTGTTGACACAGTGCTGCTCTCCTCTAGGTGTGTTGATACAGTGCTGCTCTCCTCTATGTGTGTTGACATAGTGCTGCTCTCCTCTATTACTGTTGACATAGTGCTGCTCTCCTCTAGGTGTGTTGACATAGTGCTGCTCTCCTCTAGGTCTGTTGACACAGTGCTGCTCTCCTCTAGGTCTGTTGACATAGTGCTGCTCTCCTCTAGGTGTGTTGACATAGTGCTGCTCTCCTCTAGGTCTGTTGACACAGTGCTGCTCTCCTCTAGGTGTGTTGACATAGTGCTGCTCTCCTCTAGGTGTGTCGACACAGTGCTGCTCTCCTCTAGGTGTGTCGACACAGTGTTGCTCTCCTGTAGGTGTGTTGACACAGTGCTCTCTCTCTCCTCTAGGTGTGTCAATATAGTGCTCTCCTCTACATGTGTTGACACACTGCTGCTCTCCCCCAGGTGTGTCAACACAGTGCTCTCCTCTACAAGTGTTGACACACTGCTGCTCTCCTCCAGGTGTGTCAACATAGTGCTCTCTCTCCTCCAGGTGTGTCAACACAGTACTCTCCTCTACAAGTGTCGACACACTGCTGCTCTCCTCCAGGTGTGTCAACATAGTGCTGCTCTCTAGTGTGTCAACTCAGTGCTCTCTCTCTAGGTGTGTTGACACAGTGCTGCTCTCCTCTAGGTGTGTCAACACAGTGCTCTCCTCTACATGTGTTGACACACTGCTGCTCTCTCCAGTTGTGTCAACTAAGTGCTGCTCTCCTCCAGGTGTGTCAACTCAGTGCTCTCTCACCTCTAGGTGTGTTGACGGCAGTGTCATGTGGCGCCACCTGCTGGGCGTGGTCATCCAGATGTGTTTCTCGGTGGCGGCCGCGGTGGCCCCAGTCGTCACCAACTGTAGTCCTGAAGGCTTCATTCCAGAAGACGTTTGTCTCTCAGGTGGGTCTGTTGTTTTACAACACACTTACGTATTTCAGTTATATCCAAAAGTGTGTATACTAATTCACATATTTATTAACACTGAATAAGAAAAACAGTCTACAGTTTTTTATTTCAAAGTTATAGACATATTTGACATTTGTATTTTGCTTACCAGAAGTGTGGTTGAATATTGGTCAGTTGTGAAACATGCCGTTTCATTCAAGTGTTGCCGTGCTTGCAGTAAGAGTTGTTGCGCTGACAGCTGGAGGGGAGGGGAAGAGAAGTCTGTTTGTCAGTCACACGTCATATTGTATGTCTCAAACTGAATGCACATACAATTATGCCTGTTTGTATGCATAAGTTGTTGTCCTGTGATATGACCCAACTAAAGAAAGAGCTGGTCATGTTGTAGAGGTGTCGCTATCCGATGACATGATCCAGTCAGACATGGACCCCATGTCACAGGACACAGCTGTTGACAAGGTCTCCCTCATGCCTGAGTATCTGACCGTCTGTTGCTGGAGAAGTGCTAAGGAGGCATCCTTGCTGCTTGGACAGCTGCTAGAGACCACGCCAGTGATTGACCCCAGCGTTGAAGCATCAGCATCTGAGCCTTGTGGGCAGCCTCAGGACTCCACGAGGCCACGCTGCAGGAAGGGACTGGTGTCTGTCAGACAGGTAGAGTTACCTCAGTTTGTGTTTACAGTCTGTAGACTGTTGTGTTTACAGTGCACTGTCTGTAGACTGTTGTGTTTACAGTGCACTGTCTGTAGACTGTTGTGTTTACAGTGCACTGTCTGTAGATTGTTGTGTTTACAGTGCACTGTCTGTAGACTTGTGTTTACAGTGCACTGTCTGTAGACTTGTGTTTACAGTGCACTGTCTGTAGACTGGTGTGTTTACAGTGCACTGTCTGTAGACTGTTGTGTTTACAGTGCACTGTCTGTAGATTGTTGTGTTTACAGTGCACCGTCTGTAGACTTGTGTTTACAGTGCACTGTCTGTAGACTGTTGTGTTTACCGTTTACACTGTTGTGGCAGGAATCAGTTATGACATACTGGACGAAGGTGGTGTTATTCCTGTGACCTGAATGCTCCGTGTGTCTAGGTGCGGGCAGTGGGCCACTACTTCATCAACCAACTGTTGCAGTCTCGACACAGAGGAGCCTTTGAACTTGCCTACACTGGTTTTGTTAAGATGACTACAATGTTGTGGAAGTAAGTGGCGACAAGTTTAGAGGTGTCAAATTTTGTCTTTAAACTAACTGTTGATAATACTTAAGCATCTAAAGTTGGACACCATATATCTGAACTTGCAACGTGTTAATCAACTTTATGATGCAGCTGTGGTACTATGTGGTACTATGTGGTACTATGTGGTACTATGTGGTACTCTTGTTGCTCTGTGCAGTCTAATTTGTTGTTGTGGTTGCAGGTCCCCCATTAGTGAGTTACGTGAACTCCCAAAACAGTGGCTGGACAGTGTCATAGCTGACATCAAGTCTGGCCACCCAAACAGTCAGCTGTGTGCCACGAGACGCAGTGCTGGAGTGCCCTTCTATATACAGGTACACCCTTCTATATACAGGTACACCCTTCTATACACAGGTACACCCTTCTATATACAGGTACACCCTTATATATACAGGTACACCCTTCTATATACAGGTACACCCTTCTATATACAGGTACACCCTTTTATGTACAGGTACACCCTTCTATATACAGGTACACCCTTCTATATACAGTTACACCCTTCTATATACAGGTACACCCTTCTATATACAGGTACACCCTTCTATATACAGGTACACCCTTCTATATACAGGTAAACCCATCTATATACAGGTACACCCTTCTATATACAGGTACACCCTTCTACGTACAGGTACACCCTTTATACAGGTATACACTTCTATATACAGGTGCACCCTTCTATATACAGGTACATGCTTCTATATACAGGTACACACTTCTATATACAGGTACACCCTTGTATATACAGGTACACGCTTCTATATACAGGTACACGCTTCTATATACATGTACACCCTTCTATATACATGTATACACTTCTATATACAGGTACACCCTTCTATATACAGGTACACCACTCTATATACAGGTACACCCTTCTATATACAGGTACACCCTTCTATATACAAGTACAACCTTTAGTTTCATTAACTCTCCGTAAGTTGAGTTTATTCTCTATTCATTGCATGCAGTGATGTGACTAAATAGTGGTGAAGTGTTGCTGTTTACTGACTGGACATGTTCCAGGCTCTCGTGTCCACTGAACCGGTCACTGCCGGCCGAGTATGTCTGAAGGAAGTCATCACTGAACTGCTCACAATGGCCTGGTCATGTCAGCCAGAGACAGAGACTGAGGACACAGCACAGGTACTGGCACATGTCACACTGTCATAGCTGATGTCACATGTGACCAACTCACTAAAATTGATATAAATCATAATTACTACAATACCTTGTCTGTGCCTTGCACCAGTTGTTTCTGGGTCTGTGCCACAGACTGTCTACTTAATGTACCAACTACCTGTGCCACTTATAAAAAATCTGTGTCATGTCCAGCTGTCTGTGCCAAGTAGCGACTGTCTGTGCCATGCACTGTCTGTCTCTGTCTGTCTGTCTGTGCCAGGTACTGACTGTCAGTGCCATGCACTGGCTGCCTGTGGCAAGTAACGACCGTCTGTGCTATGTGCCGACTGTCTGTATCATGTACCGATTATCTCTGCTATGTCTGTGCCATGTACCGACTCTGTACCATGTTGTTTGTGCCGACTCTGTGCCGTGTTGTTTGTACAGACTCTGTTCCATGTTGTTTGTACAGACTCTCTCCCGTGTTGTTTGTGCAGACTCAGTCCCGTGTTGTTTGTGCAGACTCTGTCCCGTGTTGTTTGTACAGACTCGGTCCCATGTTGTTTGTGCAGACTCTGTGCCGTGTTGTTTGTACAGACTCGGTCCCATGTTGTTTGTACAGACTCTGTCCCATGTTGTTTGTGCAGACTCTGTCCCGTGTTGTTTGTACCGACTCTGTCCCTTGTTGTTTGTGCAGACTCTGTGCCGTGTTGTTTGTACAGACTCTGTGCCATGTTGTTTGTGCAGACTCTGTCCCGTGTTGTTTGTACCGACTCTGTCCCTTGTTGTTTGTGCAGACTCTGTGCCGTGTTGTTTGTGCAGACTCTGTGCCGTGTTGTTTGTGCAGACTCTGTGCCATGTTGTTTGTGCAGACTCTGTCCCGTGTTGTTTGTGCAGACTCTGTCCCGTGTTGTTTGTGCAGACTCTGTCCCATGTTGTTTGTGCCGACTCTGTCCCATGTTGTTTGTGCAGACTCTGTCCCGTGTTGTTTGTACCGACTCTGTCCCTTGTTGTTTGTGCAGACTCTGTGCCGTGTTGTTTGTACAGACTCTGTCCCATGTTGTTTGTACAGACTCTGTCCCATGTTGTTTGTACAGACTCTCTCCCGTGTTGTTTGTACAGACTCTGTCCCATGTTGTTTGTGCAGACTCTGTCCCGTGTTGTTTGTACAGACTCTGTCCCATGTTGTTTGTACAGACTCTGTCCCATGTTGTTTGTACAGACTCTCTCCCGTGTTGTTTGTGCAGACTCTGTCCCATGTTGTTTGTGCAGACTCTCTCCCGTGTTGTTTGTACAGACTCAGTCCCGTGTTGTTTGTGCAGACTCTGTCCCATGTTGTTTGTGCAGACTCTCTCCCGTGTTGTTTGTGCAGACTCTGTCCCATGTTGTTTGTGCAGACTCAGTCCCGTGTTGTTTGTGCAGACTCTGTCCCATGTTGTTTGTGCAGACTCTCTCCCGTGTTGTTTGTGCAGACTCTGTCCCATGTTGTTTGTGCAGACTCAGTCCCATGTTGTTTGTGCAGACTCTGTCCTGTGTTGTTTGTACCGACTCTGTCCCTTGTTGTTTGTGCAGACTCTGTCCCATGTTGTTTGTGCAGACTCTGTCCTGTGTTGTTTGTGCAGACTCTGTCCTGTGTTGTTTGTGCAGACTCAGTCCCATGTTGTTTGTGCAGACTCTGTCCTGTGTTGTTTGTACCGACTCTGTCCCTTGTTGTTTGTGCAGACTCTCTCCCGTGTTGTTTGTGCAGACTCTCTCCCGTGTTGTTTGTGCAGACTCTGTCCCATGTTGTTTGTGCAGACTCTCTCCCGTGTTGTTTGTGCAGACTCTGTCCCATGTTGTTTGTGCAGACTCAGTCCCGTGTTGTTTGTGCAGACTCTGTCCCGTGTTGTTTGTACAGACTCTGTCCCATGTTGTTTGTGCAGACTCTGTCCCGTGTTGTTTGTGCAGACTCTGTCCTGTGTTGTTTGTACCGACTCTGTCCCTTGTTGTTTGTGCAGACTCTGTGCCGTGTTGTTTGTGCAGACTCTGTGCCGTGTTGTTTGTGCAGACTCTGTGCCGTGTTGTTTGTGCAGACTCTGTCCCGTGTTGTTTGTGCAGACTCTGTCCCGTGTTGTTTGTGCAGACTCAGTCCCGTGTTGTTTGTGCAGACTCTGTCCCGTGTTGTTTGTGCAGACTCTGTCCCATCTTGTTTGTGCAGACTCTGTACCGT
The DNA here is from genome assembly GCA_964017155.1 of Oasisia sp. SBJ-2009. Classification (NCBI taxonomy): domain Eukaryota; kingdom Metazoa; phylum Annelida; class Polychaeta; order Sabellida; family Siboglinidae; genus Oasisia; species Oasisia sp. SBJ-2009. Next base: position 32,083,386 of record OZ024856.1, read on the forward strand.
GTTGTTTGTACAGACTCTGTCCCGTGTTGTTTGTGCAGACTCTGTGCCGTGTTGTTTGTGCAGACTCTGTGCCGTGTTGTTTGTGCAGACTCTGTGCCGTGTTCTTTGTGCAGACTCTGTCTCGTGTTGTTTGTGCAGACTCTGTACCGTGTTGTTTGTGCAGACTCTGTCTCGTGTTGTTTGTGCAGACTCTGTACCGTGTTGTTTGTGCAGACTCTGTCCCGTGTTGTTTGTACAGACTCTGTCCCGTGTTGTTTGTGCAGACTCTGTCCCGTGTTGTTTGTACAGACTCTGTCCCGTGTTGTTTGTGCAGACTCTGTCCCGTGTTGTTTGTACAGACTCTGTCCCATGTTGTTTGTGCAGACTCTGTCCCGTGTTGTTTGTACAGACTCTGTCCCGTGTTGTTTGTGCAGACTCTGTCCTGTGTTGTTTGTGCAGACTCTGTCCCGTGTTGTTTGTGCAGACTCTGTACCGTGTTGTTTGTGCAGACTCTGTCCCGTGTTGTTTGTGCAGACTCTGTCCTGTGTTGTTTGTGCAGACTCTGTCCCGTGTTGTTTGTGCAGACTCTGTACCGTGTTGTTTGTGCAGACTCTGTGCGGTTTTGGTTGTGCAGACTCTGTACCGTGTTGTTTATTCATACTCTGTGCCGTGTTGTTTGTACAGACTCTGTACCGTGTTGTTTGTACAGACTCTGTACCGTGTTGTTTATTCATACTCTGTACCGTGTTGTTTGTACAGACTCTGTGCCGTGTTGTTTGTACAGACTCTGTACCGTGTTGTTTATTCATACTCTGTCCCGTGTTGTTTGTGCAGACTCTGTACCGTGTTGTTTGTGCAGACTCTGTACCGTGTTGTTTGTGCAGACTCTGTACCGTGTTGTTTGTACCGACTCTGTCCCGTGTTGTTTGTACCGACTCTGTCCCGTCTGTCCCGTGTTGTTTGTACTGACTCTGTCCCGTGTTGTTTGTACCGACTCTGTACAGTGTTGTTTGTACCGACTCTGTGCCGTGTTGTTTGTACTGACTCTGTATCGTGTTGTTTGTACCGACTCTGTCCCGTGTCGTTTGTGCCAGGTACACTCTGTGAACATCCTGCGTGCGCTGTACCGTGACACTCGTCTCTCCACGGACGTGTTCCCCTTCATCGCACACGGACTACAAGTGGCCGTCCTTGGATGTGGCTCCACCTTCTGGGCGGTCAGTGCATCCTCTAGTGGTCACACTGCTGTCACTGCTGTGTTTTTGCTGGCAGTGACTTTGTGTCCACGCTCAGTCTTGGCTGTCATCAAAGGCAGCCATTGTTATGAATAGTTGCAGTCTTGTCAATGTTTATATGAGTGTCAATGGTAGTCAAATGTAAACTGTTTGGTGAAGTGAAAACTTCTCTTCACACACCACTCACATCTACACGTACACACCAGTAAGTGGCACAGTTCATATGATATAGTAACATTAATTTTAAGGTTGCCATGTTTAGAACAGTGGGTGTAAGTGTTGGTCAAGGTCAAATATAAAATATTTGAAATGTTAGAGTTTTTCCTACATTCTTACAAAGTTATTAATTTAAGTTAAAACTAATTTTGGTGGCCATATAATGAAATGGTTGGCAAGTACACACAGGACAAATACAGATATGTCACATGGTCTAAACACTTTGAAATATGTGCCTAGTTTAGCAAATGATTTGTCCAAATAATGTAGTTATCTCTTGCACTACCTAGATTTAGATTAACAAATTTTGAATTGACCGTGTTGTATATCCACAGACTAATTAAAACATAGACAGGGTTCTTAGGGTTGGCACTCCTCAAGTACAACAGATATCACTCCACATCACTGTACAAATATTCCACAACATTGGTTGTCTCTCACGTGAATATGTAATGACTAGTTAGCTCTGCAGCCCTTATTACAATATCAGACAGTGTTACTGTTGTCGCTGTATTGTACTTTACAGTGTATAATAGGCAGACTAACTCATAGAAATGTAGTAGAGCTGTGTTTGTTGTAGGTGCGTAACTCCTGCAGTCTACTCTTTAGCACTCTCATCACTCGCATCTTTGGTGTGAAACGATCCAAGGATGATGCAGGCAGCAGAAACTGGTGAGTCGTGTCATTCATGTCAGTTGTGACCTCTCAGTAACACTGTCAACAGAAACTGGTGAGTCGTGTCATTCATGTCAGTTGTGACCTCTCAGTAACACTGTCAGCAGAAACTGGTGAGTCGTGTCATTCATGTCAGTTGTGACCTCTCAGTAACACTGTCAGCAGAAACTGGTGAGTCGTGTCATTCATGTCAGTTGTGACCTCTCAGTAACACTGTCAGCAGAAACTGGTGAGTCATGTCATTCATGTCAGTTGTGACCTCTCAGTAACACAGGCAGCAGAAACTGGTGAGTGGTGTCATTCATGTCAGTTGTGACCTCTCAGTAACACTGTCAGCAGAAACTGGTGAGTCGTGTCATTCATGTCAGTTGTGACCTCTTAGTGAATAGTCACAAGAAACTGGTGAGTTGTGTCATTCATGTCAGTTGTGACCTCTTAGTGTCACAGTCAGCAGAAATTAGTGAATTGTGTCATTCATGTCAGTTGTAACTTCTTAGTGACACAGTCATAAGAAACTGGTGAGTTGTGTCATTCGTGTCAGTTGTGACCTCTTAGTGAATAGTTACAAGAAACTGGTGAGTTGTGTCATTCATGTCAGTTGTGACCACTTAGTGACAGTCAGCAGAAAGTGCTGAGTTGTGTCATTCGTGTCAGTTGTGAACTCACAGATGATGAGTTGTGTCAATTTTTACCCCTCAGATTTCTTCGTTTACTGTATATAAATATTCCAAGTGAGTGTGCAGCAGACATTGAAGCAGTGTGACATATATGTTATTTTGAACTGGACACAAACTAACATTAGAGAGGGGTGATGAGTGAGTAGATGACATGTGACACTGAGTAGATGACACGTGACACTCTCCTGTGTTCCAGCTTGACCGGACGTGTGTTCTTCAACCGCTTCCCGTCCCTCTACCAGTTCCTGCTGACACAACTCATAGAGGCCACACAGGCCATAGGGTACGTACACACAACTCATAGAGGCCACACAGGCCATAGGGTACGTACACACAACTCATAGAGGCCACAGAAGCCATAGGGTACGTACACACAACTCATAGAAGCCACACAGGCCATAGGGTACGTACACACAACTCATAGAGGCCACACAGGCCATAGGGTACGTACACACAACTCATAGAAGCCACAGAAGCCATAGGGTACGTACACACAACTCATAGAGGCCACAGAAGCCATAGGGTACGTACACACAACTCATAGAAGCAACACAAGCCATAGGGTACGTACACACAACTCATAGAAGCCACACAAGCCATAGGGCACGTACACACAACTCATAGAGGCCACACAGGCCATAGGGTACGTACACACAACTCATAGAGGCCACAGAAGCCATAGGGTACGTACACATAACTCATAGAGGCCACAGAAGCCATAGGGTACGTACACACAACTCATAGAAGCCACACAAGCCATAGGGTACGTACACACAACTCATAGAGACCACACAGGCCATAGGGTACGTACACACAACTCATAGAGGCCACAGAAGCCATAGGGTACGTACACACAACTCATAGAGGCCACAGAAGCCATAGGGTACGTACACACAACTCATAGAAGCCACACAAGCCATAGGGTACGTACACACAACTCATAGAGGCCACACAGGCCATAGGGTACGTACACACAACTCATAGAAGCCACACAGGCCATAGGGTACGTACACACAACTCATAGATAGAGGCCACACAAGCCATAGGGTACGTAAACACAACTCATAGAGGCCACACAAGCCATAGGGTACGTACACACAACTCATAGAGGCCACACAAGCCATAGGGTACGTACACACAACTCATAGAGGCCACACAGGCCATAGGGTACGTACACACAACTCATAGAGGCCACACAGGCCATAGGGTACATACACACAACTCATAGAGGCCACACAAGCCATAGGGTACGTACACACAACTCATAGAGGCCACACAAGCCATAGGGTACTTACACACAACTCATAGAAGCCACACAGGCCATAGGGTACGTACACACAACTCATAGAAGCCACACAAGCCATAGGGTACGTACACACAACTCATAGAAGCCACAGAGGCCATAGGGTACGTACACACAACTCATAGAAGCCACACAGGCCATAGGGTATGTACACACAACTCATAGAAGCCACACAAGCCATAGGGTACGTACACACAACTCATAGAAGCTACACAGGCCATAGGGTACGTACACACAACTCATAGAAGCCACACAAGCCATAGGTTACGTACACACAACTCATAGAGGCCACACAAGCCATAGGGTACGTAGTACGTACACACAACTCATAGAGGCCACACAAGCCATAGGGTACGTAGTACGTACACACAACTCATAGAGGCCACACAAGCCATAGGGTACGTAGTACGTACACACAACTCATAGAGGCCACACAAGCCATAGGGTACGTAGTACGTACACACAACTCATAGAGGCCACACAAGCCATAGGGTACGTAGTACGTACACACAATTCATAGAGGCCACACAAGCCATAGGGTACGTAGTACGTACACACAACTCATAGAGGCCACACAAGTCATAGGGTACGTAGTACGTACACACAACTCATAGAGGCCACACAGGACATAGGGTACGTACACACTAGTCATAGAAGCCACACAAGCCATAGGGTACGTACCACAGGGCACATGATGGGGTGTCTACTGCCTGACACAGTCTCAGTGAAACATGTCATGTGTGTTTCGTCCACACACATAATGAGCATCACTCCAACACAGGTGGTTCTTGACCAAACAACATGATCCAGTTTGAGTGTCTCATACGAATGTGAATATGTAATAATAATAAAGCTTTATTGCCATATTCAACGTGCATTACATGATGAATTGGAATGTAGTCTGGCGTTGACTCATATAGAGCCTATATATACAATAAAATGAAATACGGCAAATGAATATAAGATGTAGATATAAAATATACATTGTACATAATTTGTTCTTTAAAATAAAAAATATTTTAATATAATAAATAAATAAAGACAACATTAAAATAATAGATTATCTATTTAACAATAATTGTGGTGTAAACTAGTTAATGAGTAAATAAATATATATAAAATGTAAATATATATATAAATTATCTTGTAAAAATATAATTTATTAGTTAATATTACAATATGTGGCAGCTGTACTGTTGTGGCTGTGTTGTACTTGACAATGTTGTCTCAAGAGAACTGTGACATGTCACCATCTGTCTGTCATTGTGTCTCTGTGTCCCAGTGTGGCGGGAAGGCTCAGTCTGCACCCAAGTCTCTTCCCCAGTCTCCTAGTGCTGGGGCGACTCCTGCCCTCCGTGCTGGAGGGGGCAGACTCTACACACCCCCTCACGGCCTTCCTCCCCCACATCACCAGGTAGGTCACCAACACGTGTAATGGAGGATGAGTAATGATTCAAATGTTATGGTCTTTGAGTAACTGTGGACAAGTAATCATTCAAATGTTATGGTCTGTGTAATGGTGGATGGGTAACTTATGCACAAGGTCCTTGTGTAATAATGCATCTATAATGGTCCATGCATAAATGTCGGACGGACACAAACCTAAGAGTTAGAGTCACACACTCTGTTTTATACTAAAGATATTTGTTAATGCTATTTATCCTGTTTTATTATTTATTTATTTATATATTTTTTTTAATTTATATATATTATTTATTCACTATATTTAAACACATTACGCAATTTATTAAGTAGTCAATTGTGTGTGTACGGTTCACGACCCTTAGGAAGATAAAATGTATATTTTATAAGGTTATCGTGAATAAATAATGTTTATTATTATTATATACAAGTGACAATTTATATTAACTGGTAATAGTGTTCCACTTATCATGAACCAGATGTGCCAGCAGCCCTGTCTACAAGATCCGTGTCATGGCTGCATGTGCACTCGGGCCCCTGGTGGCCAGAGAGCAAGTGACAGGGGTGATCACCTCGCTGCTGGGCAGTCTCCCACGGTCAGCCTCAGACCACACCAACCACAACCACATCCACGGAGTGTTACTTCAGGTGAGTGAATCACATCCACGGAGTGTTACTTCAGGTGAGTGAATCACATCCACGGAGTGTTACTTCAGGTGAGTGAATCACATCCACGGAGTGTTACTTCAGGTGAGTCAATCCCATCCACGGAGTGTTACTTCAGGTGAGTCAATCACATCCACGGAGTGTTACTTCAGGTGAGTCAATCACATCCATGGAGTGTTACTTCAGGTGAGTCAATCACATCCACGGAGTGTTACTTCAGGTGAGTGAATCACATCCACGGAGTGTTACTTCAGGTGAGTCAATCACATCCATGGAGTGTTACTTCAGGTGAGTCAATCACATCCACGGAGTGTTACTTCAGGTGAGTGAATCACATCCAAGGAGTGTTACTTCAGGTGAGTGAATCACATCCATGGAGTGTTACTTCAGGTGAGTGAATCACACCCACTGAGTGTTACTTCAGGTGAGTCAATCACATCCACGGAGTGTTACTTCAGGTGAGTCAATCACATCCACAGTGTTACTTCAGGTGAGTCAATCACATCCACGGAGTGTTACTTCAGGTGAGTCAATCACATCCACGGAGTGTTACTTCAGGTGAGTCAATCACATCCAAGGAGTGTTACTTCAGGTGAGTCAATCACATCCATGGCGTGTTACTTCAGGTGAGTCAATCACATCCATGGAGTGTTACTTCAGGTGAGTCAATCACATCCACGGAGTGTTACTTCAGGTGAGTGAATCACATCCACGGAGTGTTACTTCAGGTGAGTCAATCACATCCACAGTGTTACTTCAGGTGAGTCAATCACATCCACGGAGTGTTACTTCAGGTGAGTGAATCACATCATGATGTTCCTCTGTCACCTGATGGTCCTCTGTCACCTGATGGTCCTCTGTGTCATGTTGTCAAGGCAGTGTCACCTGTTGCAGGTGTTGGAGTTGCTGCGAGCGGTGTCAGCCGTCAACGTCTCTGGTCTCATCCCAGCAACAGCCGCTGGTCTGAACACCAGTCACTGGCTCAGTGCAAGGTGAGTCTCTTCACTCACTGGCTCAGTGTCGGATGAGTGCACTCACTGGCTCAGTGACAGATGAGTGGACTCACTGGCTCAGTGTCAGATGAGTGGACTCACTGGCTCATTGTCAGATGAGTGGACTCACTCGCTCAGTGTCAGGTGAGTCCATTCACTCGCTCAGTGTCAGATGAGTCCACTCACTCGCTCAGTGTCAGATGAGTCCACTCACTCGCTCAGTGTCAGATGAGTCCACTCACTGGCTCAGTGTCAGGTGAGTGCACTCACTGGCTCAGTGACAGATGAGTGCACTCACTGGCTCAGTGTCAGATGAGTGCACTCACTGGCTCAGTGTCAGATGAGTGCACTCACTCGCTCAGTATCAGGTGAGTCCACTCACTCACTCAGTGTCAGATGAGTGCACTCACTGGCTCAGTGTCAGGTGAGTCCACTCACTGGCTCAGTGTCAGATGAGTCCACTCACTGGCTTAGTGTCAGATGAGTCTCCGGTCACAGACTCGGTGTCAGATGAGTCTCTGCACTGACTGACTCAGTGTCAGATGAGTCTCTTCAGTCACTAACTCAGTGTCAGATGAGTCTCTTCAGTCACTGACTCAGTGTCACTAACTCAGTGTCAGATGAGTCTCTTCAGTCCCTAACTCAGTGTCAGATGAGTCTCTTCAGTCACTAACTCAGTGTCAGATGAGTCTCTTCAGTCCCTAACTCAGTGTCAGATGAGTCTCTTCAGTCACTAACTCAGTGTCAGATGAGTCTCTTCAGTCCCTAACTCAGTGTCAGATGAGTCTCTTCAGTCACTAACTCAGTGTCAGATGAGCCTCTTCAGTCCCTAACTCAGTGTCAGATGAGTCTCTTCAGTCACTAACTCAGTGTCAGATGAGCCTCTTCAGTCCCTAACTCAGTGTCAGATGAGCCTCTTCAGTCCCTAACTCAGTGTCAGATGAGTCTCTTCAGTCCCTAACTCAGTGTCAGATGAGCCTCTTCAGTCCCTAACTCAGTGTCAGATGAGTCTCTTCAGTCACTAACTCAGTGTCAGATGAGTCTCTTCAGTCACTAACTCAGTGTCAGATGAGTCTATTCAGTCACTGACTCAGTGTCAGATGAGTCTCTTCAGTCACTGACTCAGTCCCAACTACTGCCACACTTAGCCAAGACCGTGGGTGACTGTGTGTGAGTACACACACACATGGTTACATTGTGTGTGCACCTCTAGCATGTAGCTGTGTATACTATACAGTATATACATGTGTATTATAATCTGTTACTTAAAGAATGAGCGAACTCTTCATTCCAGCTCTGTTAAAATAGATATAGTTATGTATGGTTCTTGTATTTAAAAAAAATTCAATAATATGCTTTGTAGAGAAAATGTCTGCTTCCCGACAAAGACAGCCTACATGAAGGTGTTGTATGCCGCACTCCTGCATGACCCCTCAGACCAGAGTGAGGCAACGAAGCAACACCGACGCCATCTGGAGGAAACCCTTGTCACCACTGCCCTCAGCTACTTCAGTGAATCCAACATGAGGTGCTCCTCGTCGCCGGGGGAGGCGGAGTTCTTCGAGACAGTGGCAGCCAAGTTGCTGCAGTGCATTGTGGGTAATGCCTGTGTGTGCAAGGTGAGCTGTCAACAGCTGCTGGTCCGTCTGCTGTCATGTCAGCTCTACGAAGTCAGGCTCCAGACCCTTCTTTTCCTACTGCAAGCACTCGCTCCAACACAAGGATCCGGCACATGGAATGATGGAAACACACAGTCTGAGTCGGGTCACACAGAGCAGTCTCTAGAAGGTCAAGTGACCACAGATGTACAGGCTGCTCCACATGCAACAGGTCATGTGACCAATGCGGGTTTACAGGCTGTTCAGGATGCACACGTATTTGCAAAGTTAGTCACCATGGCAACTGGAGAGGAAAGCCACCCAGAATGCCTAGCAAGGGTAAGCATTCACTCAGCATTCAAAACAATGGTTTTTGTACTTTCTGCAAGTTCCATATCATATCAAAATATAGACTTAGGACAATAACTAACTTGGTAATTATGTATTTGGATATACATGGATGCATACACTTAGTGTTGCTATGCAGATATAATGTTAAAATTACTGTAATATTTCTTTATATGTTAAACTTAAATGATAGTTGTGATGGGTGATTAAGATGATGGATGTCTTAAGTGTGAGTCTGTGTTCAGATGTTGCGAGTGTTGTGTAGACACCCCATGACTGTCTTAAGTGTGAGTCTGTGTTCAGGTGTTGCAAGTGCTGTGTAGACACCCCATGACTGTCTTAAGTGTGAGTCTGTGTTCAGGTGTTGCGAGTGCTGTGTAGACACCCCATGACTGTCTTATGTGTGAGTCTGTGATCAGGTGTTGCGAGTGTTGTGTAGACACCCCATGACTGTCTTATGTGTGAGTCTGTGTTCAGGTGTTGCGAGTGCTGTGTAGACACCCCATGACTGTCTTAAGTGTGAGTCTGTATTCAGGTGTTGCGAGTGCTGTGTAGACATCCCGTGACTGTCTTAAGTGTGAGTCTGTGTTCAGGTGTTGAGAGTGCTGTGTAGACACCCCGTGACTGTCTTAAGTGTGAGTCTGTGTTCAGGTGTTGCGAGTGCTGTGTAGACACCCCGTGACTGTCTTAAGTGTGAGTCTGTGTTCAGGTGTTGCGAGTGTTGTGTAGACACACCGTGACTGTCTTAAGTGTGAATCTGTGTTCAGGTGTTGCGAGTGTTGTGTAGACACCCCGTGACCGTCTTAAGTGTGAGTCTGTGTTCAAGTGTTGCGAGTGTTGTGTAGACACCCCGTCACTGTCTTAAGTGTGAGTCTGTGTTCAGGTGTTGCGAGTGTTGTGTAGACACCCCTTGACTGTCTTAAGTGTGAGTCTGTGTTCAGGTGTTGCGAGTGTTGTGTAGACACCCCATGACTGTCTTAAGTGTGAGTCAGTATTCAGGTGTTGCGAGTGCTGTGTAGACATCCCGTGACTGTCTTAAGTGTGAGTCTGTGTTCAGGTGTTGCGAGTG
>OZ024856.1:32098565-32123565 GCA_964017155.1 Oasisia sp. SBJ-2009
GGAGGGTGTCTTGTGGGGGTTGTGATGTGGATGGGAGGGTGTCTTGTGGGGGTTGTGATGTGGATGGGAGGGTGCCTTGTGGGGGTTGTGATGTGGGTGGGAGGGTGTCTTGTGAGGGTTGTGATGTGGATGGGAGGGTGTCTTGTGGGGGTTGTGATGTGGGTGGGAGGGTGTCTTGTGGAGGTTGTGATGTGGGTTGGAGGGTGTCTTGTGGAGGTTGTGATGTGGGTGGGAGGGTGTCTTGTGATGTGGGTGGGAGGGTGTCTTGTGAGGGTTGTGGTGTGGGTGGGAGGGTGTCTTGTGGGGGTTGTGATGTGGGTGGGAGGGTGTCTTGTGGGGGTTGTGATGTGGATGGGAGGGTGTCTTGTGGGGGTTGTGATGTGGATGGGAGGGTGTCTTGTGGGGGTTGTGATGTGGGTGGGAGGGTGTCTTGTGAGGGTTGTGATGTGGATGGGAGGGTGTCTTGTGGGGGTTGTGATGTGGGTGGGAGGGTGTCTTGTGGGGGTTGTGATGTGGGTTGGAGGGTGTCTTGTGGAGGTTGTGATGTGGGTGGGAGGGTGTCTTGTGAGGGTTGTGATGTGGGTGGGAGGGTGTCTTGTGGGGGGTTGTGGTGTGGGTGGGAGGGTGTCTTGTGAGGGTTGTGATGTGGGTGGGAGGGTGTCTTGTGGGGGGTTGTGATGTGGGTGGGAGGGTGTCTTGTGGGGGTTGTGATGTGGATGGGAGGGTGTCTTGTGGGGGTTGTGATGTGGATGGGAGGGTGTCTTGTGGGGGTTGTGATGTGGGTGGGAGGGTGTCTTGTGAGGGTTGTGATGTGGGTGGGAGGGTGTCTTGTGGAGGTTGTGATGTGGGTGTGAGGGTGTCTTGTGGAGGTTGTGATGTGGGTGGGAGGGTGTCTTGTGAGGGTTGTGATGTGGGTGGGAGGGTGTCTTGTGGGGGGTTGTGATGTGGGTGGCAGGGTGTCTTGTGGGGTTGTGATGTGGATGGGAGGGTGTCTTGTGGGGGTTGTGATGTGGGTGGGAGGGTATCTTGTGGGGGTTGTGATGTGGGTGGGAGGGTATCTTGTTTGGGAGGGTATCTTGTTTGCTCCTGATATCAACAATATAAATAGCCATTTTGTGCTTATATTATTTGTTTACAGTTATCGACAACTAGATCAAAATCCCAGAGGACAAGTGGATAAAACCAGACTTATAAAAAAATTCTAACCCCTCTGAGATATTTGTCAATTTTGTTTTTAAACATATTAACTCTACAGCATTTAGCCTAAATATTTTAGGCAGTCAGTGGATAATTGATTTCATCCATTTATAATACTTTTTGAAAATGGGTACTTTTATATCTATACTACATTGTTCAGTTACTAGCTTCATGAGCTGTAGGGTGTTCTACCTTTCTTTGCCCATAGAATTGTAAATAATTTATAAACACATATTATGCTGAAATTGTAGAGAAAATGTTTGTCCTTTATAAATGACTCGTGCAGGTTTTGCAGCTGTGTGTTTATTTTATTTCTAGCTGCAACCAGTTCGTTATACTTTTGTAGGTGGAAAATTATGATGTCTATTTATGATGCAGTGTTTGGTCTGAGAATTATCGTGATCTAATCGATTCTGGGAAACAAACTAGTTCACATATTTGCATATGCCTATACACGTGTAATGCTTAATACTGCTTAGTATTGCACGTGTATCACATGTTCATGATTATAATTAGTCTAGTTTCAATGACAATATCTAATTATATAGGCCTTATGTAGTTGATCAAAACTTATATCTAATACATGTTCTAAGACATGATATTGACATCATATCTGTGTGTGCATATTAAAACCATTAGACCTAGTTAGTTTGAACAATAAAACAGTCACAGTATGAACAGTCTTGTTATCTACAGTTTGTAGGTAAGGTAAGTTTGTTGTTTGTTTCATAACTATCCACTAGATGGCACCACTAGTTGGCCAGTCGCCCTTGATCACTATCAGTGGTGGACTGGGGCGTCTGTGGGCTGGTGATATACACTAAACCAGTAATATATCACTTACTGGTGGGTTCTGGTAGTTGGGGAAGTGGCTGTAGTTACACACTCCAGCTGAGTGGCTGGTGGCAGTGGCTGGTGGCAGTGACTGGTGGCAGTGGCTACTATCATATTGGTTTCGTGGAACTCAAGGGTGTCCACTTGGACATCCTGGAGCTGGAGGAAGGTGACAGGTGGCAGCACTGGTCTCACTGGCCGTACACACAAGGGACTATTTGATGAGTTGGACTCAACTAACCACCATTCTGCTAACTTCCTATGGCACGCAGTAGCTCAGTGCTGGAATGCATTAGTACCTGGCTATAGACACTGGTGGATGTTTGTGTATGAATAGTCTTCCACATTAACTGCAACATGTCAGGAAGTAAAGTGTAGTGCTTTGAAGCAGTACAGAGGACTGAGGTCTGAATACTGCACTATATAAAAACATACATTTGTCTACAGTGGACAGGAGGGCTGTCAGGGCAGTGAGTGTCCACATCCCTTGGCTTGTGAGAACAGACTGGTGACTCTCTCTGCCTCTTGTTTTATAAGTTCAGTCTCGGAACACGTGTATGATATCATGCTCTCTTTCTCTACAATTCGTAGGCCACATTTTTAAGCATTTCTGAAAGTAGAATCACTGTTGCACCATGAACCCCAAAGTTGTATACAACAGTCTTAATGAGGCCTTATATATCAGTACAGCTAGGTCTTTATTGTTTTAATTATCTCATAATTAGCCAGAATATTTAAGTTGTGATCCCATCCTACTATGAGACTTCTATGTCAGTGCTGCGTTATAGCCAAGCTATGTACTATTTGTTTAGGACATCATCTCACATTTAACATCTCTCAGTCAAGTTGCAGTGTCCTGACTGAAGGCATTGGACTTCACAACATTGAATAATACATCAGTGCTATGTTATTTGTTGACCTAGATTATCTTGTAGATATTTATTATCTCCATCAGGGTTCACCTGTCAGTGTTGTCTCATATTTGTTGCTGCAGCATCCACATTTTTGATAGAATAATTTGTTTAATAAAGGTGCCAGTTCCAACCTTTGCTACTTGGTGTCGTGAATGGGTGTATGGATATCAGACATATTTCTGAAGGCTTGTTTTCTTTTATAGTTCCAGTATTAATTTATTTTGTCAAATTGTATGAAAAATTTGTTCCAAAATATATTTCAAATATGTTTTTGCAGGTGTGACTACCGAGATATTTTTGTTATCCTTTGGTGATATTTATGGGCATTTTATGGTTTGTTTTGAGATTTACGAAGTTTGTTTGCAATTTACCAGTTCTGCTTTGCATTCGTCAAGTGGCTGGCCCCAGCAGCACCTGCTGTGTTAAATGTGCTTCCAATAAAACATGTCCTGGCAGTGACTTGAGCCTAATAGTGTGTATGAGAGCCGTGCTGACATGTCTGTTGGTGATTCCAGTGGTTGATTGAAGGAAGGCATGTGTCGTGACATCCTCACCACCTCTTGTCACCCCTCAAACCCTCTTCCCACGTTTCCCAACGCACATTCGGATACTTGAGATGCCTTTAAGCACGATGTTTATGATGGGTTATCTAAAAATTACTGCTTACTAACCATCTGGGCCAACTCAGCCAGGGACAGGCTCACAGCCACTGTCATCAGTGACTGCTCCTGCCATGGTACTCACCCACACACCTAGGATAGGGGACCAAGGACAGATAGACCAGGACCCAGGTAGACCACGACCTGGGGGGACCAAGGAGAGATAGACCAGGACCCAGGCAGACCACGACCTGGGGGGACCCAGGACATAGATAGACCAGGACCCAGGCAGACCACGACCTGGGGGGACCCAGGACATAGATAGACCAGGATCCAGGCAGACCAAGACCTGGGGGGACCAAGGACATAGATAGACCAGGATCAATTCACACAGACTCAGGTTGAGCATCCTTGTAAATTTGGACCCAGGGCCTCTGAAGATCCAGGGGCAACAAGGACCTACACATACCAAGGACCCCAGCTGACTGAGGACCCAGGCAGAATAAGACCTAATCAGACTTAGGACCCAGACAGACTGATGACTTAGGCAGAAAGAGGACCCAGGTAAACTGAGGAGCTAGACAGATTGAGGACCCATGCAGTCTGATAGCCCAACAGACCATGGACCCTAGCAGACCACGGACCCAGGCAAACCAATGCAGACTGAGGACACAGGTAGACCAATGAGATGGCTGTGAGGACCAAAACACACCAAGGACCCAGCCACACTGAGACCCCAGGCCGACAGAGGACTGGAACAACCACCAGGACATGTTTATGAGTCATTGACTTTGCACAAAACACCAGCTGTGTTGTGCTACTTGTGTTATACTGCAAGCAGATGTTTCTTGTAGCTTCAGTGATTGCAGGGTGTTTACCCCTCATTTCTAGGCACCCACCCCCAGGGCATTCACTCCTCATTCCCAATCTTCCACCTCCAGGGTGTTAATCTTCCTTGGCTCTCACCCCAGGGTGTTAATCCCACCTTCCTTGGCTCCCACCCCAGGGTGTTAATCCCACCTTCCTTGCCACCCCCCCCCCCCCACCCCATGGCTTTCATCCCACCTTCCTTGGCTACCACCCCAGGGCATACACCCCACCTTCCTTGGCCCCCCCCCACCCCAGGGCATTCACACCATCTTCCTTGACTTCCACCCCAGGGCATTCACCCCACCTTCCTTGGCCCCCCACCCCCGGGCATTCACCCAACCTTCCTTGGCCCCACCCCAGGGCATTCACCCCACCTTCCTTGGCTCCCACCCCAGGGCATTCACCCCATCTTCCTTGGCTTCCTTCCACCTCAGGGCATTCACCCCACCTTCCTTGGCTTCCACTCCAGGGCATTCACCCCACCTTCCTTGGCTTCCACTCCAGGGCATTCACCCCACCTTCCTTGGCTTCCACCCCAGGGCATTCACCCCACCTTCCTTGGCTTCCACTCCAGGGCATTCACCCCACCTTCCTTGGCTTCCACCTCAGAGCATTCACCCCACCTTCCTTGGCTTCCACCCCAGGGCATTCACCCCACCTTCCTTGGCTTCCACCCCAGGGCATTCACCCCACCTTCCTTGGCTCTCACCCCAGGGCATTCACCCCACCTTCCTTGGCTTCCACCCCATGGCATTCACCCCACCTTCGTTGGCTTCCACTCCAGGGTATTCACCCCACCTTCCTTGGCTCTCACCCCAGGGCATTCACCCCACCTTCCTTGGTTCTCACCCCAGGGCATTCACCTCACCTTCCTTGGCTTCCACTCCAGGGCATTCATCCCACCTTCCTTGGCTTCCACCCCAGGGCATTCACCCCACCTTCCTTGGCTTCCACTCCAGGGCATTCACCCCACCTTCCTTGGCTTCCACCCCAGGGCATTCACCCCACCTTCCTTGGCTTCCACTCCAGGGCATTCACCCCACCTTCCTTGGCTTCCACCCCAGGACATTCACCCCACCTTCCTTGGCTTCCACTCCAGGGCATTCACCCCACCTTCCTTGGCTTCCACCCCAGGACATTCACCTCACCTGTTCTCTCCTGTTCACAAAATGTCTACCATGCGTTTGCACATAAAATGTTTTAGTCTGGTGACAACTCACAATGGTTCATAATGCTAGAGTGGGGGTGGTTTTAGTGTTGCTACAATACTGTAGTAGTTGTAAGCTGTTACAATACTGCAGTAATTGCAAGCTGTTACAATACTGCATTAGTTGAAAGCTGTTAAAATACTGCAATAGTTGAAAGCTGTTACAATACTGCAGTAGTTATGCTGTTACAATATTGCAGTAGTTGTAAGCTGTTACAAAACTGCAGTAGTTGTAAGCTGTTACAATACTGCTGTAGTTGTAAGCTGTTACAATAATGCAGTAGTTGTAAGCTGTTACAAAACTGCAGTGGTTGTAAGCTGTTACAATACTGCAGTAGTTGTAAGCTGTTACAAAACTGCAGTAGTTGTAAGCTGTTACAATACTGCTGTAGTTGTAAGCTGTTACAATACTGCAGTAGTTGTAAGCTGTTACAAAACTGCAGTGGTTGTAAGCTGTTACAATACTGCAGTAGTTGTAAGCTGTTACAATACTGCAGTAGTTGTAAGCTGTTACAAAACTGCAGTAGTTGTAAGCTGTTACAAAACTGCAGTATTGTAAGCTGTTACAAAACTGCAGTAGCTGTAAGCTGTTACAAAACTGCAGTAGTTGTAAGCTGTTACAAAACTGCAGTAGTTGTAAGCTGTTACAAAACTGCAGTAATTGTAAGCTGTTACAATACTGCAGTAGTTGTAAGCTGTTACAAAACTGCAGTAGCTGTAAGCTGTTACAAAACTACAGTAGTTGTAAGCTGTTACAAAACTGCAGTAGTTGTAAGCTGTTACAGTACTGCAGTAGCTGTAAGCTGTTACAATAGTGCGTGAGCGCATTGTGGACTAACGAACACTTGGGGTCAGAATTTACATGTGCGGCCAATATTACCCTGCATGGATCATTCTCTAGAGTTTCTTTATAAACATTGTGTGCATAGTATAAAAGCTGCCACGCTGCTGTGTGGCCTAATATTGCTACTATCAGTAGGCACAATTGACAATAACTATTGATAGTTAAATTAATATTTATTAGGTCAGTCTGTCCCCCCCCCCCCCCACTACACCAATCATTGCCAGTAAACATAGTGTCTGCTGCTTGATTGGAGATCACTGGTCTGTTTCTGAGCCGTCAACAAGCTATCCACATGAAATGTTTTGGCAGGTGAGGCAAAAACTCTCAAGTAAATAGACATGTTATGACAACTGAAGACACCTGGGTGTGGACAGGTGTTGGACAGGTGAGGTGCTACCAAGGCCACTGCCTGACTGCATCGTCACAACCATCCGTTGTTATCCATTTGTTTTTCTACTCATCTTTTCAACATGTCAGTTACAGAAATGATCTGCTGATGGTGTTATTGAAGTAAACATCATAGAATCATTCAACTGCCCACTCTAAGGTCCAGCTGCTCCAAACATATGTACAGTGCAGCTTCACTGTCACCTAGCAGAGTGGTCAAAGGTGGACACTAAATGGACCACTGCCACCTAGCAGAGTAGTCAAAGGTGGACACTAAATGGACCACTGCCACCTAGCAGAGTAGTCAAAGGTGGACACTAAATGGACCACTGCCACCTAGCAGGGTAGTCAAAGGTGGACACTAAATGGACCACTGCCACCTAGCAGAGTAGTCAAAGGTGGACACTAAATGGACCACTGCCACCTAGCAGAGTAGTCAAAGGTGGACACTAAATGGACCACTGCCACCTAGCAGAGTGGTCAAAGGTGGACACTAAATGGACCGCTGCCACCTAGCAGAGTAGTCAAAGGTGGACACTAAATGGACCACTGCCACCTAGCAGAGTGGTCAAAGGTGGACACTAAATGGACCACTGCCACCTAGCAGAGTGGTCAAAGGTGGACACTAAATGGACCACTGCCACCTAGCAGAGTGGTCAAAGGTGGACACTAAATGGACCACTGCCACCTAGCAGAGTGGTCAAAGGTGGACACTAAATGGACCACTGCCACCTAGCAGAGTGGTCAAAGGTGGACACTAAATGGACCACTGCCACCTAGCAGAGTGGTCAAAGGTGGACACTAAATGGACCACTGCCACCTAGCAGAGTGGTCAAAGGTGGACACTAAATGGACCACTGCCACCTAGCAGAGTGGTCAAAGGTGGACACTAAATGGACCACTGCCACCTAGCAGAGTGGTCAAATGTGGACACTAAATGGACCACTGCCACCTAGCAGAGTGGTCAAAGGTGGACACTAAATGGACCACTGCCACCTAGCAGAGTGGTCAAAGGTGGACACTAAATGGACCACTGCCACCTAGCAGGGTGGTCAAAGGTGGACACTAAATGGACCACTACCACCTAGCAGGGTAGTCAAAGGTGGACACTAAATGGACCACTGCCACCTAGCAGGGTAGTCAAAGGTGGACCCTAAATGGACCACTGCCACCTAGCAGGGTAGTCAAAGGTGGACACTAAATGGACCACTGCCACCTAGCAGGGTAGTCAAAGGTGGACACTAAATGGACCACTGCCACCTAGCAGAGTAGTCAAAGGTGGACACTAAATGGACCACTGCCACCTAGCAGGGTAGTCAAAGGTGGACACTAAATGGACCACTGCCACCTAGCAGGGTAGTCAAAGGTGGACACTAAATGGACCACTGCCACCTAGCAGCGTAGTCAAAGGTAGACACTAAATGGACCACTGCCACCTAGCAGGGTAGTCAAAGGTAGACACTAAATGGACCACTGCCACCTAGCAGCGTAGTCAAAG
This sequence comes from Oasisia sp. SBJ-2009, assembly GCA_964017155.1. NCBI lineage: Eukaryota > Metazoa > Annelida > Polychaeta > Sabellida > Siboglinidae > Oasisia > Oasisia sp. SBJ-2009. The sequence continues at coordinate 32,106,916 of OZ024856.1, forward strand.
GTAGACACTAAATGGACCACTGCCACCTAGCAGGGTAGTCAAAGGTAGACACTAAATGGACCACTGCCACCTAGCAGCGTAGTCAAAGGTAGACACTAAATAGACCACTGCCACCTAGCAGGGTAGTCAAAGGTAGACACTAAATGGACCACTGCCACCTAGCAGAGTGGTCAAAGGTAGACACTAAATGGACCACTGCCACCTAGCAGAGTAGTCAAAGGTGGACACTAAATGGACCACTGCCACCTAGCAGAGTATTCAAAGGTGGACACTAAATGGACCACTGCCACCTAGCAGGGTAGTCAAAGGTGGACACTAAATGGACCACTGCCTCCTAGCAGGGTAGTCAAAGGTGGACACTAAATGGACCACTGCCACCTAGCAGGGTAGTCAAAGGTGGACACTAAATGGACCACTGCCACCTAGCAGGGTAGTCAAAGGTGGACACTAAATGGACCACTGCCACCTAGCAGGGTAGTCAAAGGTAGACACTAAATGGACCACTGCCACCTAGCAGGGTAGTCAAAGGTAGACACTAAATGGACCACTGCCACCTAGCAGCGTAGTCAAAGGTAGACACTAAATGGACCACTGCCACCTAGCAGGGTAGTCAAAGGTAGACACTAAATGGACCACTGCCACCTAGCAGCATAGTCAAAGGTAGACACTAAATGGACCACTGCCACCTAGCAGCGTAGTCAAAGGTAGACACTAAATGGACCACTGCCACCTAGCAGAGTATTCAAAGGTGGACACTAAATGGACCACTGCCACCTAGCAGGGTAGTCAAAGGTGGACACTAAATGGACCACTGCCTCCTAGCAGGGTAGTCAAAGGTGGACACTAAATGGACCACTGCCACCTAGCAGGGTAGTCAAAGGTGGACACTAAATGGACCACTGCCACCTAGCAGGGTAGTCAAAGGTAGACACTAAATGGACCACTGCCACCTAGCAGGGTAGTCAAAGGTAGACACTAAATGGACCACTGCCACCTAGCAGCGTAGTCAAAGGTAGACACTAAATGGACCACTGCCACCTAGCAGTGTAGTAAAAGGTAGACACTAAATGGACCACTGCCACCTAGCAGCGTAGTCAAAGGTAGACACTAAATAGACCACTGCCACCTAGCAGGGTAGTCAAAGGTAGACACTAAATGGACCACTGCCACCTAGCAGAGTAGTCATAGGTGGACACTAAATGGACCACTGCCACCTAGCAGCGTAGTCAAAGGTGGACACTAAATGGACCACTGCCACCTAGCAGGGTAGTCAAAGGTGGACACTAAATGGACCACTGCCACCTAGCAGGGTAGTCAAAGGTGGACACTAAATGGACCACTGCCACCTAGCAGGGTAGTCAAAGGTAGACACTAAATGGACCACTGCCACCTAGCAGGGTAGTCAAAGGTAGACACTAAATGGACCACTGCCACCTAGCAGCGTAGTCAAAGGTAGACACTAAATGGACCACTGCCACCTAGCAGGGTAGTCAAAGGTAGACACTAAATGGACCACTGCCACCTAGCAGGGTAGTCAAAGGTAGACACTAAATGGACCACTGCCACCTAGCAGCGTAGTCAAAGGTAGACACTAAATGGACCACTGCCACCTAGCAGCGTAGTCAAAGGTAGACACTAAATGGACCACTGCCACCTAGCAGGGTAGTCAAAGGTAGACACTAAATGGACCACTGCCACCTAGCAGCGTAGTCAAAGGTAGACACTAAATGGACCACTGCCACCTAGCAGCGTAGTCAAAGGTGGACACTAAATGGACCACTGCCACCTAGCAGCGTAGTCAAAGGTAGACACTAAATGGACCACTGCCACCTAGCAGGGTAGTCAAAGGTAGACACTAAATAGACCACTGCCACCTAGCAGGGTAGTCAAAGGTAGACACTACTGTGCACAGTAAAATGACAATGATAAGATTGGTGAGCCATAATAGATACGGTTAATAAGACACCTGTTCACCCCGGAGTCTCTCCTACCAGGTGATGGAAGGTAAATGCTGGTCTCACTGGTCTAATATTGTAAGTATATGTGGACATATATGCAGTTCACAGTTGAATAGACTTAGATATGGGTGTTTAGTTGAAGAGTGAACAGGTACACTTCAGTAGTGGTTATGTATAGTTTGCAATTGAATAGATGAGATGTAGTTAAAGGATGAATAGGTGAGATGTAGTTAAAGGATGAATAGATGAGATGTAGCTAAAGGATGAATAGATGCACTTCAAGAGTAAATAGTCCCTATTCACTTTGTGAAATATCAATCAGACAGTACAATATGTCACTTGCCACTTTTCTTACTTATTTAATTATATACACATAATGTTGTCCTTTAAATAAGTTTTTGCAACCAGCACCAGATTTATTAAAATTGTTTGTGGACTATTTCAGGTGAGGATGTGCTTGAGTTGTGGAGTGTTGTGATGCGTCTGCTGGAGGATGAAGACGACTGTGTGCGTAGGACCATGGCTTCAGTGATACATCAACTCAGCCTCCACATCCCAGCCCATCTCAAAGGTACACTCACTCAGTGGCTTAAATAGTTCCTGCCCAGACTCTGTAAACTGGTTGTGTCCTAGGCAAAAAATAAAATCTTAATTTGTGTACATGTGTAATATAAATATTATACACTACAGTATATATTAAACGAGAGAGAGATAGTCATTTATTTGGTTTGTTATGTCATTATAATTATGGTGGAACAGACTACCGTTCTCATTACGAGAACTGTGCAATGAGAACTCTTTTAAGAATGCCTTAAAGACGCTATATTTTAAACAATACTTTGGCTGATGCAGAAATAATTAAATGAAGAGAACATTACTTCTGCCTTAAATGACCTTGTGTATTTCTGTTTTTTAGCCTTTCTATATTTATTTATTTATTTATAATGTTTTTATTAGTCTGTCTTTATGCACTTTTATATAATATACAGTTAATTTTGTTTTAGTTATACATTTGGGTAATTATTTTAAGAACATGTTATCATGTTATCATGTAAAGCGTCCTGAATAGTTTTTAAGCTAGATTTGGCACTATATAAGTTTATTTTATTATTATTATTATTATTATTATGGTATTGTGATGCCAATATGACTCAATAAAACACAAACATCATGATAAGAACTTTTAGACATTGCACCATGGTATAATGACACATCATGTTGAAGTGTTCGATGGTTCACTGTTTTTTTGTTTTTTTACTTTCTGTGTGAATCTGTAATCTTACACATAACATAACAAATAAATTTACATTGTCAATCCTTCAAAAGTGTAACTGCGAATGAGAGAGCCGGGTTAAGACACTGCCGCACTTACATTTTTCCGGTCGTTATAAACTTTCCAATTGACGTTTCTGCGCATGCGCGATAACTGTAAAATCATCGATATGCAGTGAAGCGGCAAAGCATTTTTGACATAAATGCCACGGGCTGTTCATTAACTCTCCTGTGACTGTGAAGAGTTGCATAAAATGTTGTTCAATACATTAAAATATTACGTTTCTTTAAATCACTGTGACGGATTGTGGCGCGCTACAGTCACTTGATTTGTGCTTGCTATCAAAACATGCCTGAAAACTTGTTTGCCTCATGTTTGCTGAGAGGTTATATGCATCGTAACGAACAAACTAGTATTTATACCAAAATGCTTTGTCGTTTCGCTGCACAATGATGAGTTTACATTTATCACGAGTGCGCAGAAAAGTCAATCGGAACGTTTATAACTGTAAGCGCTACAACGCCCCTACTCCCTGCCCGTGGAACCGGCTGTCTCTGTGGCTGTCTCTGTGGCTGTCTCTGTGGCTGTAACTTGACAGCAGTATCTGCAAACACCCTACCACTTGACCCTACCACTGCTCAACTTTGTTTATCATCTCCAGCACAACTAAACTGAATGTTCCTCTTGGGATAGTCCGCCTGAATGTGACACCAACTACTGCGTTACTTCAATTAGTGACACCATAGCGGTGATGGAAAGGCTGTTTCTCATCTTCCCAGGCCCTCAGCAGTCTCTGAAGCCCAAGTGAAGCACCTGTCACACCCAGCCCCCTCACCCCACTGCCAGTGGATCACTCTGGCACCTGCCACCCTAGGCAGGGCTGTCAGTTACACCCCTTTTTCAATGCTGCTAGCTAGAGGACAATACAGCCCTCCTTCATTGCTGTTGGCTGTCGGACACTATACACCGTACCTTCATTGCTGTTGGCTAACGGACACTATACACCCTTCCTTCATTGCTGTTGGCTAACGGACACTATACACCCTTCCTTCATTGCTGTTGGCTAACGGACACTATACACCCTTCCTTCATTGCTGTTGGCTAACGGACACTATACACCCTTCCTTCATTGCTGTTGGCTAACGGACACTATACACCCTTCCTTCATTGCTGTTGGTTAATGGACACTATACACCCTTCCTTCATTGCTGTTGGCTAACGGATACTATGCACCCTTCCTTCATTGCTGTTGGCTAACGGATACTATGCACCCTTCCTTCATTGCTGTTGGCTAACGGATACTATGCACCCTTCCTTCATTGCTGTTGGCTAACGGATACTATGCACCCTTCCTTCATTGCTGTTGGCTAACGGATACTATGCACCCTTCCTTCAATGCGGTTGGCTAACGGATACTATGCACCCTTCCTTCATTGCTGTTGGCTAACGGATACTATGCACCCTTCCTTCAATGCGGTTGGCTAACGGATACTATGCACCCTTCCTTCATTGCTGTTGGCTAACGGATACTATGCACCCTTCCTTCAATGCGGTTGGCTAACGGATACTATGCACCCTTCCTTCATTGCTGTTGGCTAACGGATACTATGCACCCTTCCTTCAATGCGGTTGGCTAACGGATACTATGCACCCTTCCTTCATTGCTGTTGGCTAACGGATACTATGCACCCTTCCTTCAATGCGGTTGGCTAACGGATACTATGCACCCTTCCTTCATTGCTGTTGGCTAACGGATACTATGCACCCTTCCTTCAATGCAGTTGGCTAACGGATACTATGCATCCTTCCTTCATTGCTGTTGGCTAACGGATACTATGCACCCTTCCTTCATTGCTGTTGGTTAACGGATACTATGTACCCTTCCTTCATTGCTGTTGGCTAACGTATACTATGCACCCTTCCTTTCATTGCTGTTGGCTAACGGATACTATGCACCCTTCCTTCATTGCTGTTGGCTAACGGATACTATGCACCCTTCCTTCATTGCTGTTGGCTAACGGATACTATGTACCCTTCCTTCATTGCTGTTGGCTAACGGATACTATGCACCCTTCCTTCAATGTTGTTGGCTAATGGACACTACACCCTTCCTTCAATGCTGTTAGCTAACGGACACTACACCCTTCCATCATTCCTGTTACCAATGGGATATTATACCCTTCATAGCTACGAGGTATTAGCTAGTGGACACTTCATCCTTCCTACGTTGTCGTTAGCTACATGGACCAGCACTGTTCTTCCTGCAGTCTGTAATGTTGTTGTTTGTAGGTCTGTGTTGTGTTGAGCTACAGCCTGAGATGTTGTTGTCTGTAGGTCTGTGTTGTGTTGAGCTGCAGCCTGAGATGTTGTTGTCTGTAGGTCTGTGTCGTGTTGAGCTACAGCCTGAGATATTGTTGTCTGTAGGTCTGTGTCGTGTTGAGCTGCAGCCTGAGATGTTGTTGTCTGTAGGTCTGTGTTGTGTTGAGCTGCAGCTTGAGATGTTGTTGTCTGTAGGTCTGTGTTGTGTTGAGCTGCAGCCTGAAATGTTGTTGTTTGTAGGTCTGTATCATGTTGATCTCCAGCCTGAGATGTTGTTGTTTGTAGGTCTGTGTAGTGTTGAGCTGCAGTCTGTGATGTTGTTGTCTGTAAGTCTGTGTCGTGTTGAGCTGTAGTCTGAGATGTTGTTGTCTGTAGGTCTGTATCATGTTGATCTCCAGCCGGAGATGTTGTTGTTTGTAGGTCTGTGTAGTGTTGAGCTGCAGTCTGTGATGTTGTTGTCTGTAAGTCATGTTGTTGTCTGTAAGTCTGTGTCGTGTTGAGCTCCAGTCTGAGATGTTGTTGTCTGTAGGTCTGTGTTGTGTTGATCTCCAGCCTGAGATGTTGTTGTCTGTAGGTCTGTGTTATGTTGATATCCAGCCTGAGATGTTGTTGTTTGTAGGTCTGTGTTGTGTTGATCTCCAGCCTGAGATGTTGTTGTCTGTAGGTGTGTGTTGTGTTGATCTCCAGCCTGAGATGTTGTTTTTTGTAGGTCTGTGTTGTGTTGATCTCCAGCCTGAGATGTTGTTGTTTGTAGGTCTGTGTTGTGTTGATCTCCAGCCTGAGATGTTGTTGTCTGTAGGTCTGTATCATGTTAAGCTGTAGTCTGAGATGTTGTTGTCTGTAGGTCTGTGTTGTGTTGAGCTGCAGCCTGAAATGTTGTTGTTTGTAGGTCTGTATCATGTTGATTTCCAGTCTGAGATGTTGTTGTTTGTAGGTCTGTGTAGTGTTGAGCTGCAGTCTGTGATGTTGTTGTCTGTAAGTCTGTGTCGTGTTGAGCTGTAGTCTGAGATGTTGTTGTCTGTAGGTCTGTATCATGTTGATCTCCAGCCTGAGATGTTGTTGTTAGTAGGTCTGTGTAGTGTTGAGCTGCAGTCTGTGATGTTGTTGTCTGTAGGTCTGTGTCGTGTTGATCTCCAGCCTGAGATGTTGTTGTCTGTAGGTCTGTGTCGTGTTGAGCTCCAGCCTGAGATGTTGTTGTCTGTAGGTCTGTGTTGTGTTGATCTCCAGCCTGAGATGTTGTTGTCTGTAGGTCTGTGTCGTGTTGAGCTACAGCCTGAGATGTTGTTGTCTGTAGGTCTGTGTTATGTTGATATCCAGTCTGAGATGTTGTTGTTTGTAGGTCTGTGTTGTATTGATCTCCAGCCTGAGATGTTGTTGTTTGTAGGTCTGTGTTGTGTTGATCTCCAGCCTGAGATGTTGTTGTCTGTAGGTCTGTGTCGTGTTGATCTCCAGCCTGAGATGTTGTTGTTTGTAGGTCTGTGTTGTGTTGATCTCCAGCCTGAGATGTTGTTGTCTGTAGGTGTGTGTCGTGTTGAGCTACAGCCTGAGATGTTGTTGTCTGTAGGTCTGTGTCGTGTTGAGCTACAGCCTGAGATGTTGTTGTCTGTAGGTCTGTGTCGTGTTGAGCTACAGCCTGAGATGTTGTTGTCTGTAGGTCTGTGTCGTGTTGAGCTACAGCCTGAGATGTTGTTGTCTGTAGGTCTGTGTCGTGTTGAGCTGCAGCCTGAGATGGTCGTGGAGGTGTGTCTGTCAGTGATGACACAGACATGGCGCTATGTCAGTTGGGGTGCATGTGTCCACCTCCTACTGCGTTGGATCCTACAAGATCTGCAGCCCGCATTCTTCACGCCAGTGAGTGCCCTGACTCATCATACCTATGGCCTCTTTACATCTGTAATTATGACCCACTGCCAGACGAGTAATGTTACAAAATTAAACATTTGAAAAAAGTGACAGTAATGGAGCCATTTGTGTTTACTGTTGATGAAATGCAAACCACTGAATAATTCTCTTCAGTCAACTTTGACTTTTTGAGACTTGATATACAGGACGGAATGTCACAACAGATAATACCAATATAAAATGTCCATAACGTTGATACAAACAAAATTAATTAACCAATTAACCGATTTCTTCACTGCTACATTAATTGGAGATGTTTTATAACTAAATGCTGTTTCTAGTGACTACATAAATTATAAAATAGAAGAAAAAATTGATATCATCACATTTCTAAACGAAATGGTTTATTTTAGTATTAACAGCAAAACTACATCTTATATACTTAGATTGAGTATACATTTTTGCATCCTTTTATGAAGAGAACTTATACAAATGACAATGATGATGCTTTTAGGATTATTAATTAGTAGTAAACAAACCTTGAAAAGGATATGGTAGTGATATACTTCCAATGTGTTGTTAAGTGTATATATTTGTTACCATCAGTATGTTCTGATGCAAGAACATAGCAGTATAGTATTTTAAATAGGAAAATAAGTGCTTGAATTTCTGATTATATTAAAGGACAAAAAAGGCTACGGCTTCGTGTCATACACCTAATAGAGTTTATACAAAGTAACAATTTCCACATATACTCAATTTTTTAACGTCAGCGGTTTACTCAGAATGTGACTTTAAAGTCTAAAATTCTAACGAAATCCACGATGGTCTAGACGTCGCCATAGGTGAAGGGTTAATTTGGCTTGGCCATTCAGCGCGCGGCATTCTATGTCTCTGCTGAAGCCGGTCAGCTTCCTGCGACATTGTTAAGGGTCAACAACTTCGAGTCTTCGACAGTTCGTTCAGTTGGCGTGACATCTAGCAGCTGCTTATAGACGTATATCTAAATCTGTGGTTAAATCTATGGTAAACTTTAGTAATTATGCCTTCGTGTTCGGCATACGGTTGCAATAATAGTTGAAACAACCGGTAGTATTGAAGCAATGGATTCACGTTGGTGATTTGCGGGCGTACTGTTTGTCACTTTGCTCGGTCCATTTTGAGGAGAAATGCTTTGATGTAGACATGTATCATCAGTTGATGGGATGATTTCAGCGATAACAATAATAGACAACTTTATATTTACCGTCATCAGCATGTTACGCGCGTTGCCGAGTTGCAGCCATTTCATGAAAACAGCCAAACCCCATGCAGGGAATCTACGCGGAGAGCGCCTCAACGTCGTGACGTCATTCTTCGTCTAAGATGGGGTAGCGCATAGAATTTGGATAGCTGGGTGTTAAAAAATATTTTTCTGGTAAACCGCTGGCGTTAAAAAATTGAGTATATGTGTAAATTGTTACTTTATATTAACTCTTTTAGGTGTATGCCACGTAAAAGTTAACTTTGTTTGTCCTTTAAATTAAAATGTAACCTGAGTAATTGCTGCACATCTCCACATGCTTCAAGGATGTCAGGAAGGTCAGTCTAACAACAACTGTCATGGCCACAAGTGAATCTATAGTTAAAACATTGCTGGTGTGATTATCTTGGATGTCTTGTTTCTCTGTGTATGTAGATAAGTCAGCTCTGCTACGAGCCTCCACCCGTTTCACTCAACTGCCTGTGCCATCTCTAATTGCCCAATCAGCTAACATGCACAGCCTGTTTAGATAAGGCCACTTGATGTATAATATTGTAACAGGTAGAGAGATAGCACAGCTGACAGACCTGCCTAGAAATGTACAGCCGGGGCAACTGAGCGTGACATTGGACCCCATAAACGAAGCCCCCCTCTGAGAGCAGGTTTCCCACGGAATCAGGTGGCCAAGTGACAAATGACAGCTATTAACATTGACTTCTTTCTCACTTTATGGCAGGTGATCTTATGCAGGACAATCTTGGTGATTATCATGTTAAAGTAGCGAGTTTATTACTATTATTAATTGCATATGGCCATCTAAACTGTGAGGTGATTATCCGTAAGCTGATATGGCATATTTCTATGTTTCTGTGGGTGAGCAAGTGGGCAGGCATGTGTGTGTATGTGTATGTGTATGTGTGCGCGCACGCGCGTGCGTGCGTGCGTGTATGCACACTGCATACATTCAAGTGTGCATTCTTGTCACAAAGACCATGTCAACCATTGCTGTGAACAAACATTTATGTCATGGGTTTAGAACATAATGAACAAAGCCCATGAAATGACATCTGTGAAATAACCATTCGGGATGTTAGAAAATGTGTCTTTAATAATTAAGAGACGTGACATCGTGTTGCAGGAGAATGCAGTGCGACTGTTTGACAAGGGAGAAATGAACACATTCAGTGACCCTGTGACCTTCATCCACCGAGTGGCCCGTCATCTCAAGGACCTGCTCTTTAGTTCCCTGGACACCACCGACACCGACACTGACACTGACACACGCCAGCGTCGTATTGGTGCCGTCATGAGCCATTGTGGAACCAGTGCTTGTAGCACAACAGAACAAAATACATTTGATGAGTCTAGACGTGAGGAATGGTTGAGCCTATTGGTACACGAGTGTAACGTGTTGCTAGACAGTTTGGCCAGTCGACTGGACAAAGTTGACCGCACCCGTCCACCATGTCCATTTGTGGAGGCTGGTCAGTACCGCGACGATGCAGTGACTCTCTATCGGTCATTGGTGGCTCTACGATGTCTCTCTCATTTCACTCATCATAGCCACCAGGTGGCGCACCTGTCTCGCATTCTCTCCACCTGGTTCACACAGACTGGTGGCGCCCTCAACACCCTCCTGGCTCCGTCACTGACACAGACATAGACAATGACACAGACAGTGACACAGTGACACAGACAGTTACACAATGACACAGACAGTCACACAGACAGTCACTCAGTGACACAGACAGTGACACAGAAAGAGACAGTGGCACAGACAGTGACACAGTGACACAGACATATGCACAGTGACTCAGACAAACACAGTGACAGACACAGACACAGTGACAAACACAGAAACATATTCGCACACACAGATATAGTGCCACAGACACACACACATACACAGTGACAGAGACACACACTGACACACGCACGCACGCACGCACGCACGCATGCAAACACATACACAGTGACACAGACATATGCATAGTGACACAGACAAACACAGTGACACAGACAAACACAGTAACACAGACATAGACACAGACACAGTGACAAACACAGAAACATATTCGCACACAGACATAGTGCCACAGAGACACACACTGACGCACGCACGCACGTACGTACGCACGCACACACACGCACGCACGTATGCACACACAGACACACACACACAGTGACACACTTGCACACACAGACACATACAGACACACACACACACAGACAGACGCACGCACGCACGCACACACAAATGTGCAGACCTGTGAACCTGGCAAGTAGGTTGTCAAGTAATGATCACAAATGCCTTATGCGAATTGCCTGGTGTAGGGGTGTAAAGATACATTGACCCATCAGTGCACCTGCTTGCTATGAAGTTGGTGTAATATTGATTTTAACCATCACTTTTCTTGCCAGTTATTTTATAATAATTATACTATGCATGGTAATAATAGTTTGCAAACTTGAGCGACACAAGATAATGTTTGTAGACAGGCATTTTCAGTTTATTATGTAATTTTACTCTATGTTATTTATAGATCTAGTACCAATAGTAACTTACCACAATACAGCAGCATCAGTTGGGGATTCACCAGTTTGAGAGTCGGTCACCTCCACGTCACAACATGCCTGACTTAGTTGTCATGTGGGACTGATGTCCTTTGTTGTTCACTAATCCATAATGTGACAGGTATGACATGATTACCTGTATTTGGGGCAATTGGTCAAATCTACATCAAAAGCCATCAAAGTCAAAACAAATCTGATGTCAAGCCAAATAAAAAACTCTTTGTGACCACTAGCATCATTTTGTAGCAATGTTTTGTTATTATAGTATTCTGAAGTGTGTGACACACTAGCCGACAGTAATCATCGTATTAACTATGTTGTGAATTTATCACAATCAATTTCCCTCTCTCCCCCCCCCCCCCCCCCCATCAGCTTCCCCTTCTTCCTCCCTACCACAATATTTCCCGTGTGGTACCGGATGTTTTGCCAAAAATGTTGGAACATTTTGCAAAACATGTTTTTATCAAGCATTTATTTATTGTATGTATTCTTATATATTTTTTTATATATTAATTAATTAAAATACAAGATTGAAAAGTGAATATACTGGTATATCTTTATATAATAAAGTGTGTTTGTTGATGTCATATCCTGCTTTAATTATTGAACAGTAGCAGTAGTATATCTATATTATATATATAATATATATATACACACACACATATATATATATATATATTATAATGATGACACTAACTTGTTAAATATCATTATATATATATATATATATATACCTGTAATTATATTATATATATTATAATGATGACACTAACTTGTTAAATATCTTCATTATATATATATATTTATATATACATCTGTAATTATATTATATATTATAATGATGACACTAACTTGTTAAATATCTTCATTATATATATATTATATATATATATATATATATATAATAATGATGATACTAACTTGTTAAATGTCTTCATTATAATATATATATATTATATACATATATATATATTATATGTATATATATATATGTATATAATAATAATGATGATGACACTAACCTGTTAAATATAATGATATTTAACAGGTTTGTGTCGCGACAATCGTCCAGTGTCCATCCTATATAAAGTATAGGTGTGCTCGTCGCTCCAGTATTCCTGTATTTGGTGCAGCTAAAAAGCCGCCGAGTGTCTTGATACTGGAGGTCGGCAGGCTAGACCGGCTTATCGTCCATCAAACAGTCACGAGTCGACAGCAAACGTCAACAAAGCCCACCGCGCTTTTTATTTCCCGCCTCTCGCTGGGTTGCCGCGAAACACGATCTAAGTTTTTACGGACCGGGAAACTCGTTCCCACGGTGCCTGGATGCAGGGTGCTTACTAGTGCCTCCACTCGCGTGACCGCTAAACTAATCGTCGTCCCTTCCTGACACGCCCGTCGTTGGCCCGCCTAGCGCCCATGTGTCGGCTGCTGACTGAGAACACGGCACGGTGCATCCGACCTCGGCGCGAAGATCGTTGCCGTTAAACGCGCCATAAAACGAACGACTTGAGCGGAGCACAAGAGACGCCGCCTCGCGTAGCATAGCGCGGGACACTTCTAAGTTCTCAAATACTTCTAATCGAGGCGACAAATTCGATCAAGGTCCACCGGGTGCAGAGTAACACGGGGCGACTCGCTGCGGGGCTCTTGTTTAGTGAGTTTTTCACAGTTGCCTTATGGGTTGTTTACATAAATAAAATAGCTAAATTGGGTAAACTTCCCCTGTGGTCATTGCTCAATTGGGCATTTAATTAGCAAAGTAGCCATAGACGGAAATTGTGTTCACGCCTCTGGATAGGTAAGGGATCACCTTTCGCTTCCAGTGAAGATGTACAAGCATTCAGGCACTGGGAGTCTGCGACTGTATGCCTACAATAATAGCTTCTGGACAAGGATTCCACAAACGTTTTTAGCCCGAGGCCAAGTTTGTTCACCTATGTCTATGACTATGACGTATCTAGCATCAAAAGCCAAAGCCAAAGGGCAGATTCAATTAAGAAGAAAATACCTTTCTTTTAATGCGTTTGGTGCTTTCCTAGACCTAGGCTAAGTTATATACGGAATACGATAATTACTCTAATTTCTAAAGCAACTAAAACTCGCAAAATATCTTCCAAACAGTTTTGGCCAACCCTTCTGTGTATCTTTTCGCTGTTTGTGTTATGTCGCCGTGCCGTATGGTCAACCTACACTTATAATGCAAATTAAATCCTCCAATATTTATGTTTTTGTTGACGAACCATGGAGGGGCTTTTCCTGTGGTTGGTAAACACTAGTTTGTCAATGACAATGTCAATGGACCTAGGCCTAGCTGTATTTATCACGCCGGTGTTTGTTTTGTCAAACTCGCAGTTTCAAACAACAGCCATTTCAGACAACTTACGTAACTTGACCTTCTATTTATCAGCGTCCTCCTGTCAACTGCAGGGCCTGCCACGACAGTGTTGCAGTCTCCTTGCAACTGCAATTGCAAGTAGAGGGAGGGAACTATTAATGAATACTCAACGAGTTTATAGCGTGCTGTATATTACTACGAATAAGATTCACAGAGTGAGCGATTCGTGGATTGGTGAATGCGCATACACGTGTCAACAACTGTAGCGCGCGTGTTGATTACACGCTGTGTGAGGCACAATCGACGTGGGTGAAACAACCGACTTCTGAGATAACCAAGGGTGGGCTGTGACGTTGCGCACAAGTGGAAGAAGCCAACACTTGGCACTGTATCAGTGTACCTCAAATGCTTGGTACTATACTGTACGGTATATTATTATCCCAACGAAAAAAACACAGACATCAGTTTGAAAGTTAGAATTTGTCGTAACATGTAGTGTTATTTTTTTATTAATTATGTTTCACGTGATGAAATCATTTGAAGTGTGTTTAAAACTTTAAAAATAATTCGTAGACAATTAGTGCTTCCTACATTCAGTATTAAGTTGGTCAATACCTATCAATGATGATAATGATCATGTAATAACTGTCGCCTGGTAATGTAATAATGTAATAACTGTCGCCTGTAATGTAATAAACTGCTCTTGTCTTAGTCCATTTGGACTATTTCACAATACTGCAATTTTTTTGTAATGGGATAAAAGAAGTAGTCTTGATTAAATCCAATATGCTGATTCCAAATCTGAAGTCAGATTTGGAATCAGCATATTATACTTAATCTAAAGACTACTACTTTTATCCCATTACCAAAAACTGCAGTACACTGTATTACCAAATAGACAACAAATTACTAAATGCAAGAAATCAACATGAAATCGACGAAACGACTAAGTTCTACGTAAAATAGCCTCTTAGGACTATACCTTACACGGACATAACCTCTGAGGACAAAGCCTGGCACGGACATAACCATCAGAACCTCACATGGACGTAACCCCTTGGATTTGTCAGGACAAAATCGCTCACGTAGACAAGAAATCCTCAGTGGTCGGATGTATGCCATACATGAAATTTAAAAGCATGTGCAAGATTGCAATTGTTTCAATAAGTATGTAATACAGTGCCAATATTGTATGCATACTCAATATTTATAAATATACAATTTGCAGAATTTATAAAATAAGCATTGTGTGTGATCCATGGGTGGCTAGGTCCGTCAGATAATGTTATCCATGAGCAGTTACCTCCACACTCGAGGCAGAGCATATCATTATAATTCAGGGGTTGAACCGCGTACTCCATTCCAATCCTATTAGTTACCACTAGGTGGCGTCACCGTTTCGTAAACAGCCATCATGGACGGGAAATAATATCCACAGCTGCCAGCTGCCAGAGAGGTTTTTTAATCTTTCTCTTCACTTTGCGACGAAATCGGACCCAAAAGATTCACCCCAATTCTGGCTATTCTATATTATTTTCATTTAATGTACGGGTATCTAGCGTATATAGGGTTACCCCAGTCAGTCTACTGCACTCTGCCGGTGCACTGTGCCCTCGCTGTGTCCAGTGTCCACACAGACTCGGAGGGGCTGGTGACCACTCGGACATAGCACTGGAGTCACTCCTAGCAATTGCAATCAGAGGTCAGTGGTCACGTGACGCCTTTGATCATAAAGACTTAGAACAATGCAAGGGAACAACTAACGAATGAGCAAATTGCCAGAATTGCTTAGTTGTTTTGAATGAACTCAAGTACGTGATACAAGTGAATGACAGAGTCCATCATAATGTTCCTATGCACCTGTGTGATAGAGTATTCGTATTATATATTACGTACAGCAAACTAGCTTTTAATTAAATTTAAATTGCAATGTTTCTATATAGCCTGATTAGACAAGGAACCAGAATCACTAATACGAGGTCTGCATACTGGGATCAATGGAAATCAATTTCGTGATGGCATATTTGTTTGTGTGGAATTATTTTTGGCGGAACATAGCTCAGATCAGTTAATGTTGTTCAAGTCCATATGTAAACCGACGTTAAGTAAAGCTTCTTGTATGATCTCGAATAATTAATTCACTTTTATTAGTGTTTGCAAGAGTTAACAGCTGACCGATGGAACAATGTGTGTGCAAGGTTTACCGCTGCTGCAAGCTGTGAAAAAGAAGCCAAATGTAAGATGTGCGTTCTCAGCCAGCGACGACGAAACACCAGCTGCGACTGTTGATTGCAACTGTAGAACAAGAGGAGACTTTGACACAACACTGAGATTACCCGGCCAGTGTTTACACAGTCGCACAAGTGACGGTGGTTACTGGTTAGGTCACTCGTGACATAGTTGATAGTTGCCCAAGCATTGGGCAAAGTGCACAAACAAAATGACTTCATGTTTACAAATAATACAATGATATATACTAGACATACGTATATCATTCCAGGAACAGTTTTTTAGCCAAAAGAATTCGTATTCTGCGTGTGTACACTTAACTGCGTGCAATGCGTGGTTTGGACGCAGTGGTGAGGTGGACGCAGTAGTGGGGTGGACGCAGTAGGGGGGTGGACGCAGTGGTGAGGTGGACGCAGTAGTGGGGTGGACGCAGTTGTGGGATGGACGCAGTTGTGGGGTGGACGCAGTAATGGGGTGGACGCAGTAGTTGGGTGGACGCAGTTGTGGGATGGACGCAGTAGTGGGGTGGACGCAGTGGTGAGGTGGACGCAGTAGTGGGGTGGACGCAGTTGTGGGGTGGACGCAGTAATGGGGTGGACGCAGTAGTGGGGTGGACGCAGTAGTTGGGTGGACGCAGTTGTGGGGTGGACGCCGTAGTGGGGTGGACGCATTAGTGGGGTGGAAACAGTAGTGGGGTGGACGCAGTAGTGGGGTGAACGCAGTCGTGGGTGAACGCAATATTGGGGTGGACGTTTCTAGTAAGAGCTTGTCGGACCACCCGTGGCGCAGCTCGTTATCTTTTGGAATAAGCAAAATGCCAAGGAACGAATGAATGAGCATACACGGAATGAATGAGCGTACACGGAATGAATGA
>OZ024856.1:32128565-32208565 GCA_964017155.1 Oasisia sp. SBJ-2009
TGGGCATTCGATACCCCGACATTATAGCATGGAAAGGGAATACTTGTGAGATCATCGATTCCAGGATTTGGACCGACAATTTCGTTATCAATGTAGCCCACAGTTATATTACACCAACCCGTCATTAATAAATGGAAAGAGAATGTATAACTCAAAATCTTGACCTGCTGGGATAAATATGACTTCCGAATTGGAACCAGCATATTGGATTTAATCTAAATTGATTCCGCTAGCAAAAGTTGTGGTATTGCAAAATAGAAGAAATCGACTAAATCGACTAAGTACAAGAAACCAACATGAAATCCACGAAAACGACTAAGTCCTACGAGAAATGTGTACGTTATTACATTATCAGGCGAAAGTTATTACATTATCAGGCAAGAGGAGTTTATTACATTATCGGTTGAAAATTATTACATTATCGGTTAGCAAGTTTATTACATTATCGGTTGATGTTATTACATTATAGGGTGGTTATTACATTATCGGTTGATTTTATTACATTATCGGGTAGTTATTACATTACCGGGCGATTATTACATTATCGGTTGTAACAACACCTTTGAAAAATAACAGTGACCATATAACCTCGGTTTCCACGATCGCCTAGTTGGACTCCAACAACACCAATTGAGGTTTCTCGCTTTCTGTTTTTGAAAATACATGCCAGACAACAGTTGAGATTATTAATGAGGAGTTAAAAGATACAATATTTGTTTACGAAATCGATCATATCTATGTGTTTAGAGAAAATAACAGGTGTGTAAATACACGTGTAGTACACCGGTCTACCCAAATGTACGCATTAGTTCTAAGTAATCGCTTTCGTGGTTGTTTATCGGACTTTATATAAAAGTGGGACAGTGCAACCACGCGTGCGTGATGTGACGTCACTCGTCCTGAGAGTTGGCGATAACAGCTCGACTGTTGTTGACGGGTCGAGTGAAGGCAGTGTTGACAGGCGCCGGTGCGTGGACGGGCCGAACTGTGACCACCGCAACTGCCAACAAAGACTCCGTCTATTCTGCAACTACCAGCTCTAGTCGTACGTGTCTGACAGTTGCAACAACTGTTGTCACTGCATCGACGACTTGGTGTCACCAGCTTTGTAGCAAACGAAGACAGACTTTACAAGCACATTAGAGACAATTAAGAAGAATTACCGACTCCATTATGTTTGCAGAATACATTCCTTTAGGTGTTAAAATTGTATCTAAACATAGACAACTTCACAATCCTTCAAGAAAATATATACATTTGTATAAAAAGAAATAAATGATGAGAACAAAATGTCCCTTCGTGTAAAACAAATATACATTACTTAACGCAATATTTATAAATTCCAAATAATAACGCTTAGTGGTGGGTATGGTTGGGGCATACAGCCCTCGTGGGGTGACAGTGACGTAGTTATTAACACACTTATCTTCATAACCTGATGCTGTCACACGATTCTCGTCTGGTTAACGTATTTTAAATGTTTATCATAAGGTCCCACGTACAGTAGGAAATATGAAAATCAAAACTAATGACGATTCGGCGGCTGGCGACCAAGTTGTAATGTAATATTAATTGGAATATGAATTATAATTTTAGTAATATACCTCTAAAGGTTTATGAACTATGCCTCGTGTCTACCCGGATTTGTTTTATAATTGATTTAAAGTTTTTAATAATGCGTCACTAGTGTGGTTTTCTCGTGTGTGTGTCTCACTCCCCCCTCCCCGTGTTGTCACGAAACGTGAAGTCCCGTTTTTAAGATTGTTTTAATTTTCTTGCGAATTAGAGTGGGTATGAATAATTAAATGTGTGTGTGTGTGCGCGCCCGCGCGCATTTATCCATTCATTCGTGCGTACTAGCGTGCGTGCAAATAATGCAGATGGAGGTGCTTGTGGCGAAATACGCAGCTCTGGTGCAAATGACGCTGACTACTTCAGTAAACCCGTTCGTAGTTTGCATCAACCCAGCAACTGGGATGTCGATCCGAGCGCACCGTCTCTCCCATGTAAGTATAGGCAGCAGAACTAGGTGTGTAACCACAGGAGACGTCGGTTACCTGTTGTGAGTAATTCCGTCAAGTGGTTAGCGATAGCTGCCTCATGCTTTAAACGTCCACGACGGTAACTTTCAAGTTGACGAATCTATAATAGGAGCTTTTCGCGCCGCCGTGTTACACGCGGCGTCCAAACACACGCCGTGTCGAGATACCGAGTATACAGGGTATTGCGAGACACACCCATATTGTTGATTAAAGATGTGGCCAATTAACAACCTAATTAGCGACTGGACCACGGAAGTGGACACCGGGTCCGTAGCGTAAGCTTTCATCTGTCAGGCTTCAAACGACGAACGAGTGGTGAGAGACCGCGTGTAGAATTAGGTGCTCAATCAACGCCTATGTTATATTACGAGTTTGTCTTCCGTGGGCGAAGCCAACTCAGCCCGCTACTTCCCGGTACGGTTAACTTTCCCATTAGTTAGGCCCAATTACGCATTGGTACTATGCTTATGCAGTTAAGTGTCATATGAGTAAGATAAGCAATACATTTACATCCTCACGCATAGGAAAGGTGTTTTAGAAAATAGTGACTTCAGTAAAAAGCCCATGGTAAACTATAATGTACTCTATAAACAGGTGTGTGTAATTTTTTTTTACAAACTGGATAAATCAGACTACCTGAATTCTTGGTCCGTGAACATGGCTGTTTGGAAGTAATACTTTTACTGATTTAATTTATATATTATTATAAATGTATCATAGTAAAGAAGATTTGGCATTTTAAGTTCAATGGTAAAACCGGAAATCCTCAAAACGAGCTCCAGGACCGGCATTGTTCACCCAAACGATCATTGCTCAATTCGTTTTCATGTCCAGCATGTTTGGGAGAAAAACCTATAAGATGTAGGGCCTATTGCACTATTGCATTTTATCATCTAGGCTATACCTTTTGTTTGTCTAATGTATATGGCGCGTTGGGCAAAGACTGAGACGGGAGACAGCCCAGCCGGTCAGTAAGACTACTACTCAGTGTGTTCATGCAATCTGCTGTGGTCCCCAGTTTTTGTGACTGGTGCCTATATTTCGGATGATATGGACACGACTGGCCTCCACAAATGTTAGGTTTTATTCCAACCATGCAGTAACCGTCACGTAACACTTACCCAGAATTACCTGATTACCCGACTAACGCGTTGTCACATCACACCGGCCCCTGGTTCCTCGCCTCCTCCTGTGTTTTGACGTACTACATATAGAATATAAACTATATGGATAACCCCCTAAAACGTTTATTTAATGGCGCAACTGCGGTAGAGCATAGGCCTAGATAGGGAACAAATGTTGACGGGACCGATCACAATAGTCCAAAGATAAGTAAATAGGAAATACGACACCGCGTGATTACATAACAATAATGTCTGACCATTGGCCGTGACCAATATACAAATTTATTGTACTATACCAACCTGGTCTAGGTTCGTTATAGCTACTTCCCGTTATAGCTACTTCCCGTTATAGCTACAGTTTTTTCCAGTTATAGCTACTCGTTAAGTTTGACAGGCAAACTAGTCCCGTTATAGCTACTTATTTAATTACAAAATTCAAGAGGGGACAGTAAGAGGGAGCATTAACTGTTTCAGATTACTGTAAGATTTCTACATGAAATGTATTAATGAAGGACACATTTTAAAAGTCATAAGAATGGTATATAGATGTAACTGTCAGTTATTTGAAATGGAAAATATGCCATAAAACACTTGTGCAATTTTTTTTTTCAAAAGACAACTACATTGTACTGAGTACAGAACTGCATTTATCAAAAAGTAATGAATGTCATCAATTATTCTTGCTAGGTGGTGGCATCATGTTTAGCAGCCATGAACTGGAAGATGTTGGGATGGTGTTTCACCACTACTTTCACAAACTTGGAATTCCATCCCTCATCATGGTTGTTTGTTCATTTGTCAGTTTCTGTGTAGACCTTCCATATGTCCATGGTAATTTTTTAATCATCACCAAGCTATGTCTCCACAAAGTACTTGTTAACAATTATCACTGGAATTTATGGAAATTCCTCAGTGGGACACACTTACATAAATGCAGTCCACCCCTCATAGACATTGAGATGAAATAGTTAATGCGCCCTTATCTTGTTACATTGTAAAATGGAGAAATAGAAAAGTAGCTATAACGGGACTAGTTTGCCTGTCAGACTTAACGAGTAGCTATAACGGGAATAAAAAGTAGCTATAACGGGAAGTAGCTATAACGGGAAGTAGCTATACCGGGAAGTAGCTATAACGGGAAGACACCACTAACCTTACCCTACCCGGGATGTAGGACGTGGTGAATGAAAACGACTACCTCCAGTCATACATTTATAATCCTAACATAATCCACAATCAGCAGCGACTCTATTACTGCGGACATGAGGACCGCGATGTTGATCTGATTCAGGCCGTATGTTGGTCACAGCAACTGTGGCCTACGGCGACAGTCCTCTTAGGTCTGGGCCAGGTTAATGACCGGTGTCACCTAATTGTGTCACTAATGTAAATTAAAACAGTCATTAATATTAATATCTCAAAACCTAACGATGGGCGCAATACACACGCACCAGTCACGCTTGCACACGTGCGTCCGTTTATACAATAGCGGAAGTTGTGCTTATGTAGGGATGGTCTATTCAGAGGCTTACTGAATGTGCGTGGGCGAGATGACGTCACCCAAAAACGTTTTGAGTAGATCCTGAACAGTGATGTTTATTGTTCGAGGTCGGCTCGCTATCAGATGTAATGCACGAGTTACGACAGACTGCGTTTATCGCCATGACGCGCATGCCAGGCCTTTCGTCTAAAGCATGACTCATCCCCACCTTCGCGTCTATACAAAGGCCTCGGTACAAGTTTCTCTTTGACTTTGAGGGCCATTTTTAGATGGTTTAATCCTAATCTTGGCCCGTAGTCATATGGGTCAACTTTCAGGCCGAGACGACCTGGTGACGCAAACAGCTATAAACATGCAGAAAAGTAAACATATTTACATAGTCAACGTTTCCGTAATTATTAGGCCCTATATACTGGCTATAAAATACAAATATGTCAATTATGTTTTACTGCATTTTGTTAGAAATTAATGTAGGAGCCTGTAGTAGTACAGACAGACAGACAGACAGACAGACAGACAGACAGACAGACAGACAGACAGACAGACAGACAGACAGACAGACAGACAGACAGACAGACAGACAGACAGACAGACAGACAGACAGACAGACAGACAGACAGACAGACAGACAGACAGACAGACAGACAGACAGACAGACAGACAGACAGACAGACAGACAGACAGACAGACAGACAGACAGACAGACAGACAGACAGACAGACAGACAGACAGACAGACAGACAGACAGACAGACAGACAGACAGACAGACAGACAGACAGACAGACAGACAGACAGACAGACAGACAGACAGACAGACAGACAGACAGACAGACAGACAGACAGACAGACAGACAGACAGACAGACAGACAGACAGACAGACAGACAGACAGACAGACAGACAGACAGACAGACAGACAGACAGACAGACAGACAGACAGACAGACAGACAGACAGACAGACAGACAGACAGACAGACAGACAGACAGACAGACAGACAGACAGACAGACAGACAGACAGACAGACAGACAGACAGACAGACAGACAGACAGACAGACAGACAGACAGACAGACAGACAGACAGACAGACAGACAGACACACACACACACACACACACACACACACACACACACACACACACACACACACAAACAAACAAACAAACAAACAAACACATGTTATACAACACCAAGATAAACGTGTCGATCGTGGTTATATCAAATACATTATGTATTACATTATGGGAATGTTCATCTCTTCAGTACAGCATGTAGATCGGGAATATCTGTTAACAAACGTAATTAGAAAATACTGATAGAGACTATCCTAACAGAGTAATGTTTTAACATGGTGGCGTCAATGTATGCTAGGTGTAGATGGAAGGTGTTTATCTGGTTACATATTACATCCCTTACTTCTGAAAACGACTTACAGTGTCAGTTTATATACAACATGTTCAATAAACATGGGAAGATCCCACTGAACTTTTAACTTGGGGTTATAACGATGGTTGACTAAATCTACCTAATTATGGCTAATGCATATAGAATCATACTACAATGGATGTTAATGGTTGGATTAGAAAAAAATACATTTATTAGACAAATACACCATAACATGCAATAATATACAAATACAGGATAACGAAGTGCAAATGACAATGTATAAAGGGCACGTAACTTCTGAAAAGCATAATAATGTAAACCCATTGTGTGTACTAATAACCAGTATTTATAATCACCGGGCGTTTATATAAAACATTGTCCGTGTTCTTTGTGAAATACACTTCTAACATAGTATTTTGACAATAGTACATTATGTAATTACAGTATGTTAGACAGTTCTATCTTAATTAAATTGCTTATTGATGATGACCGAATGACTAACTGATCGGGGATGAAAATCGTTATTAAAGGTTCTTTATTGAGGACACGTTTTAATTTCCGAAATTTCTAATTATTTTGTTTTTACCGAAAATGCGAAGTGTTATAATATTACCGACTATATAAGTTTTCGTATGTTAAAACTGTTTTTGTTTTGCATATCGTGGGAACTGGATCCCTAATGCCAAACCACGTTTTGGTGACTCAGTGTTTAAATATAGCGGAAAATGTCTTTGGGATTCCGGGTTCAAAGTTTATCAACGTCTTCGAAGTTAGGTCAAACACCGATATACCCTCCAGCTCGCAATCGTTCTTATACAACTGGCACATTTCAAATAAAGTTAATTAAGGTCATACAACAAAACATCTCCACAGACGTCTGTGTCCCTGCAGCAATATAGCGCCTCAAGTCTCAGCCACGGCGTATACATGTACAAATGCTGCAACCAACGCTAGCAAAGCGACGTCAGTACCGACTACCGACACACAAGCAGCGTGGGAGTACGTCACATTATACTGGTGTCCCTATCCCTCTATACCCAGCCAGAGCCAGCGCCGACGGCGGGACTAGCAGCATCAACTACAACGCCGTTCTGTGTAAACAACAATGAACGTAGGGGGGAGTTATAAGTTAATGTCATCCACCTTGCTTCAAATATTCAGATTACTATTTCCAACAAGTAATATGCTAACATACAATTTATGGTTAAATTACACTACATTTCTACTATATCTATTTTAACAACATATATTAAACAACTGATTTCATCGCGCCCTACCACCCCTCTCTTATAATGAATCCGGCGTAGCATTGACGCGTTGTTGACGCGGAAAACTGCTCGAGGTCGACGAAATGGCGGGAAAGTGGTGCGCGCCTTAAGTGAAACTTCAAGCGCATGTGTTGATACATAGTTATACATGGTTCTAATGTAGACTGCTCATTGACAAATATTTTGTGACTGACTACGGCTACGATGGCGCTTGTAGAAATGGAAAATGTATGTAATGAAAAACAGCACTGACTGGTAAACAATTATTTTCCGGTTAGGTACTCCATATAAGGGTGACCCGCTGACCTGGAACTGGTGCCGAACAATCGGCCATGCAGATTGGGAACTGACGTCATTTGGTAATAATAACTACTCGCTGGTCACTACTTGATGTAAACAGAATTGGTTTGCTACCAAATGTTCTCAATCCAAACAAGCCAACAAACTGGTTATAACCGACGTAAATATGACTGTTTTCGAAGTACTTAAAAAACTGCATTCCAGCACACTGTTCTGGAATTCTCGAGCAACAAGTGGGAGCCGTAACCTCCATTGATGCGCGCCGAACGCGCTCTCGTGTCAATCAATGGTCACGTGAACCGAGTCACCGGAAAAAGTTGGCGTCGGTGAGCGCCGCAAATTGGCCACAAGCCCCGCCCATCGTCCAATCCGGCGCCACAAGTCCCGCCCACCGTCCAGTTCGGCGCCTGCTCACGACTTATAAACTGCGTGTTGGCGGAACAGGCATCAGAGCACTCGATAATAGGCAAGGTGGTAGTGATCTGAAACTGTCCACGAATAACTACCGTTCACCCGCACAGGATGTCGACAGCGTTGGTGTCTGCATTTTATGATGTTGGAGAAGTTTTATATCAGGTAGGTTCGGTGTTGTTCTCGGGCTACGAGCGCGCGTTCTAAACTTAGCAGCGCACTATGACTATCGCTATGCCTATGGCCGCAACCATCATGGCATGTGGCCGAGGCCGATAAACACTTGAAAATACCTCGTGTTTGTTTATTCGCGTTGTTCGCATTTACACATTTCTTGACACGATAGCTGTTACAGTGTTACTTTCGGTACCAATTCGTGTAATTCATTAGTACAATATGCCACTAACTTCATAAGTAGGAACGTAACCAAATTTGAATGGAGCGACAATTGCTGAATAGCACATGGCTTTAACGGCCGCCGTTGTCAGCTCGATGTGACGACTTCATGATGCGCTGGGACTTCGGTGTTCGTCGTGGCATTGTTGTCATGTACGATTCGGCCTTAAATCTTGTTGTAATGCAGTGTTGGACATACATAGCCATGCATCAACTAGTATTGTTATTTACACATGCTTTTTCTCTCACAGAATCGGAGGAATAACCCCGCAATGTTTCACGAGCGGACGAAGCTGCCAGTGTCAATGGGTGCTTCGTTGACACGCAGTCAACTCGGTTGTCGGACGATGGGCGATTCATCGCAGTTCTCACTGAGTCCAGATAGATTGTCTCCGCCTGCTCACGTTAACAGTATGATCTCTCCTTCGGCGTTCAATGACAACATGTTGCTGTCTGATTTGATGGCCAGTGCCGCGTGTCACAATCACAAACTGGACAGGAGTATTAGCGAGCCGGTGTCTGAACGCAAACTGTCGCTAGGGGGCCAGAATGCGGTCAACAGCAACAGCAGCAACCAGAACATTAACTCAAGTCGTTACAAGACGGAATTGTGTCGCCCATTCGAAGAAAGTGGACATTGTAAATACGGCGACAAGTGCCAGTTTGCCCACGGCCTGGCGGAGCTGCGAACCCTGGCCCGCCACCCCAAGTACAAGACGGAGCTCTGTCGCACCTTTCACACGATAGGCTTCTGCCCCTACGGACCGCGTTGTCATTTCATTCACAACGAAGACGAACGCCGTCTCAGTCAAATCATTCAGCTGAAGAAACAACAAGACATGGCTATGCACCGCCCGAAAGCCCTCAACTTCACCCCGGGAATGCGCGACAACCTCGGATCCACCGCCGACTCTCCCCCCAGCAGCATCACTGACAGTCCGACGATGAGTCCGACGTTCCTCAGCGATGACATCTTCGCGGCGACATCCTTCGCACCGATCCCTCCCGCCAGTGCACCTGCAACCATCCGGAATGCATTCACCTTCGGCGACTACATGCCGCCGGCGTCCTCGCACCCTTTGATGACTCCCCTAAACGTGGCGACCACCGACCCGATAATGAACCTGACGGCCAGTCTTCAGGCGACGAGCCTCGGTCAGCACGACCATGACTTCCGAGACTGCCTGCAGCACGACGCCATCTTCACCGGCTATCCTCAGCCGTCGCCCCCGGAGTCCCTGAGCGAGGATAGTGGCGTGAGTACATGCGGCTCCCCACTCGACGTCAGCCGTGGATTACACCTGTCCGGAATATTCAGCCGTGTTTCGGACGATTGTTAGGTGGGTGGGCAAAGACCTGGCCGCTGGCCGTGGCGCTGTCACTGCCAGCCACCGTACTACACCTGTGAGTGGGTGAGGTAATTTATGTTCTGTACATACAACTGTTCCAGGAAACCTCCTTGGATAACTTATTGCTACAGTCATAGAAACCAGACAATATACAAGGAGATGTGACCTTGTTAAAAAATCACCTTGTTCTATTGTGAATTCTGGTAGCCACAGCCATTGGAGCTGGTGGCAGGTAATCGTGTTAGCAGCACACGGAGGGAAAATGACAAACTATGGCATTTCTTAATTATATTATGTAAAAAGTGTAATATTAGTATTTTATTGAGATTGCATATTTATGTATTACAGTGATAAATCATGTATTTTCATTTCCACTCATTTGTTTATTTATTGCATTTTGAATTTGATGTTGTCGAGTGTGACATCCCGGTAGGCTACAGTCCAGTGTTCAGAGGTTGCGTTACTACGACCCAAATAATTATGGGCTTGACTTAGTTCTGTTCACAAGCAGATCACTGCATTAGCTAAAACTGCTGTTTTGCAGGGAACACTACCACCAAATGAGATGCCAGTAAATTATTGTATATCCGTATATATGTAAGTTATGCTTAGTGATTTAACATGCTGAATATAATTGGATGAGCTGGATGGCAGTGTTATTAATTTTTTACATTTTGGAAATGAATATTAGCTTCTGAGTGAAGTTTGTCCCAGTTGGACACCTGCTTCTGGCTGGATGTACTGTGGTAGCAGTTATCTTGACTATCAGCTATGCAAAGGGTTAATTTCCTGTCGATGAATGGACTGAGAGCATTTTGCCAGGGGTAGTTAACATAGCATTATAAGGACAGACAATGTGTTCATTTATGACAGCAGTATTGCCGCTGTAAAGGGTTCTTGTGTGAGACTATATTGGCAGTCCAGTATGGAATCGTCATCAGCAATTCCAAACTCACAGCGACAGGTGTTTTTGTGTCTTAAATATACTTAACTTATGGTTCTTATTTATTTGAAATGGAAGGGAAATGTGCGTTTTTGTATTAATGCTTATATTTATCAGTTTATTATTTGTGTTAAATTATGAAGCCTGACTTGGTAGTTCACCAAAGATGCAGTAGTGTATCTATCTACAAACCAGGTTTATGACATTTAGCCAGTCGCAAACTGGACTGTTCCAATTGTAAAACAGATCTTTTGTGAGAGGGTTAATTTAGTATTGGCCATGCATATCATTTACATTTGTTTGTGGCACGATCTCGCTCGTACACCCAGAGAATTAATGGCAGCCTTGCTTTGTTGGCAGACTTGGTGACACTTGGCTCTGTGTGCCCAAATGCATGCATGTAGCATATGGATAAGAATTGAGAAATAAAACTATTGTTAAACGAGTTGGTCAACTGTCTTGTGGACGGTGGCCAGTGAATTTTATTACGAATATGACTCCTGACGAGTAGATTCATTTTTGGGTAAATGCTACACACTTAGACTGTATGGTACAGTCTGCTTTTTATAATAAGGACGCTTGTTTGTCATTCTGCATTGCATGAGCTTGTTTTACATAAATGCATTGCAGAATGACAATGTGATTGGTTGTCTATTTTTCTTTTCTGAAGTTTTTAAGGTCACCTAAGTTGTTACTGGTGGCGCAGGTTGCTAGTGTTTGCATTCCATATATGTGGTTCATTCCTAAATGTTGCAATAGATTTGTAAAAAAAATTGCAATGCTACAGGCACCGAATACTTCCAAATGTGTTGTTCGAATTGTAGTCTACATAGTTGTGTTGACTTTCTGCTTGCCATAATTGGTACCACAATTGTTACTTGTCAATCATGCATAGATGAGCCACTGCAATGTCAGTTTTCTTAATTGTACTATAATGGTGTTTCTATGGCCACATAGGCCAAAATAATGAGCTTAATAGCAATTATTGATTTGAGACGTTGGTTGACAAAGTTGGGCGCAGGTACCAGGTGGTGTGACTTGGGACCAGTGACGTGTTCGCTTGTTCAGTGACGATAACTCATAATAAATGAACGGATCTCCAAATATTGTTGTATTTTTCTATGGCTAGCAGCAGTAATGTGATGCTTGTTACAATAATTGTTGTACATCAGAGTTTGTTCAACATGAACCATTGTTCTTCCACTCGTAGATTGTCACTTGACTGCATTTGTTGAGTAAGATGGGTTGCTATGGTGACATTTAATTATGCATGCTGGCATGGTGTTTAAAATAATTGTTTTAATGAATCTTTCTTATTGGTACCATCATAAAATGTCCTATATCAATTGATGTCACAAATTAAATTTTATTACTTGCCGAGCTACAATGTCAACCCAGCGCTTTAATCTAGTCAGCAGCCAGACATGGCTTGTAATACATACTTTGTCACCCACAAACATACTGATTAGCAAATGTTACCCATTGCCTTTGATTTAGATGTTGACGCGTATCATTGTTACATTAATTGTTCAAAATGTGACATCACTGGGCATTGCCACATCAGTGAGGGCAAATCACGTAAATATATAGTATCGAAGCGGTCAATTTTTGTTCATCTGAATTTATACAGTTGTATATTTATTATGGAACGAATGACATGTTTTGTATGCAATACAAAAGTTTAATAAAAATGAGTATTCAAATGCTGTTCTTATGTTTCTGTTAGAAGTTGTATGAGTTCTACACCTTGCCCAACACACCACACCCCAACACACCACACCAACTGACCACCAACCATGTTGGGATAGTGGTAAAACCCCAGTCTTATTACAGTTAACACAACAATACAGATGGCTGAGATGCGTTAAAAGGCAGACCTTGCCTTTCTGCTTTGTCCAAAGATGTCTTCAATTATTATGGGAAATAAATTAGTTTGTCGATTCTGTCCCCAATACTGTGCTACACTAGTAGCGATAACAGCTGCTTACAAAATGGTCATTTTCGTAAAATTATTTAATGTATAGAAATAATTGGCCATGTATTCTTCGTCGTCAAACTCTCCACTAATTGTGCAAATGACAACGGTTTTCAGTATGTTTATTATAATATATTGGTATCCACGATCACTTGTCATGCCAGTATTGTTTGAAATGGCAGTACTGTTAGGGCAGGTGACATTCGGAAAGTCCCCAAAATGTGTCCAGTTTATAGGCTGGCTTAATGGCAAATAAATTGCGCAGCAGTGGCCCGCCCCGGTGGAGTAGGTACTGACGCTATTGTGAATATGACAATTAGACAGTGTTAAGCAGTGCCTCCGATGAGATGAGGGAGGGGTCGAACCATGATGCCGGACACTGAATCTGTGAGACCACCCCTTAATATCATGCATATTGTGCCTCGGCTAAATTTGTATACGGGACCATCCCTATACACAATTTATGCAGGAACAGGGTGCAGGCGACCGTGACTGGACCAGAGGGTGGTGTAGGTTACTGCATGCTACACGAGAGGCAGGGTAGCAGACCGCACACACATGCACGCACGCACACTCACACACACACACGTTTATGTCAAATGGATCATTGGGGGTTTAGCACAATAACACAAACAGCAGGGAGACATTCACAATTACACAAAAACAACTTATATAAAACACTGTGTCATGTCAGACATATGTCATTTCACTGACTCAACTGTGTCATGTCACCTCACTGACATAACTGTGTGATGTCAGACATGTGTCACTTCATTGACGTAACTATGTCATGTCAGACATTTGTCATTTCACTGACTCAACTATGTCATGTCACCTCACTGACACAAATGTGTTGTGACAGACATGTGTCACTTCACTGACACAGCTGTCATTTTACCTCA
This sequence comes from Oasisia sp. SBJ-2009, assembly GCA_964017155.1. Taxonomy (NCBI): domain Eukaryota; kingdom Metazoa; phylum Annelida; class Polychaeta; order Sabellida; family Siboglinidae; genus Oasisia; species Oasisia sp. SBJ-2009. The sequence goes on from OZ024856.1 coordinate 32,142,163, forward strand.
CTGACACAACTGTGTCATGTAACATTACTGACGCAATTGTCACATAACCACACTGACACAACTATGTCATCTAACGTTGTACTTCTCTGACATGACTGTATCAGCTAACCTCACTGTGCCACGTTACCTCATTGACACAACTAATAGCCACGTACAATCGTGGCTATTACAGAGTGCTGAGCTACAATGAGAAGAAGAAGAACTGTGTCATGTAACCTCATTGACACAACTGTGTCTTGTAACCTCACTGACACAACTGTGTCATGCAACCTCACTGACACAACTGTCATATAACCTCACTGACAACTGTGTCATATAACCTCACTGACAACTGTGTCATGTAACCTCACTGACACAACTGTCATGAAACCTCACTGACACAACGGTGTCAGGAAACCTCACTGACACAACTGTCATAAAACCTCACTGACACAACGGTGTCAGGAAACCTCACTGACACAACTGTGTCATGTAACCTCACTGACACAACTGTCATATAACCTCACTGACACAACTGTGTCATGTAGCCTCACTGACACAACTGTGTCATGTAGCCTCACTGACACAACTGTGTCATGTAACCTCACTGACACAACCATGTCATGTAGCCTCACTGACACAACTGTGTCATGTAGCCTCGCTAACACAAATTCTGTGTCGTATAAGTTGGCCGTGTTGACCTGTCAGACACGGCCGGCAGGGCGTGAAACAAGAGAGTGTGTTTGTGCATTCGTCTGCCAGAGAGAGCGACGTGTGAGACGGCCCAGTGGTTTATGTCGTGAGTCACAAGTGGTCCATTCTGTTGACGCCGGCAGCGGCAGCTTGATGCTATCAGTTGCTGAAAAGTGCCCAAAAGAGTAAAGTTACTGTTACCTGTGCAACTAGAAGCCAGCACGGCAACAAAGAAGCTTGAGTATGAATCACGTGTGAAGTAGAGCGTGACCGCTAGCGCGTCTCGATGGCCTTTAGAAAACCAACGCGCCACACAAGTAGGAACGTCGCCATTTATTTATTTCCTCTGGCTGTTTGTCAGCCAGATAGAATTGTGAGGCTGCTTCACCGCCCTCTGTCGTTACTGTCACCCCGTCTATTCACCGCCACTACACATCTATCGCCCTACCATCACTCAACAGCATTTCGACACGCAAACCACTTTTATTTAAAGCATGCCTGTCACAGGGGTTGTTATTTAGATCTAATAAAGGTCAAACAAACACGCATTGTACCACCGCTCTAGCCGCCGCATGCGCGCTTGAAGCCCGTGTGCACGTTGGTTTCCTCGACCGTACACGTGATTACCAAGAGCGTCTTCACAACCACACAGGTGGACATTGGCGTTGGTGCACATCAACAGTGCAGCGCTTTTATCCACCAAGAGAAGGTCCAACGTATTTATGGCGTACAACATCCAACATTACTCCCTGACTATTTCGTCTAATGGCGCTTGCGACAGCGACGAAGTTCCCCAACACAGAAGTTTTGGTGACTGACTTGACATCTTTCCTTTTTAGTGTGCTCTGATTGCACCTCCACACTGGCTAATGGTGCTACCCACACACGTGAAGGTGGTAGCGCTCGTTACTTCAGATGACCAACCTGGTGGAATTGAGATAATCACTTTTGTTTTCTGTTCACTTATTTCCAGTCGAACTTGTTGGCTGAAGATATTGAGCCTTGTTGTATGTTCCTGTACACACGACGTTAAGAGCGCAACAAGATGCCGAGGGCATCATTCCTCAAGGGTGGAGACAAGTGTAGTAATGAAGTATTCAGTTACTGACGACACCGAGGGTGGCAGGCGTTACCTATCCCTGTCTGACTCCTTCACGTCAAAACAGTAACGTTGCTGAACGTGAAGTTAGAACAGGCCCTAAAAGTTGCAGGTGACGTCGACACAACAACAGGCACAGTGAGAACAACATGTCAACATAATATACATCTCATATCTTTTGAAAATTAGTGACGCCCTCAGTATACACAATTCGTTGACAATTACAGATCTATAAAAAATATTTCAAACCAACAACATGTCCGTACAACATGAACACATTGTAGGGGCCTACAGCTATAAATCACCACAACGTAACAACTATTTTGAGAAGTCCATAATGATCGAATAGAAATCGTTATTAGTATACTTCAATTCTTTTTACACAACATGTTACAGATAAATCACGATTCACATTGGTGATGTGAATACGTAAGTGGTTGTTTTGCAAGCCTCGTGATTGTTTGTAAGAGAGTGAACCAACATAGTTATACAGCGTCTATAATGTATGACAGTATCAGTTTCATTGATCGAGCTGACAATCGCCGAGGCACAGTCCAACGCTTTCATGTGTTTGTATAAACGGCCGTGTGACACACGCCTACTTCGACAGTCTCGATGAGGAGTGGGCCAGGCACATCACTCAGCATAGAATCCAAATGTTTTGACGAAGCATAACAAGTAGAATTCAACAATTCGGTGTTTACAAAAATCACCGAGTTCTCACCCGAATCTTGGAATAGCACTTTCGGATAATTTTGGGTGCGTGCTGACGTACTGCATGATAGACAAAGTCCGGGGTGTTATTTATCCGAAACGAATTCACGCTTGGGAAAGCGGCGCGCTCTCATGTAAACAAACTATTTCTTCAAGTAAACATGTTTTTAATGTTAGAACATATATAGTCGATGGCTACATAATAAAAACGCAGATCCTACAGTTGAGCCCCATTATTAAGGTCAACCTGAGGAATAGGTAAAAGTGACATCAAAAGCAAGGTGATCTTATAAACGGGTCTAGTTTCATTTCCTTCAGTCTTGTAGAACTTGTCTGGTGACCGTAATTGCGAGGTGGCTGTATGAGCGATGTAAACACAAAGATACGGTCGACTGTATCTCCCTTCAAACACCTGTATTATTTTGAGGCCAGCCCAGCGACCAGTGACCTGACAGGGCCTATGCCCGGACAATCAAGGGGGAGGCGAGGTCAAGTAAGCAGTGACCTTATACGGCAGGATACCCAACGGTGGGTGCAGTACGCCATGGCGCCAGTGACGTCACGTGGCTGGTCAAGACACCCGCGGGTGGAGAGCGTGTAGTTGTACATACACACGCGTGGCTGGTCAAGACACCCGCGGGTGGAGAGCGTGTAGTTGTACATACACACGCACACACGCGCGCGCACGCACGCACGCACACACACACTCACTCACAACGCACACACATGCGCGCGCACACACATACACGCACATAGGTGTGTGTGCGTGTGTGTGCGTTGTGAGCGCACTCGCATACGGATTGTTTTGGCCCAGCGACTGTTCGTCTACAGGCAGTGCGATGAAGGGAGACGCCTAGATGTCCTCCGTCACCTTAATCACCACCACTTAGCGGTGGAAACGCATGCACATTCGTGTGTAACATAAACGGAACATGTCACGTGTTTGCCGATTACTTGAACGCGACAACAGCCGTTGTACAAGTTGTGTACTTGTGTCGGTGATTGTCACGAGAGTTAATCTCTGCACGCCGTGTCCCGAAGGGCAGATTCCTGAATTTGTATAACTGCGAAATGCTGATAATGTTGCCAAAGTCCACAGATAAAATATTCGCCGTTTCAGACCCAAATAATTACTGTCAACTTGCTCCCCCGTTGACTAACGATTCAGGTAGCCAATGTGAGCACCGAACTAACACACCACATCGTCCTGCGATAATCCCCGGTTAATCCGGTGGTAGTCCGGCTCTGGCTGTAAGTCACTGCTGGGTTGTACCGCATCGAAGACGACAGATTACCGTCATTCACACACCAACCATTCAACATACACTCGAGGTTCCACGAATCTCTTGTACATTATAAGTCGTTCAACATAAAAATCCTGTTTCGTATCTGATATTTCCAATTAGTAAACACTTTTAAGATGTATCATGTTGCGACTATTGTAAAGTATTCGTATGGCTGTGGTGAACCACATGTTATTATAACGCGTGAGGGGGTAGCATTGCTTGGCTAGAGGGGGGAGGAAGAGCGGGGTGAGGGATAGAAGAGGGGAGGCAGGGGGAGAGCAAAAGTGTGGTATGGAGGAACAGAGGGAGTGGAGACGAGGAAGGGGAAAGGAAGAGGGAAGGAGAGAGGGAGCGTTTAATAGCTAGAAACACGCACGTAGAAAGGAGGGGAATGAGAGAGCGATGGAGATGTACATAAAGACGAAAACACAGATTGTATGAAGCAGAGCGAGAAATGGAAGTAGGAGGGAAGGAAGAAGGGAGGGAGGGAAGGAGGGAGGGAGGGAGGGAGGGAGGGAGGGGGGAGGGAGGGAAGGAAGGAAGGAAGGAAGGAGGGAAGGAAGGAAGGAGGGAAGGAAGGAAGGAGGGAAGGAAGGAGGGAAGGAAGGAGGGAAGGAAGAAGGGAGGGAGGGAGGGAAGGAGGGAAGGAGGGAGGGAAGGAGGGAAGGAAGGAAGGAGGGAAGGAAGGAGGGAAGGAAGGAGGGGGGAAGGAGGGAAGGAAGGAGGGAGGGAAGGAAGGAGGGCCACATTGAATCACTAACCTCAACCTAGGAAGGTCAACATCTACTAGCGACAGGAACACGTGACTCAAAACAACACGGAAAGAGCAACAGAAGTGACCTTATCATAACAATAGTAGAAATAATAGACCCAGGCTAGTGAGAACATCATACATTATCACATTTGACCCAGTCAAACGAGGTGGTCATACATCACCACACATGACTCAAGCTAGTGAGGACACCATACACTATCACACATGACTCAAGCTAGTAAGGACACCATACACTATCACACATGACTCAAGCTAGTGAGGACACCATACACTATCACACATGACTCAGGCTAGTGAGGACACCATACACTATCACACATGACTCAGGCTAGTGAGGACACCATACACTATCACACATGACTCAGGCTAGTGAGGACACCATACACTATCACACATGACTCAGGTAGTGAGGACACCATACACTATCACACATGACTCAGTTAGTGAGGACACCATACACTATCACACATGACTCAGGTAGTGAGGACACCATACACTATCACACATGACTCAGGTAGTGAGGACACCATACACTATCACACATGACTCAGGTAGTGAGGACACCATACACTATCACACATGACTCAGGTAGTGAGGACACCATACACTATCACACATGACCCAGGTAGTGACCATACATATCACACATGACTCAGGTAGTGAGGACACCATACACTATCACACATGACTCAGGTAGTGAGGACACCATACAGTATCACACATGACTCAGTTAGTGAGGACACCATACACTATCACACATGACTCAGTTAGTGAGGACACCATACATATCAAACATGACATGGGTGTTCATCTATTCTCTATATTATGTAACATCATCTGAATTCGGCATTACAGCTCACTGATACATACCACTTTATTTGTGGTATGTATCAGTTTATAATGGGGATGGCGACAGTGTTGCAAAATAAACATATTGATTGATTAATTTATGTAACTGATTAAATTAATTGTGTAAATAAAGCAATATACGTTTATTTATTAATATTTATTAATATTTATTATACTGTATTTTTATTATTATTATTATTATTATTATTATTATTATTATTATTATTATTATTATTATTATTATTATTATTATTATTATTATTATTATTATTATTATTATTATTATTATTATTATTATTATTATTATTATTATTATTATTATTATTATTATTATTATTATTATTATTATTATTATTATTATTATTATTATTATTATTATTATTATTATTATTATTATTATTATTATTATTATTATTATTATTATTATTATTATTATTATAGTAGTGGTAGTGGTAGTGGTAGTGGTAGTGGTAGTGGTAGTGGTAGTGGTAGTGGTAGTGGTAGTGGTAGTGGTAGTGGTAGTGGTAGTGGTAGTGGTAGTGGTAGTGGTAGTGGTAGTGGTAGTGGTAGTGGTAGTGGTAGTGGTAGTGGTAGTGGTAGTGGTAGTGGTAGTGGTAGTGGTAGTGGTAGTGGTAGTGGTAGTGGTAGTGGTAGTGGTAGTGGTAGTGGTAGTGGTAGTGGTAGTATAATTGATCTGTTTCTGACGATGTGGTAGTTATTAGCAGCAGCGTCAACTAATTACGTCTCTTTCACGGAGAAGTCGAACTGCCACTTATGCATTCTTTCTGGGAAATCAAGGACGCTTCCTTCCCAATTAAAAGTCCTCGGTTGACGCCAAGTTTTGTCAAAGCTGGTCTCTAATTACCCGGCCGTCATTGTTGCCCCTGCCACACCGTCGCCACCCCCACCACCCTACCCCTCTTCCACGGGGCAACTAGTCGGCCGCTGAGTGCCTTTGTAGCCTTTCAAATTGTCATTAAAGGACAGGGCACAAATAGCAACATAAAGTAAAATAAACGACCCATAAATTGTGCAAAGAAAACGCAAGTATAAATAAGAGCGTCTGTGTTTGATTGTGTGAGACTCAATGCCTCCTGGTGTTTATGTTTGTCACTGATGGGTCGAGGGTTGTTTACCAGTCTGGTAAGCACGTCATGTCGACTTCTGGACCTCCACTTGTCAGCGGCAGACAGTCAGTCACCAGGCACAGAGTGACGGCCCACAGCCGGACACTGCCCACCACTGACCGGATCCCCACTGACCACTACCCTTGACCACTGCCCACCACTCCCCAGTGACCACTGCCCACGTAGGCAGTGCTTTTTTCTCACGCAAGTTCTCCAATTATTGCTTACAAATACATTGTGTGTGCTTTGGTTGTCAGGTATATTTTAAACTAACAATAATGCATATTAAATCTTATCTATAATTTGTTATAATTATATCAGTCTTAATGATATCAGACCCGCATAAGCTGGCAAAACAATATTTAATTATAGGTTTACAAAGATCAACAGGAACCACACAGATAAAGCCTGGTATTTTGTTGAGGATGTTTTATTTTATCCAGAGTAAATTTCAAGAAACAAAGCTGTATATACGAAAGACATTAATATTTTTATATTAAAATCATGGATCAATTTGTCAACCATTATAGTGGTAGGTTGTACAAGTAAATACAGTTGAAAGTGAAATAAAAACCACACGGGCATACATGTATATGATAGAGGTCGTGATTGATATCATCTCAAGTTTCACATTTCTATTTAGGTGTTGTCATCCTGTAAGCCCTGTCACAGTGACACTTTATGCCTGTGTCAATACCAGACAACAAAGGTGACCCATTCATTCCTTTCCCCATCTCATGTTAGTATGAGTAATTGCAATGGATGAACATGTAGTGTCCAGTTGGCATGTTGATGCAATTCATTGCTGTAGTTCATTGTTTAACACCAGTTTAAAAATATATAAAAACAAAACAATACCTGGGTATGGTTAATTTATTCTCCAATTTTTGACTTAACATATATAATAAATACAATATTTCTCCAAATGTAAAATTAAATATCAAGCATACAGACTTTGAAAATTTACATCAGGTAACTGGGGGTGGACATCAATGTATTGGCTCAGGTGAGTAAACATAAGAATTGCTAAAACCACTGCTGCAGAATAGTAGTAGCAAGACAAAAAGCAAAGCATACAGTTTTGATAAAAAAGAATCGTCATTTTGCATACAATGAGGAATTATGTGTGCGTGTGCGTGTGCGTGTGCGTGTGCGTGTGCGTGTGCGTGTGCGTGTGCGTGTGCGTGTGCGTGTGCGTGTGCGTGTGCGTGTGCGTGTGCGTGTGCGTGTGCGTGTGCGTGTGCGTGTGCGTGTGCGTGTGCGTGTGCGTGTGCGTGTGCGTGTGCGTGTGCGTGTGCGTGTGCGTGTGCGTGTGCGTGTGCGTGTGCGTGTGCGTGTGCGTGTGCGTGTGCGTGTGCGTGTGCGTGTGCGTGTGCGTGTGCGTGTGCGTGTGCGTGTGCGTGTGCGTGTGCGTGTGCGTGTGCGTGTGCGTGTGCGTGTGCGTGTGCGTGTGCGTGTGCGTGTGCGTGTGCGTGTGCGTGTGCGTGTGCGTGTGCGTGTGCGTGTGCGTGTGCGTGTGCGTGTGCGTGTGCGTGTGCGTGTGCGTGTGCGTGTGCGTGTGCGTGTGCGTGTGCGTGTGCGTGTGCGTGTGCGTGTGCGTGTGCGTGTGCGTGTGCGTGTGCGTGTGCGTGTGCGTGTGCGTGTGCGTGTGCGTGTGCGTGTGCGTGTGCGTGTGCGTGTGCGTGTGCGTGTGCGTGTGCGTGTGCGTGTGCGTGTGCGTGTGCGTGTGTGTGTGTGATTTAAACTGAGCATTGAACTGTTGCAGTGAAGGTTTCCTGAGTTTGTGGCCGACAGCCGTGTCACTTTTTCAGTCAAAGGACACAGAAGAATGAAGTCAAACTGTTGTAGGAATTATTTCTTGCCAGACTAGATGCCATGTGACGTCAGTGAACCAGTAAATGCACTGTGGCATGCAGTCGTCATGTGCGTGTGCTTGTCCCTGACACTTGGTTGCACCTGCTGGTGGTGGCTGAAATGGTTAAACTTGTTTTCAAGTTGCTTCACAGTTGAGAGGCTGGTAGGTTAAATAATAACTCTCACGAGATGATGTCATATCAGACAAGATGATGTGGTAATTACAAACTGACAATGGAAATGCACTTGACATGTCTGAGTGTTGACCCGTGGGCCACACAGACACTCAGACACAAGTTCCTTGTTGTTCATAGCTGCACAGGTACTTGCTCAGTGCGTAACTGGTATAACTAACTGGTAAGTGTATGAGGTGCGAGGACAAAATCCCAACGGACAAAATCCCAGCAGACAAAATCCCAACAGACAAAATCCCAACCGGACAAAATCCCAACCACTGGTTTTAGATGTGGGTGTCCAGACTTTCTTGATCTATACATGCATGCATGGTTGGGTCCCATGGTTCATGTATACATACATACTATCACCATGCAGAGCTGCTTGATGCACCCTACACTATTATGCTGTTTTGGTTTGTTTTGCTTCTAACAATTTGGTGTCAACATGGAATTGGTATACCTTTGAGCTAACACTTGCAAGACAGTATTAACTGCTTTCATTTGTGCTCAACAATGCAACTCATCCTTACACTCCCCTTCAAACCACTGCCATCCTGGAAGTGCATTGTGCATTGTCTTTACGGGCCACACACACCCTATTGATCTTAATCCTATTGATGTTTCCTTTGAATTTAGATGGTAGCAATTACAGGTAACATTAAGGTGATCCTACATTAACTGCATCTGTGAGTAGTTCAGTGTCAAATAGTCTAGGATTAGGGATATGCTATAAAATGATATGAAATGCTGGTTGTGTCACATTGTCTCCAAACAGTCCATCTAAAATTGGTTGGGATTTTGTCCTGCACTTGTGTATGATTAACTGATCAGTGCATAATGGTAGGTGTGAATGTGGTCAATGCACCTGCAAATGAAAACAAGTCATTCCTTCATTCATCTGACAAAATGTTACAACTATGTAATATTACAATACACTGGTTCATGTTACAACTATGTAATATTACGTGTAATATTACAACACACTGGTTCTTGTTATAAACTATGTAATATTACAACACACTAGTTCATGTTACAACTACGTAATATTACAACACACTGGTTCGTGTTACAGCTGATTCACTTTACAAATGTGTTACCTACAAATGCTGATTTGTTGGTTCAATCACAGAATACTTTCAGCAATCCTCAGCTAAACTCAACTAACCTGATTCATTGACGTTATAATAACAACAATAGTTGCAACTTTTTATGTGAGGTTTGTAAAACGTTTACAATTTCTTGATCACCACCAGAACATCAATGAAAGCCACATTATCTATCGACATTGTTAGAAAATCTGTCTGTTTGTTCAATGTTATCTTCATAGGCTGTGATAAATATAAACACTTTTATGTGGGGGTTTCCATTATGACCATTATCTGTGCAGGTGAACCGTTCTTGAGCGGCTCACGTTGTGCCTTTGTACTGGCCAAACACCGAGGTAGATGGTCAGATAGTCCACCTGCAATCTATCATGGCTGCTACAATAGCATATCTCTGCACGTCGCGTCCCGGTGGCTGAGTTCTCTTTTTGCTGAAACGTTGCAATCGTCTGTTGTTATGTGACAGACAGACAGACAGACTGGTGAAAGGTGACATGTGCCATGTCTATCAGGCTTGTATCCATCTGTTTTCTGTTGCTCTTGATATGTGACTATTACAGTCTGTCATCAAAGGTGACAACTGACTGGATCATGAAGGGTGTCAACGAACAAATATTCTGTCATCAATAATAACACATGATGAAGTTATGAAGGACTGTTTTCTGTCATCACTGCTGCTGATGATGATGTAGTCATAAATTATGTCAACTCATTTTGTTGTCACAACGGTTACATTTGAAGTGTGCAGTCAACAAAGGTGTGTTCTGATGGGGTCATGAAGTATGTTAAATAACATAATTGTCACTGGTCTGTGGGAGTGCAAGTGTTAAGCTGCAGCATTTCTATGTTATTGCAAGGGTTAAACTGCAATAGGTAGTGCAAGGGGTTAAGTAAACACATAATTATCCTGACATGTCTTATCACATTTACAACATGTAATTAATTTCTCCATTCATGTGCATAATATGCAATATTTCATAACTTTAAATATCTGCTTTATTTTACAATACACAATGTAGGGGACACATGTATTGTGTTGTGTTGTGTTGTGTTGTGTTGTGTTGTGTTGTGTTGTGTTGTGTTGTGTTGTGTTGTGTTGTGCTGTGCTGTGCTGTGCTGTGCTGTGCTGTGCTGTGCTGTGCAGTGCAGTGCAGTGCAGTGCAGTGCAGTGCAGTGCAGTGCAGTGCAGTGCAGTGCAGTGCAGTGCAGTGCAGTGCAGTGCAGTGCAGTGCAGTGCAGTGCAGTGCAGTGCAGTGCAGTGCAGTGCAGTGCAGTGCAGTGCAGTGCAGTGCAGTGCAGTGCAGTGCAGTGCAGTGCAGTGCAGTGCAGTGCAGTGCAGTGCAGTGCAGTGCAGTGCAGTGCAGTGCAGTGCAGTGCAGTGCAGTGCAGTGCAGTGCAGTGCAGTGCAATGCAATGCAATGCAATGCAATGCAATGCAATGCAATGCAATGCAATGCAATGCAATGCAATGCAATGCAATGCAATGCAATGCAATGCAATGCAATGCAATGCAATGCAATGCAATGCAATGCAATGCAATGCAATGCAATGCAATGCAATGCAATGCAATGCAATGCAATGCAATGCAATGCTACACATGTGTCCCCTACAGTGTGTGTGTGTGTGTGTGTGTGTGTGTGTGTGTGTATGTGTGTGTTTGTGTGTGTGTGTATGTGTGTGTGTATGTATGTGTGTGTGTGTGTGTGTGTGTGTGTGTGTGTGTGTGTGTGTGTGTGTGTGTGTGTGTGTGTGTGTGCGTTGACTGCGACTACATATGTGTCCCCATCACTGTGTGTTGACTGTGGCGACACATGTGTCCCTACCCTGTGTGTTCACTGTGTGTCCCCTACACTGTCTGTTGACTGTGACTACACATGTGTCCCCTACACTGTGTGTTGACTGTGACTACACATGTGTCCCCTACACTGCGTGTTGACTGTGACTACACATGTGTCCCCTACAGTGTATTGACTGTGGCTACACATGTGTCCCCATACACTGTGTGTTGACTGTGACTACACATGTGTCCCCTACAGTGTGTTGACTGTGACTACACATGTGTCCCCTACACTGTGTGTTGACTGTGACTACACATGTGTCCCCTACAGTGTGTTGACTGTGGCTACACATGTGTCCCCATACACTGTGTGTTGACTGTGACTACACATGTGTCCCCTACAATGTGTTGACTGTGACTACACATGTGTCCCCAACACTGTGTGTTGACTGTGACTACACATGTGTCCCCTACACTGTGTGTTGACTGTGACTACACATGTGTCCCCTACACTGTGTGTTGACTGTGACTACACATGTGTCCCCTACACTCTGTGTTGAATGTGACTACACGTGTGTCCCCTACACTGTGTGTTGACTGTGACTACACATGTGTCCCCTACACTGTGTGTTGACTGTTACTACACATGTGTCCCCTACACTCTGTGTTGACTGTGACTACACATGTGTCCCCTACGCTGTGTGTGGACTGTGACTACACATGTGTCCCCTACAGTGTGTTGACTGTGACTACACATGTGTCCCATACACTGTGTGTTGACTGTGACTACACATGTGTCCCCTACACTGTGTGCTGACTGTGACTACACATGTGTCCCCTACACTCTGTGTTGAATGTGACTACACATGTGTCCCCTACACTCTGTGTTGACTGTGACTACACATGTGTCCCCTACACTGTGTGTGGACTGTGACTACACATGTGTCCCCTACAATGTGTTGACTGTGACTACACATGTGTCCCATACACTTTGTGTTGACTGTGACTACACATGTGTCCCCTACACTGTGTGCTGACTGTGACTACACAGGTGTCTCCATACACTGTGTGTTGACTGTGACTACACATGTGTCCCCTACAGTGTATTGACTGTGACTACACATGTGTCCCCTACAGTGTGTGTTGACAGTGACTACACATGTGTCCCCTACAGTGTGTTGACTGTGACCAGTGACGTGCCAGTGAGCCGGTGACACCTGAGCCTGAGTGTGACAGGACCAAGGTCCACAGTACAAGTTGCCGCCAGAGACAACACTTCTACTGTTGCACAAGTCGTCTGCGCTCTTGTCTCCAATTCACTGATAAGTACAGATTTTAATCCAAACAAAATCTGCGTCTACAAATCAAGCATCAAGTCAAAGTTATAAAAAGATAAAACGGAGTGACTGGCCTATGTGACTGAACGCAGCAGACGTGGACAAGTGGCGTGAACCCTGGCTGCTCACCACCACTGTCACCGCCTACTGACAGGGACACATTCATCATCATGTGTTGTTTTGTCTAAAGTGATCAATCTCACAATAAACTGCTTTCGTGGTGGGATAAAAGGTGAATATGATACAATGTCTGGAAATTCTTAAGATGTGTTGTTTATATACATTATTTGTTTGTATACAATTAAAAAATTAAGTCTACCTGACTATTTAACAGAATCCTTGGACAATCGTGAGGCAATCTTATCACTGGTCAGTCAATGGACAGTCTGATGAATATAACATAATGGTTGGACAGTCTTGAGTCTGATGCAAGATACATGTGACATAATGGTCAGCCAGTCCTAAGACAGTGCGGTGCTTGGTGAGAGGGACACATTGACCAACAGAAAGCCGCAGAAAGGACGACCCGAGCGAACCACACGTATTGAGTTTCTTTCACTGGCAGCTACGAAGTCATTTAAATGGAAAGTGCAGTAAATTCAATGGTGGTTTGGGCTGCTTTGAAAGCGCCGGGCCGCCATACAGCGGCACAATGCACGAGGCTGCCCGGCCAGTGTCATAACAAATGTGCCCGGCATGGGGGCTGGCCCGGGCTGTCAACATGGCTCACACGGCGCTGGTGACGCACCGCTACTGCAGGTGTCATCCTTAGTCGACCTCAATGACACTCGTAGAGGACGCGCTCTGTATCCGGGAGAGTCCAAACCAAACCCCGACCCAACGTGACAAGCTCTGTCTTCAGCTTGTCACAAAGCCTTCAAACTCTACCAACACAGGTAGAACACATAAACGACACGATGCAATTACAAGCGTTCGTGCTTGACAAGAAGTTCCTGTTACCAGTGTCAATACGGCGCGTTTAAATGTGACATTGCTATGCGTGGGTGAATGCAGGGGTAGAGAGCTGCGGAACGCTATAGGAGCCGTGTTCAGGTCGGTCTGATCTCACACGATAAATCAACAAAGCAGTCTATTGAGGCCGTCACGCAACGGGCGACGGCAGACACTACTGTTGACGGCACCGCCAGCATTATTAAAAGCAATGAGGGTAACCCAAGCACAGCACACCTGGGCCAGTAAGGCACACCTGTAATTAAAAGATCTACCTGTGCATTGTAAATCTGTATGTATGTGTATGTAGGCGATTGATTACACGTCTAAATATAGTGAGCAGTAGTCGGAGACGCGGCCGACTTATCTTATCATACAACAGATTAAACTAACAGGTAAATCTTGGCAGGAAGTCATCAACAATGGACATAATGCGGCTATCTGCTGTCTCATAGTTGGCGCAAACACTGTCGACACCTTTGGTCAAGGGGTGTATTTTATACCTTTGGTCAATGAGTGTATCTGACAACTTTGGTTAAGGAGATACAGCTTATGCCTCTTGTCAACGGATGTGTAATCATAATTTCTTTCGTCAAAAGGATCTATCTTATATCAAAGAGATATATCTTATATATTTTGTCAAGGAGATGCATAAGATATTCCCTAGGTCAAAGAATATCAGACACATAGCTTTGGTCATATCTTATATTTGTGGTTAATAATATGTATTTTATTCCGCTGGTCAAGGAGATATTGCTTTTGCAAACGATGTATCGACTATATCTATGGTGAAGGATGCGTACATTTGGTCAAGGAGATCTATCGCAGGACATTACGTTGGTCATTATACTTTTGGTCATTATTATCTACCCTTTTCCCAAGGAAATGCATCTTCTTAGTTTGACAAAGGATATATTACTTGGTTCAATTATATACCTTAATTTCGTAGGGTCAACAAGATCTGTCTTTTGTCACAAATACCTATGTTATATCTTTGTTCAAGGAGCTGTATTTTATAGTTCTGGTCAAGGTAATGCGTCTGGTATACAATGTCTCATCAAATCACATACTTCCAGTGGTGTCCACGAGTCATCTCCAACCAGTCCTGTCTCACTCCTTGTAGCCGTCATTCCATCCATCTTGTGAATAGGTGGATCCAGGGGGCCCCCTACAGCTTTGGAATGTGCCTCAAAATGCTTTATTCTTGCCTTCCTGGCAGTTCTGTTCAATTAAACACTATCTCAACGCATCTGGGAAGCATTCAGACATGTTGCAGTTAATGCACAGGTTATTCCTACACAAATATCCACCACTGTCTGTAGCCAGGTAATTGTTCATACAGCTTAATGAACTGAAGCGACACAGCGTGAACAAAGTTGCCGAAGGTTTGACACGGCGGCACCACAGATCTCCCAGCTGATATAGCGGCTCGTAGTGTCCATCAAACTATGGTTACATACACTGTATGCTATGGTAACTGTTTTTCAGGAAGGAACTGTGTATTTTATTTGCATGGCTTAAACGTAGAGAAATGTACTCCATCCCTATTAACGTATAATGATTTAATACAGTGTTATGAAGTAGGTTTTAATTATTTACTTTTATGTAGATATTATGCGTAAATAGGTCAACTAATGCTAAAAGCAGAACATCGTTAGTTGCACAACGACATGTTTACATTCCGGTGAGACAGCGTTCTGTAGTAAAAAGTAATTACACTTCAACAAGTTGAGAACAGATGCTTTTTGATGACTGCTGCTATTTGTCGAGTTCATAAAAGCATTCCCCATATCGTCAGTCAACAACATTTGTAGCCAATAAGTAGGCGTCATTTCTGGTAAAGTCATTGAGAATACTAAGAAAGTGTAGCAAAGGAGAGACTTGTAGACGTTGTGCACACACCATTCATTCACGAGTGGCTGGTACGAGAGCCGATAGATCAACATTTCCTTCACTGCGTGCAGTGGCTGGGGTGGTGGTGTGGGGTCAGGTAGATCAAAATATTCCTTCCACAGCATTTTGCTTTGAGGGAGTGAGGGAGTGGGGGAGTGGGGGAGTGGGGGAGTGAGGGAGTGGAGGAGTGAGGGAGTGAGGGAGTGAGGGAGTGGGGGAGTGAGGGAGTGGGGGAGTGAGGGATTGAGGGATTGAGGGAGTGAGGGAGTGAGGGAGTGGGGGAGTGAGGGAGTGAGGGAGTGAGGGAGTGGGGGAGTGAGGGAGTGAGGGAGTGAGGGAGTGAGGGAGTGAGGGAGTGGGGGAGTGAGGGAGTGAGGGAGTGAGGGAGTGAGGGAGTGAGAGTGAGGGAGTGGGGGAGTGGGGGAGTGAGGGAGTGAGGGAGTGGGGGAGTGAGGGAGTGAGGGAGTGAGGGAGTGAGGGAGTGAGGGAGTGAGAGTGAGGGAGTGAGGGAGTGGGGGAGTGAGGGAGTGAGGGAGTGAGGGAGTGGGGGAGTGGGGGAGTGAGGGAGTGAGGGAGTGAGGGAGTGAGGGAGTGGGTGAGTGAGGGAGTGAGGGAGTGGGGGAGTGAGGGAGTGAGGGAGTGAGGGAGTGAGGGCGTGAGGGAGAGAGATTGTGATAAATTCACAACATAGTTGACGTGATGATTATTTGTTGGCTAATGTGTCACACACTTCAGAATACTATAATAACAAAATATACCAGTGATATACCAGTACATTCCCTTGATTGCAGAGTGGCCTTAATTTTTTTTTTAATCAGTTAAGATTATAACATCAATACTTGTACTGTACCTTTTAGAGTGAATGTATTATGAAATGTCTGTAGCTTTTGAATGAATGCATTTTGTGACATCAGTAACTTTTGAGTGAATGCATTGTGTGATGTCTGTAACTTTTGAGTGAATGCATTGTGTGACGTTTGTAATTTTTGAATGAATGTATGGTGTGACGTCTGTATCTTTTGAGTGAATGCATTTTGTGACATCAGTAACTTTTGAGTCAATGTATTGTGTGATGTCTGTATCTTTTGAGTGAATGATCGTGTAACATATGTAACTTTTGAGTGAATGATTGTGTAACGTCTGTAACTTTTGAATGAATGATTGTGTAACATCTGTAACGTTTGAGTGAATGATTGTGTAACATCTGTAACTTTAGAGTAAATGCATTGTGTGACATCTGTAACTTTTGAGTGAATATATTGTGTAACATCTCTAACTTTTGTGTGAATGCATTGTGTGGCATCTGTAACTTTTTAGTGAATGATTGTGTAACATCTGTAACTTTAGAGTAAATGCATTGTGTGACATATGTAACTTTTGAGTGAATATATTGTGTACCATCTCTAACTTTTGTGTGAATGCATTGTGTGACATATGTAACTTTTGAGTGAATATATTGTGTAACATCTGTAACTTTTGCGTGAATGCATTGTGTGGCATCTGTAATTTTTGAGTGAATGTAATGTGTGGTGTCTGTAACTTTTGAGTGAATATATTGTGTGACATCTGTAACTTTTATGTGAATGTATTGTGTGGCATCTACAGCTTTTGAGTGAATGTATTCTGTGATGTCTCTATAACTTTGGAGTGCATTTTTGTGTGACGTCTGTAAATTGTGAATGAATGTTTTGTGTGATGTCTGTTCTTTGTGAGTGAATGTATTGTGTGATGTCTGTAATTTTTGAGTGAATGTTTTGTGTGATGTCTGTAATTTGTGAGTGAATGTATTGTGTGATGTCTGTAACTTTTGAGTGAATGTTTTGTGCGATATCTGTAATTTGTGAGTGAATGTTTCGTGTGATGTTTGTAATTTGTGAGTGAATGTATTGTGTGATGTCTGTAACTTTTGAGTGAATGTTTTGTGCGATGTCTATAATTTTTGAATGAATGTTTTGTGTGATGTAATTTTTAAATGTTTTGTGTTATGTCTGTAACTTTTGAGTGAATGTATTGTGTGATGTCTGTAATTTTTGAATGAATGTTTTGTGTGAAGAATTTTTTTAATGTTGTCTCAATTTATGAGTGAATGTTTTGTGTGATGTATGTAATTTTTGAGTGAATGTTTTGTGTGATGTCTGTAATTTGTGAGTGAATGTATTGTGTGATGTCTGTAACTTTTGAGTGAATGTTTTGTGCGATATCTGTAATTTGTGAGTGAATGTTTCGTGTGATGTTTGTAATTTGTGAGTGAATGTATTGTGTGATGTCTGTAACTTTTGAGTGAATGTTTTGTGCGATATCTGTAATTTGTGAGTGAATGTTTCTTGTGATGTTTGTAATTTGTGAGTGGATGTATTGTGTGATGTCTGTAACTTTTGAATGAATGTTTTGTGCGATGTCTATAATTTTTGAATGAATGTTTTGTGTGATGTAATTTTTGAATGTTTTGTGTTATGTCTGTAACTGTTGTGTGAATGCATTGTGTGACATATGTAATTTTTGAGGGAATGTATTGTGTGACGTCTATAGCGTTTGAGCTAATGTGTTATGTGACGTATATAGCTTTTGAGTGAATGTATTGTAAGATATCTGTAACTTTTGAGTGAATGCGTTGTGTGACGTCTGTAGCTTTCAAGTGAATGTATTGTGTGACGTCTGTAACTGTTGAGTGAATATATTGTGTAACATATGTAACTTTTAAGTGTGACATCTGTAACTTTTAATGTCTGTAATTTTTGAATGAATGTTTTGTGTGATGTCTGTAACATTTATGTAAATGTATTGTGGTGTCTGTAACTTTTTAGGTGAATATATTGTGTGACATCTGTAACGTTTGTGTGAATATATTGTGTGACATCTGTAACGTTTGTGTGAATATATTGTGTGACGTCTATAGCTTTTGAGTGAATGTATTCTGTGATGTCTGTAACTTTTGAGTGAATTTTTGTGTGACGTCTTTAAATTTTGAATGAATGTGTTGTGTGATGTCTGTAACTTTTGAGAGAATGCATTATGTGACATGTGTATTTTTTTAGTGAATATTTTGTGTGATGTCTGTAACTTTTGAGTGAATGTATTGTGTGATGTCTGTAATTTGTGAGTGAATGTTTTATGTGATACAATTTTTGAATGTTTTGTGTAATGTCTTTAATTTTTGAGTGAATGTTTTGTGTGATGTATGTAAGCTGGTTGCCGGTGACTAGACTATGAGTCGCAATGGAAGTCACTTATTTGTGTCTTACTGTCCCACAGTCTAACCAAACTTCAGGCTAACAACATAAATCAAAATGACAGTATAAAAACAGCACTGACATTTCTTCACATCGGAATAATGAAATGCTATCACTTGATTTAAGCAACCACACTTTATGTGTTACTTGCGTGCCAAAATGTAAGCCTTGTTCAGTCAGTATTGTTCAGACCGTAAGCCAAAGATAGCCATCACATAAACAAGTCAGTGGTAACGTGCCATTGTGTTTTGATAAATCGGCATATTTTCTGCGTAACCGCCACAGAGAGCCGCTTGTGTCGCTCCACCGGTGCCTGACAGCGACAGAATTCACAGTATGACAGCTTTCTTTACCAACTGCGAAACATTCTTTGTTCTTCTGGAAGGGTCAGTGATACCATCACGAATAGGTGTGCAACTAGTTGTGATTTACAAGAGCCGGGGAACAAGTGACTGGTATGATACGATTACTTGTAACTGCCGTAGATTCACAGTCAGCTCACACACACAATGGCGGCTACAGTCTGAAGACGGGCGTAAAGCAGCTTACGTAAACTATTTCCGTCAATACATCTACTATTCAAAGGTTAACAAACGTTTGAGTTTTAATTTTAAAAATATTACATAATCATTGTAGAGGGAAACTGTTTAGAAGATTAAGAAAAAAGTATGAAAATAAAGAAACAGTCTATTTAATGAAACCACATCTTATTACAATAATATGTACACATTATTTATCTTGTGGCTGCAATTAAGAGTTGGAGGTACTTCTGAATTATAGCAAAGGTGAAACCTTCTGCAACATAAGTATGTTAGCACCATACTAATTTATATAAGTTGTATGAAAGACTATGGTGTCAGAGTAACAGTAACAGTAACAGTAACAGTGACCCAGTGACAGAGTAACTGTATCACATGCACTGTTACTGGCACTAAACATAACATCAGTCATTAAAACGAATCGTATATTGGGTGTTTGAAACATACAGGTTAAGTTACATGTTTTATTTCAGTGTACTCATGTCACTTTAGGTTCAAGGTGACAGTTAATATACATTAAATAGTATCATCAAATCAGACCATCAACATATCCCCATTATGGCAGATGACTAGGGCAGATCAGTGAATACACTAAACCAAATCTGGAACTGTTATATCTAAATAAAGCAATGCATCTAATTTAACTGCAATTAGGACAAGCTATATATATATATATATATATATATATATAATATAGATTATATTATATATAATATATATATATATATATATTTATATATATATATATATATGTATATATATAATATAGATTATATTATATATATATATACATATATATTATTTATATGTATATATATATATAAATATATAGTCCCTCATATCAAGTAGCTCTCCTCTGGATGCATTGTTTTTGCTATTTTATGTATCATCTTATAAGAACACCAAGCTGCTTGGTGCAACCTAACCATTGTCTGATACAGTGGCAAGAAAGTGTGTGTTTAGGAATTAGACAGTTCTTTTATCATTTTTGATACCTCATAACCTGGTTGCCTTGTGTTATATATATATATATATATATATATATATATATATATATATATATATATATATATACATCTCTGTATATAATATATATATATATATGAGACATGAAAGAAATGTACACAATAATACATAACCAATGCGACCATAAATCAAACTAAACCTTTTGGAAAGGGTCAAAGATGACTATGATTAGGGAAGAAAAAACGTTTTCGAATGAATAAGCAAATTAAACCTAAGATAAAAGGGATTCTTACTTAGAGTGGCTGAAACATGGAATATATATAGTCTACTTGAATCTGTAATACAACCTAGATGAGTAAACTCACTTAAAACACTACTGTCTACTCAAATTCTGGGTAGACGTCAATATGTGAAATTGAATATGAAGATTTACTAATAGTAACTGCTGGAACCTGAAACTTTGACCTTGTATATGACCTTGTAATGTAAGATTTGGAAGAAGGTAATCTAATCATTATGAACCTGGTGGGTCGTGGTCCTACAATCAGAATCATCCTAGGGATTCCATGGTAGTAATCTTGCTGCAAAGCTGCAGAATTGCCAGTCTGTGGGAAAGGAAAAGAGGGAGACCAACACAAAGATGGAAGGACAGTGTAAAGAAAGACCTGGAGTTGAGGGGGCTGAAGGAGGAAGATTAAAAGACTAAAACATGTGTTGATGACTTGTACACTTCAGGCCAACCCCGTGAGGGAACATGGCGACAGAAGAAGACAAACGTTAACAGTTTATGGTTTTAATCATCAGTATTTTACATAGTGAATCATACAGGTTAAGTTACATGTTTTATTTGAGTGTACTGATGTCACTTTAGGTTTAAGGTGACAGTTAATATACATTAAATAGTGTCATCAGATCAGACCTTCAACTTATCCCCATTATGGCGGATGACTGGCACAGATCAGCGAATACACTAAACCAAATCTACATATATGCATGCATATATATCATAATATATTATAATATAATATACTATATGTGATATATAATATATAACAATATATATATATTTATTTATAACATAATAATATATTTATATAAATAATTAATATATATATATATTATGTGTGTGTGTGTGTGTGTGTGTGTGTGTGTGTGTGTGTGTGTGTGTGTGTGTGTGTTTCTGTTTCCAAGTAAAGAGAAGAGCCATAAAGCATTAGGTGAGATTCCTCGTTGCCCTGTCATCATGTACTGTATCTAGCATGGTGTGTCACCTGGCTGCCTCCAAGACAGCTAAATGTGTTTTCTTTGAAGATGGCCATTAAGTTGTAAGTGTCACACCAACTGCGTCACAGCTTCAGCAGACACCAGCAACCGACCAGCAGTTTTAAACTGACCACTAGTAGAAAACTGACCACCTTACTGATTGCTTCTTTGGTGAGTTTCTGCCACCCTCCAAGACTTGAGGGTGGGAGGGGTTGTACAACCCACAGGGAATGTCGTTGACAGCCCAGCCCCCTCAGGGCTGTCCCCACAGAACTGGGGTAGGGTGACACTGTCAGTGGTTAGGTTACAGCTCCAGCAGGAATCCAACCCCCTAGACCCCCCTAGACCCCCTGCTTTGACCCATCCTCCCTAAATACAGTCTTAATCTGCAGCATTCAACACTGTGAACGTCCCTCAATTATAATGCCTCTGGCCAAGTATATAGTTCATCAACATGTTTATGCCTTCAGCCGTTGAATTCACCCAGCTTTCAATAATACTGACCCGTCGAGGCATTCACCACGCACACTTTCTTGTCCTCTGCTAAACCACTCTAATCATCTCTATTCACCCTCCTCTATTATAGTCAGATCAATTCCAGTTGCAATTTAAAGTAGTTGGTCGCCTCAGATTGACAGCGTGTTTTATTCTACAGATCCCGACCAAGATAGAGCACACATGGACAGGTTGACCACTGAGGCAACTGACTGAGTCATAGCCAACGTCTATAGACAACACAAACATCACTAGACCGCGGCCCTGGTGGCGCAGTCAACAACGTCTGTGTTTACAAACGTACTCTTTAACCGTGTTTATATTACAAAGTCTCACCACATACAGTCTCATCTATGTGACTTTGTGTAAATACCACCAACATAACAGTTACTCCCAATTTATAATAGTCATATTAACTATTATTATTATTAACTGTTTTGTGAAAATCACTAACTATTATTATTATTAATCTTAACTGTTTGGTGAAACTTCAAAATGAAAAAATATAAAATAGTATCATATCTAACCTATGCAATATGACATAAAAATTATCAAAATAGTAGCAGAATATATACGGACTGTGTATTGTATAATAATTAAAGCTATGTTGAAGATACTGGATAATATTGACACATTTAGCAATGTCAAAGCACCACATAATCAGTGGCTCAGAAACTATGTCCCTGGCTTAATTCATAGCTTTGGGCGTGTGTTAATGTCTAAGTACATCACTCAGTGTACAGTCACCACGGCCACTGATGACAGTTAGTTTTGCACTTCCATGTTAGAAGTGTAAAATACACTTGACATGAAACACACAATTGCGGTATCCACAAGTATGATTAAATAACAGGTTAAAATCCAACTCCAGTGTTTCAAAGACCATTTTTTTGTAAACAAAATAAAGAATACAAAACTCCACTGCTGACATCATTATGATATAAACATACTTCTGAAATGAAGGACACATTATGTGACTATAATTGTGATCTGAACACAAGAGAGAGCTGACACACAAGACAAGTACAAGTGTGTGATAAGTGTGTAACAAGTAGCACAAATAGCAGCTGAGGCACTCAGTCATAAGTGTACACAATGGACATGTCAGAATGAGTCGAATGTCTGAATATTGCAGGGGGAGAACTCCACAACTGTAGTTGGTGACACCATCAGGTCATGGGGTGGGTGGGTGGTGGGTGATGGGAGGTGGGCAATGGTCAGTCTATAGGACTGGACAGTCGACAGACTTGGTCAGTCTGCAGCACTGGACAGTGACAGACTTGGTCAGTGAGAGCTGTATTAACCCCAACCAACAGACAAAAACATTTTCCAGCAGTGTCATTTATCAATAACTACGATTTTCATGGAACAATTACTAGGCAATGCTGCCAGGATGTCATGGCAATTACAAACTGAACCCGTCGCAACATAGGGGAATGATTTGCTACTGACAATCAACATAATAACTCTGCACATTATCACAATTATTGTTATTGATTTTTGTTGATTATAACGGCTTATTGTCTTCAGTAATTGTCACCAATGTGCAGGCTGTAGGGTGTGTGTGTGTGTCTGTGTGTGTGTGCGTGCGTGCGTGCGTGTGTGTGTGCACATGTGCGTGTATGTGTGTGCGTGAGTGTGTGTGTGTGCGTGTGTGTATGTGTGTATGTGTGTATGTGTGTGTGTGTGTGTGTGTGTGTGTGTGTGTGCATGTGTGTGAGTGTGTGTATGTGTGTGTGAGTGAGTGTGTGTATGTGTGTGTATGTGTGTGCGTGTGTGTGAGTGTGTGTATGTGTGTGCGTGTGTGTGAGTGTGTGTGTGTGTTTGTGTGTATGTATGTGGCATGGGGCATGTAATTCATGTATGGAGGGCTGGGATTGCATCTATTCAACAAATGTCTGACAGGGCCTTGAGGGGATGGTGTCTGACAGGGCCTTGAGGGGATGGTGTCTGACAGGGCCTTGAGGGGATGGTGTCTGACAGGGCCTTGAAGGGATGGTGTCTGATAGGGCCTTGAGGGGATGTTGTCTGACAGGGCCTTGAGGGGATGGTGTCTGATAGGGCCTTGAGGGGATGGTGTCTGACAGGGCCTTGAGGGGATGGTGTCTGACAGGGCCTTGAGGGGATGGTGTCTGACAGGGCCTTGAGGGGATGGTGTCTGACAGGGCCTTGAAGGGATGGTGTCTGACAGGGCCTTGAGGGGATGGTGTCTGACAGGGCCTTGAGGGGATGGTGTCTGACAGGGCCTTGAGGGGATGGTGTCTGACAGGGCCTTGAGGGGATGGTGTCTGACAGGGCCTTGAGGGGATGGTGTCTGACAGGGCCTTGAGGGGATGGTGTCTGACAGGGCCTTGAGGGGATGGTGTCTGACAGGGCCTTGAGGGGATGGTGTCTGACAGGGCCTTGAGGGAATGGTGTCTGACAGGGCCTTGAAGGGATGGTGTCTGACAGGGCCTTGAGGGGATGGTGTCTGACAGGGCCTTGAGGGGATGGTGTCTGACAGGGCCTTGAGGGGATGGTGTCTGACAGGGCCTTGAGGGGATGGTGTCTGACAGGGCCTTGAGGGGATGGTGTCTGACAGGGCCTTGAGGGGATGGTGTCTGACAGGGCCTTGAAGGGATGGTGTCTGACAGGGCCTTGAGGGGATGGTGTCTGACAGGGCCTTGAAGGGATGGTGTCTGACAGGGCCTTGAGGGGATGGTGTCTGACAGGGCCTTGAGGGGATGGTGTCTGACAGGGCCTTGAAGGGATGGTGTCTGGCAGCAGCAATAGCAACAACAGAAGCAGCAGCAACAACAGCAGCAGTAGCATAGGTGCAGCAAAAGAAGCTGCAGCAATAGCAACAATTGCTGCATTATCTGCAATATAGAAGCAACATGATCAGAAGCAACACTGGTAGCACCAACAGTGATAGAAGCAGCAGTAATAGAAGCAGCAGTGGTAGGAACGACAGCAACAGCATGGGCAGTGAGAAGAAGCTGTGATGGAAGCAGCCATGTTGAAGCAGTGGTGACAACAGCAGTGCGCAATAGGATTAACAGCAGTCAGAAATATTAGTAAAGTTAGAAGCAGCAATGCTATAAACAGCAGAAATAAACAGCAGTGTTGGAAGCAGCTGGTATTTACAATGGAACTGTGTGACAGGGTGAACTGATATAGAGTCAGTGCGTGATTGTGATTGTGATTGCGAAAAGACCTGCAATGTTTGAGTCGCAGCCAGTGATGTACTTGTGTAGGTGACAGGACACTGCAGCCAGCCACAGGAACACTGAGACGACACGTTCTAACTGGTGGAGTTACACAATGTTGTATTAAGAAGGTTGTAGAAGACTGGACTGAATGAAAGAGATGCACACTGGTTGTTTATACAGTACAATAAGCAAATATTCTATTATCATAATTATTGACACAGCTCTGATAAGCTCACTAGAGTGTCACATGGACGCAAGTGCTGAAGCCTGCGTTAATGCGGCTCACATGGGTGGTGTCTGCTGAAATATTACACTGGTCGTTAGCCGAAGTTACACACTGTAAACAACAAGCCACCAAACCAACTCTACAACACAATGTGAGGTTTAAGGGACCACCCATAAAGCATGTCATGTTATCTGTGGATATTTTTAGTCCCCCCACACTCACTTTGTCATGTTGACACGTTCACCCCCTAACATAACACTCATTTTGATAAAAACTCTCCTGCAATGCATTTATTATAAACATTATAGCTGTGCATTGCGGCAATTATTAGTTGTTTATTGATGAAATATAAGTATATACTTAAGATTATGCAGAAACATACACTTGTACATTGTTAACAACAACTTTCAACATGTCATGTTACCTTTGTGCTTCACCCTGTCATTGTTGATACATTAGACTTGGCACATATTCTGTTGATGTTGACAACTGGAAGAGGCAAGTTGCTTCTTTCATAACAATGTTAATTGCATCTATTGAAAGTAATAGATAAACATTTTCAACAAACGTTTGTGTGTTTATGATGAAAAGCTGAACGAAGACAACTTTTTTGATCAGAATATCTATTATAGACTCAAGAGACAGTTACAGATCAGAATGTGTCAATATAATTTCAATGTATATTCTTTTAAAAGCAACTTAATGGTTGGTATGTTGACAATATTGTTCAGATCTGGTTTCATAACATTTGGAGTGTTGCTGTCTCGTTGAGTTTGATGTGTGTCCTGACTCACTGGTACAGCAGTGCATCATCTGGTCCAGTCAGCAGCTGTATCAGTGCATTGTCTTCATCACCACAACAACTATCAGGTTACTACATCAAGTAACTTGATGTGCTTTCACACTTTTTTATTATACCAAGAACAACTATAAATGGAGTTATTGTTTTTGCAGTACACTAAATTACAGGCTTTTTAGCAGATTAACATTATTTTTAATATTTCTATGGTGGTCAGCAAAGTAATTAATGTTGGGAGTAATCATTGTAATATGGAATGACATTAAAACAGTATCCAAAATGTACTTTACAAAATAAGTAATTATATAAATTGACACAAAATGTGTCAAACAAGGCTGGTTAGTGATATTTGGTTTAATATGTTTTTTTTGGGAAGACACTGTTGGCCAGTGACAAGACGGTGACAAGACATGTTGACAGGTGAGGTGAGTAATGACAGAAGAGAGTCGTCACTGACCCCAGGACACCACCTCTCTGCACCCATTGTTCTCTCTATCTTATCTCTAGTCTGCAGTAATCCAACGCCTCTATCTTGACAGTTCAGCTCTGTTGTCTCTCAGCCTGGCCTGGCTGCCAACACCCTGGCAGGAGGCAATGTGGACCCTAACCGTGTCAGTCACCTCAGCCTGCCTCCCCTCACCTCCCCTCGCCTGCCTCGCATGGCTGCCTTCACCCAGTCCTAGGGCAAAGTCACCACATGACGTCACTCACTGGCCCACACATGGCCTTGTCTTATCAACAGGTGTCCTCGTCCTAATCACTAGTGTCATTGTCCTAACACCAAGTGTTGTAGTTCTAACCACAGATGTATTTGTCCTAATCACAGATGTCCTTGTTCTAACCTGGTGTATTCTTGTCATAACCACAGATGTCCTAATCATAACCACAGATGTCCTAATCATAACCATACATGTCCTAATCATAACCATATATGACCTAGTCATAACCATATATGTCCTAGTCATAACCATATATGTCCTAATCATAACCACATATGTCCTAATCATAACCACAGATGTCCAAGTCATAACCACAGATGTCCTAATCATAACCACATATGTCCTAATCATAACCACAGATGTCTTAGTCATAACCACACATGCCCTAGTCATAACCACAGGTGTCTAAGTCATAACCACAGATGTCTAAGTCATAACCACAGGTGTCTAAGTCATAACCACAGGTGTCTAAGTCACAGGAGGCCTTGTCCTAACATTGTATCAACCAATGTCCTGAAAAACAACACATTACAAGACTTAGCTACTTTAGCAGGTGTATTTTTTAGAACTATGCTTAACATAATTAGTAGCCAATAACTCAGTTACAAGTGTTACACCACACACAAAATGTGTCGTATATACTATATGTTACACAAAACATAGTATTTAATATGTACTCTTTGCTACACAGCAAGTTGAGTCTTTTTAAGAGTTTTTTTTTACTTTTTTTATGGTGTGTGACACACTATATAAATTACACAGCATTCAACATGTGAAAATACTAAATGTTACACAGCAGTCAAGTGTGATGTATATTATCTGTTATCCAGAATGCAATGTGTGGAATATGTTATCTGTATTAGACCCACATGCAGATCACTGGGTCAGATGATACACAGAGTGCTTTAGAATCAACTGTTGACCACCGAGTCAGGTGACTTTAGGGTATATAGTGGTTGGACTGGGTGACCATGGATGGGTGTGAGTGGGTGACCATGGATAGGTGTGAGTGGGTGACCATGGATGGGTGTGAGTGGGTGACCATGGATGGGTGTGAGTGGGTGACCATGCATGGATGGGTGTGAGTGGGTGACCATGGATGGGTGTGAGTGGGTGACCATGGATGGGTGTGAGTGGGTGACCATGGATGGGTGTGAGTGGGTGACCATGGATGGGTGTGAGTGGGTGACCATGCATGGATGGGTGTGAGTGGGTGACCATGGATGGGTGTGAGTGGGTGACCATGGATGGGTGTGAGTGGGTGACCATGGATGGGTGTGAGTGGGTGACCATGGATGGGTGTGAGTGGGTGAGAGGGAGGGAGGGAGGGAGGGAGGGAGGGAGGGAGGGAGGGAGGGAGGGAGGGAGGGAGGGAGGGAGGGAGGGAGGGAGGGAGGGAGGGAGGGAGGGAGGGAGGGAGGGAGGGAGGGAGGGAGGGAGGGAGGGAGGGAGGGAGGGAGGGAGGGAGGGAGGGAGGGAGGGAGGGAGGGAGGGAGGGAGGGAGGGAGGGAGGGAGGGAGGGAGGGAGGGAGGGAGGGAGGGAGGGAGGGAGGGAGGGAGGGAGGGAGGGAGGGAGGGAGGGAGGGAGGGAGGGAGGGAGGGAGGGAGGGAGGGAGGGAGGGAGGGAGGGAGGGAGGGAGGGAGGGAGGGAGGGAGGGAGGGAGGGAGGGAGGGAGGGAGGGAGGGAGGGAGGGAGGGAGGGAGGGAGGGAGGGAGGGAGGGAGGGAGGGAGGGAGGGAGGGAGGGAGGGAGGGAGGGAGGGAGGGAGGGAGGGAGGGAGGGAGGGAGGGAGGGAGGGAGGGAGGGAGGGAGGGAGGGAGGGAGGGAGGGAGGGAGGGAGGGAGGGAGGGAGGGAGGGAGGGAGGGAGGGAGGGAGGGAGGGGAAGGAGACACAAGGCCATTCTTGTCCACTGACCTGCCACTGGTGTGATCAGTGTTGGACTTGGCTGTCTCTTCAAGAGTTGCTTTCAGGCATCATGGGGGTGGGAGGGGGGGTCTCAGGAAATGTGGGGACAACACATGACATTAAATGTGCAGCAATAGCGACTTTTATCAAGTGTAGGAAAGTGCTACAGCTCACCACTGATATAGCATACTGTAGCTCACCACTGGTACAGCAAGCTATGGCTACAGAGTACATACATCCCCATCTCTGCATCAACTGATGACACCGACAAGTGATGCCACACTCAAATAATACCACCATCAACTCATGCCACCCGGTACTGATGCCAATATTCACTAGTGGCAGCCACCTATGATGCCACCCACCATGTATGCTAACCTCGACTGATGCCACCAGTCACTGGTGCCACTTATAAAATGATATCCCTTCAATTGATGCCACCATCCACTGGTGCCATCCACCATCCACTGGTGCCACCCACCATCCACTGGTGCCACTCGCCATCCACTGGTGCCACCTACCAGCCACTGGTGCCACCTACCATCCACTGGTGCCACCCATCATCCACTGGTGCCACCCACTATACACTGGTGCCACCCACCATCCACTGGTGCCACCCACCATCCACTGGTGCCACCCACCATCCACTGGTGCCACCCACCATCCACTGGTGCCACCCACCATACACTGGTGCCACCCACCATACACTGGTGCCACCCACCATCCACTGGTGCCACCCACCATCCACTGGTGCCACCCACCATCCATTGGTGCCACCCACCATCCATTGGTGCCACCCACCATACACTGGTGCCACCCACCATCCACTGGTGCCACCCACCATCCACTCCCTCTACAGTCAGCACACACTTAACATTCAGAAAGCATAAATATATAACAAGTAAATATAAATAAACATGATCATTGATGCATAACATAAGCATAATCTGTTTACACTGAGTTCATGTAGGCACTAATTTATATTACTCTATAATTCATTTCAAGGAGAAAGAATAATTTAATATGGATTAAAGTGAAAGGCAGCAGTTGAAAGTGCAGCGAGGGGTGTTAAGTGAGAGCAGATGTTGACATGTCAGTGAATCACTCACAAACACAGTAGCTCTTTACCAGAAGTAATCACTCACTAATAGTAATGTCACATGACTGCATCAATTTGGTGAGTGTGTATCCGGGTTGGTGGCCGGTCTATTTGTGTACATGTACAGACACACAGCCGTGTATTACATGGACAGACACCCACAGATACACAGACACAGATGTGTGAACACGTCTCTGGCTGGGTGGTGGTGACGACCAGAGTTTGGCAATAGAAACTAAAAACTACAGTTCCTATTCAAAGTGGGCACCTGCACAAATCAGTCAACACTATAGGAATCATTCATTGTGTCGGGGGTGGGTGTGTGTGTGTTTGGATTTAACATGTGGATATATTTAGTCTCTGTTCATAAACCTCCCCTGCCCAAAAAAGTAAATTCTCCCCATCAAGTAACTATAAAATGAGGCACAAACTGTTGTGAGGGAACATGAGTAATCCTTTGAGTTTAAATATACTTGTAAATATATAGATCATAATCTTTTTAAATGTGTAGCAATGTCGTCTCACTTGAATGATCGGCTTTGTGTGCCCTACAATGTAGTCTGACTGCATTGTGATGCCGGATGTGGACAGGTGATTAGTCACAGCTGGAACTGTGTCCAATGTCACTTGTATTGTTCTCAACTGTATCACTGGGTAAACATTGCCAGAATTCTATAACATATTATGTAGACAAGATTTGTAAAAATTCCAAAGAATAACATAAAGACTGAATCACTGAAGTGACATGTTCAACTGTGGGAATATGTTTACACAATTCTCTCTTGTGTGTTCTTTACTTAGACCAAAACTTAAAATCATTAAGTGAAATCCTTTAAATATCTTTACATAAAATATAATTATCAACACAATATTTGTGTATGGAATATGTCGTATGTTTCAAAAGATATGCTGCATCCAAAGTAAGTTAATTTCTTACAACATAACAATATTTGTAATGTGATAAGATTTGTGATAAGAATTATACCATACTTCTTATCACAAATGTGTTGGGTTATACACTCCAGTCATTCACAGTTACTAGAGGTTGTATATGTTAACTGATTGTCATCAATGAATTAGTGTTGTCAACAAACCAGCAGAATAAGAGTTTCTTTAAGTTGTTGTGATTACTTGTACTGAATGTCTCCATGGTGTGGTGGGAAATGTACACAACAAGTCTCCATGGTGTGGTGGGGAATATACACAACAAGTCTCCATGGTGTGGTGGGTAATATACACAACAAGTCTCCATGGTGTGGTGGGTAATATACACAACAAGTCTCCATGGTGTGGTGGGAAATGTACACAACAAGTCTCCATGGTGTGGTGGGCAATATACACAACAAGTCTCCATGGTGTGGTGGGCAATGTACACAACAAGTCTCCATGGTGTGGTGGGAAATGTACACAACAAGTCTCCATGGTGTGGTGGGAAATGTACACAACATGTCTCCATGGTGTGGTGGGCAATGTACACAACAAGTCTCCATGGTGTGGTGGGGAATATACACAACAAGTCTCCATGGTGTGGTGGGGAATATACACAACAAGTCTCCATGGTGTGGTGGGCAATATACACAACAAGTCTCCATGGTGTGGTGGGCAATATACACAACAAGTCTCCATGGTGTGGTGGGGAATATACACAACAAGTCTCCATGGTGTGGTGGGCAATGTACACAACAAGTCTCCATGGTGTGGTGGGCAATATACACAACAAGTCTCCATGGTGTGGTGGGCAATGTACTCAACAAGTCTCCATGGTGTGGTGGGCAATATACACAACAAGTCTCCATGGTGTGGTGGGCAATGTACACAACAAGTCTCCATGGTGTGGTGGGCAATGTACACAACAAGTCTCCATGGTGTGGTGGGCAATGTACACAACAAGTCTCCATGGTGTGGTGAGTAATGTACACAACAAGTCTCCATGGTGTGGTGGGCAATGTACACAACAAGTCTCCATGGTGTGGTGAGTAATGTACACAACAAGTCTCCATGGTGTGGTGGGCAATGTACACAACAAGTCTCCATGGTGTGGTGAGTAATGTACACAACAAGTCTCCATGGTGTGGTGGGCAATGTACACAACAAGTCTCCATGGTGTGGTGGGTAATGTACACAACAAGTCTCCATGGTGTGGTGGGTAATATACACAAGACTTATTTATTTTAAGGTGAGATTTTGGACTGAGACACCTCAGAAATCTGGAGTCTCTATGGAGTCTCTCTATGGAGTCTCTATGGAGTCTCTCTATGGAGTCTCTATGGAGCTTCTATGGTGTCTCTAACTCTCTATAGTGTCTCTTATTACTTGTCCTTCCCAGAAGACTGGAGAGACATCAGCTGTAGTTGGCCCAGGAACACACAGCTTGTCCCCAATGACTTAATCACCTCATTAGGGTAATGATGTGAACAAGGCAGTGTCAGGGGGGTAGTTTGGGGGTAGTTTGCAAGCAGCAGGGGGCATATGGCAGGTGTGTCATAGGCTGGTCTTATCCAGTAGACTGCAGGGGTGTTTATGGCAGGGGTGTTTATAGCAGGGTGCTATGTGACTTCATGATAGACATTATTCTGTCACACATACATACACCTGGTTCACAAGTAGGATGTTCACCCCTGGCCAGCCAGACGTTTCCCACTAAAACGAGAAAGCAGACATTTCTCGTTTTTAGTTTAACTCATTAGTTGATCATTTAATGCACATTTACTCTTCCAACATATGTTTGCAATCTCATCACTGATAAAAGTCAATAATTACTGTGCATATAATAAGTTACTTAACGTTAAATGATGTGGATGACAGAAACTACACTATAATGATTGGTAACAAAACATATTAACATTAATTTGATGATGTTTGTTTCAATTATTTGTTATTATAACATTTATCCTAATATAAAGAGTGGGGAAAGCCGTGGTAATATAAATGGAGCACATTGCTTTGATAGGAAATAAATGGAGACAATATTTCACTTCCTATATAATTGCTAGTATTTATTAATTATTTATTAATGCATTTCTTTTGTTATACGGATATACATCCACATTTGTTTTAGTTTAAGAAGGATAATGAAAGCCTTGATCAGGAAAAACGTTTTTCATGTCTCTTCTATCATGGAATGGAAACATCAGTGGGAAAGTGTCGAGGGCAGTGACCAGGGAAGTGACCAGGGAACTGACCAGGGAAGTGACCAGGGAAGTGACCATGGAAGTGCCAGGGAAGTGACCAGGGAAGTGACCATGGAAGTGACCATGGAAGTGCCAGGGAAGTGACCATGGAAGTGCCAGGGAAGTGACCAGGGAAGTGACCAGGGAAGTGACCAGGGAAGTGACCATGGAAGTGCCAGGGAAGTGACCAGGGAAGTGACCAGGGAAGTGACCAGGGAAGTGACCAGGGAAGTGACCAGGGAAGTGACCATGGAAGTGCCAGGGAAGTGACCAGGGAAGTGACCATGGAAGTGCCAGGGAAGTGACCAGGGAAGTGACCAGGGAAGTGACCAGGGAAGTGACCAGGGGGACAGCCAGAAGGAAATGTCTGGGAAAATCTCCATATCCTTAAATGTCTAGACCAATTCCTAACTTTCAATTGACCTTTTCTAACTTGTAATGGGCCCACGTGTAACGTTCACTGTACCCACTTCTAACTGCTAATGGACCATTTGTAACTTTTGATACATCCCTCATTTGCTAGAACCATTACTTTAGTGTTTTCAGTACTTCACTCACTACTTTCACTGTCACGCACACATTGCGTGTAGTTGGGGACTTAGACACACAAGTAGGAGTGACGGTGAGAGACTCGAGCAGGAAGACACGCTACACCCACGCTCCTGAACAGGATGTAAGATGGCCTGTGTTGTTGTGTAAGTGTAAGAAAAACATCAGCTCCAAATGTACTCTGCTCCTGCTGTGTTTATGGCAGGTCGTGAAATATCTGCAACAGACAGAAGAACCAGGATGAAAGTAAGCTCAAGTGAAACACTCATAACTCATACACTAATTCATCAAATGCTTAGTCACTTTTCACATGGATAATGTGGGGGTGGGGGTGGGTAATGCCAATTACATTTGTCATGTGAGGGTGTCTGTCCACCAGTACTGTGGTCAGTGTCAGGGGGAATAGTGGCCTGGTGGTGGACGTTGTCAGATAGGGTCAGTGTGACATTTGTCCACGGGTTCTATGTGAGGTGTAGGGTTTGTTCGTGACTATGTTCAGTGTAGGGTTTATTCATGTATTCTATGTTCAATGTAGGGTTTGTTCGTGGGTTTTATGTTCAGTGTAGGTGTTTGGTTTGTTCATGGGTTTTATGTTCAGTGTGGGGTTTGTTCATGTGTTCTATGTTCAGTGTAGGGTTTGTTCATGGTTTTATAATGTTCAGTGTAGGGTTTGTTCATGTGTTCTATGTTCAGTGTATGGTTTATTCATGTATTCTATGTTAAGTGTAGGGTTTGTTCATGGTTTTAATGTTCATGTGTTCTATGTTCAGTGTAGGGTTTGTTCATGGTTTTATTATATTCAGTGTATGGTTTGTTCATGTGTTCTATGTTCAGGGTAGGGTTTGTTCATGTGTTCTATGTTCAGTGTAGGGTTTGTTCATGGTTTTATTATATTCAGTGTATGGTTTGTTCATGTGTTCTATGCTCAGGGTAGGGTTTGTTCATGGATTTTATATTCAGTGTATGGGTTTGTTCATGGGTTTTATATTCAGTGTGGGCTTTGTTCATGTGTTCTGTGTTCAGTGTAGGGTTTGTTCATGTGTTCTATGTTCAGTGTGGGTTTATTCATGGGTTCTATGCTCAGTGTGTATTTTGTCCATGGGTTCTATGCTCCGTGTGGGTTTTGTCCATGGGCTCTAAGTTCAGTGTGGGTTTGTTCATGTGTTCTATGTTCAGTGTAGTGTTTGTTCATGGGTTATATGCTCAGTGTGGTTTTGTTCATGGGTTCTAAGTTCAGTGTGGGTTTGTTCATGGGATGAGAGTGTGACCAGTAAACACAAAGAATCACTAGCCAAGGGCTGTGGGAATCAAAGTGCTTGCTGAAACATTTGTCATAATTATACTTATCACCTTCAGACACTTGAACACAAAGCTGCCTTCCCAAAGTGATCAACGCTAGTTCTTGTAGCATGACACACACTAAGTGTGGAGAGTCTGGTAAGAAAGTGTCACAAGGTGTCAGTGACAGACACTGCAGGTCTTTAGATGTGACATGTCATCAGTCAACCTTGGACTCTGACTTGTCTACCAAATGACATGTTTATTGGCCCTGGTGCATTAAGACCAGCCGTTGACATGTTGACAGAGACAGGCTGGCACTACTGCTCTTGTGCAAGTGTCACCTTGGAGGCAGCGTGACATTGCAAAACAGAAAACTTGACAAGAAGACACCCTGTCATACACGAGGCACATGAAATTCTGGGGACCATGAGTCAAACAGGTCTAGCTCAGGTCTTCTGTTGGCACCACCAACTAACAGATGAGGACCACCAGCAAATAGGTCTAGTCTGATTCCTCAAGGAAACACATGGAATTGTTGTAAACATTATAACAGTATTTTCTCTCACTCACTCACTCGCTCGCTCGCTCGCCCGCCCGCCCGCCCACCCACACACCCGTCTGTCTGTCAGTCACCCACCCCACCCCACCCCACCCCACCCCACCCCACCCCACCCCACCCCACCCCACCCCACCCCACCCCACCCCACCCCACCCCACCCCACCCCACCCCACCCCACCCCACCCCACCCCACCCCACCCCACCCCACCCCACCCCACCCCACCCCACCCCACCCCACCCCACCCCACCCCACCCCACCCCACCCCACCCCACCCCACCCCACCCCACCCCACCCCACCCCACCCCACCCCACCCCACCCCACCCCACCCCACCCCACCCCACCCCACCCCACCCCACCCCACCCCACCCCACCCCACCCCACCCCACCCGAGCTCACTAACTCACTAACTCACCCACCCACTCACTCACCCACCCACCCACCCACCCACCCACCCACCCACTCACTCACTCACTCACTCACTCACTCACTCACTCACTCACTCACTCACTCACTCACTCACTCACACACTTGCCCACTCACTCACTTGCCCACTCACTCACTTGCCCACTCACTCACTTGCCCACTCACTCACTTGCCCACTCACTCGCTCACTCACTCAATCACTCACTCACTCAATCACTCACTCACTCAATCACTCACTCACTCAATCACTCACTCACTCACTCACTCACTCACTCACTCAATCACTCAATCACTCAATCACTCAATCACCCAATCACTCAATCACTCAATCACTCACTCAATCACTCAATCACTCACTCACTCACTCACTACATGTGGTTTACCAGATACACACAAGTATTTATTTAATGAGGGATGAGCAAGTATGCAGACATTTGTTGGTGGTGTTAATCATTTGTTGGTGGTGTTAATGAGATGGAACATTTGCTGCAGCGGCCAACACTGTAGACATACTTATATATCAGGTTACTATGAACGACACTACTGGAGCACTGCTGGAATTACTGCAAAAACGTGCATTTTATGGCCTTAACTTTATAATCAGGAGCACGTAAGCTGATATCCTTTGGTGTTTAAGTGTTATGAGTTTTTAAACCAAGAGAGATTCACGCAGTGGTTTTCATACAGTGGCCAAGGAAAAAGTGTAAATGAGACACAAAGACATTTCAGCTTAAACTACTCGTGTAAAACTGCAAAAGTCATTAAGCTTATCAACAGTGGAAACTGAAGTAGCAGAGACACAGTGGTGTGTTACTGCAGTTAGCTCATGTTTTATGTTTGTCTTAGATCATTACTGCCTGGCTTTGAGCACAGACAGTGAATGACCTGTGTAAATATATGGAAACATTTACAAGAAACAAGAAGTGTGCGCCCCTGTGGGGTGTGTGGGGGGCGAGTGGGAGACGACTGACTGTGACTCTGTCAGATGCAACCAACAACAGCTTCACAATATTATGGTAACAAAGTAGCCTGTCTTTTGGACTGGTGGAGAAACTTCCACAAATATATTTAGTAAATAATTACTTGAAATTGGTTTTTGAACATTATCTTAGCCACATAGTATATGCATTATGTTTAAACAAAATTAAGGGCATTGTAGTTAATCTTTGTAACAAAACATATTTATTAAAAACAACTGAAGTTATTCAGGTAGATATACAAATTGGCTATGAGAAACTTCACAGAAACAAATAATATGATGAGAGTTTAATCTAAATATACAGAAAATGAACAGACAACATTTTTATGGAGGGATTAAAAAAATAAATACGCATAATTTTTTGAATTAGAAACAAATTTGACAAGCGATTTTGTTGTAGCCATAAGTGGACGAATATACAGGGCTTAAGATGACAGGAAGTGTGAGTAGGTAGTACTAGGCACCATCACCCACACATACCACTGCCGTGACTGGACGAATACACACAAGCAGATGTCTTCTACTTACATCAGCAGTGCTTTCAACAAACTTACATATCACCATTGTTTAGACAAAAGCTAAAGAAATAAAGGATGTTATGATCTGGATAGAGAGAAAGAGACAGGCAGGCGGGTGGGTGGGTGGGTGGGCGGGTGGGGGGTGGGGGGGCAGACACAGATGAGTAACTGATGAAATGAAAACGAGTATTAATACTTGCTAGTATCACTTAGGAGTATCACTTGGATCAGAATTATGACTGAAAATATTTTAGTATTTGTAAACAATGTCAGAAAAAGTAGCCTTCAGAATATTTAAAAATGCGTAACAAATACAACTAATAATACCACACTTGTTGTGGACTGTTGCTGCCCTCTGGTGCTGGCGTTGTGCACTAGGCAGTGAGTACTGCATTATCCCGGGCCGGGCGTCTCTTTATCTCTCTTTATGTGGTCTTTGGGAACCGTCACACTGCGTCAGAGAGATCTATTCATAAACATGCATGATCTTGATGAAATGTCACGGTTGGATGGCCGCTCACAAACCTATCTCATGGAGGATGCGGTTGACTGGGCAACTGTGAGAACTAGTGGGCATTGTGAGTGGTGGTTTCACCCTTGTGGTATATTCGCCCCCAGGGTAACATTCTATAATGGAATATCCACGTCCTCGGGCAATGTTCACCCAAGCCAAGTGTTACCCTGTTAGAGGTTATCTTTACCCTGTCACCCCTCAGTGTGCTGGGCCGTGCAGGGCACACACAAACACAAACACAAACGCAGTCACAGCATGAACCATTGGTCTTATCCATGCCGTGGCAATCCTAGCATATATTTTAATAAAAACAAGATCCAATGGTCAGTGACTGGTTTTACATTAAGATTCTTGATATCAATTGTGATCATCATTAGATCTATGAACCTCTGTGTTTGTGTCTGTCTATCTGTTGTTAGCAGCAGAGTTCAAACACATATTTTGTCCAGCTACCATGGGTAGGTGGGACATAACAGTGGACATGGGCTTCCAGTATTGAACTTTTATACAGATATGTGACAATACTATATTGTTTTGGAGCATTTGAAAGGAGACTTGATCCACACCTGTGGATCTGTGGATCTGTGGATCTGTGGATCTGTGGATCTGTGGATCTGTGGATCTGTGGATCTGTGCACTGATGTCACATGATAAAGACCAACTGACAGAGAATTATGTCAAACATCTGGTAGAATACTTTGTGATGGCATTTGATGCAAACCTCTATTTTGAGCCATCCATGAACTACCAAGACTAAGTTATCCCTTCTGGAGCACAAGTAGAGACTGTTCACCTGGGTTTGTAGGTAACTGGTACCAGTAGAAATACACAACCACCACCCACCAGACAGAGAAAACTACTTCAACCTGTAACACAATTACGATACCATATTAAATTAATGATTAATGACGTATTTATAATAAACCAGTAAACTTAATAATAATAAGTTTGTTTGCCAGTTGAGGTCGGCACTGTGAGAGAAGTGAGGGGAAGTGACCATGTTGACAGTAGGGCTGTGTCACACAGGGCTGATGACAACTGGACTTAAGAGGCCCAGGATAACAACAAGATGAAGAGAGCTGTGGAGTACTTGCATCCTGTGGTGGAGGTGATTGGTCCCTGGGGACAGGTGGGGGGGGGGCAGACAAACACGACCCCAGAGACCAGAGCAAACACTGTCTTGTCTTAGATGTACAACTGAGCCACTCAACCTGTTGACTCGGGCTGACTCTCATGTTTGTAATGTGTCCAGGATGTCAACAAACACTCCATTTTAATAAAGGAAATATCGTGGCCCTTGGGGACAGCAGGCAGAGGACTGTAGTGAACGGAGGCATCCGGAACATGGGCTTTGGAGGAAGCAGATATTGAACAATTTGGTGTGCATCAGTATTTCAAGGAAGACTGTTTTTTTTTTATAAAATGGTCAATAACTACTTTGCTACTGGTGTTGTGTCTATGCTGTGTGAAATGTGTCAAGATTATTTCATGTCTTAAAGCAAGAAAAAAACACTATAACATGACAGCAAGAAAATGTCAGGGAAACAACGATACTAAAACTGCCATTAGAGTAATTGTGTGGGGAGCAGTGGTCAAGTGGTATAGGGCAGTTGGCTGTCACTATTGTGATGGAACTATGGCCCAAATCCTGGTGCCCGCCGGGCAGTGGTTTGACCTACTGATTCAGCTGCTGTGTCAAAACTTGGGCTTTTTGATTCATCCTATATTGTTTGACTGTGTGTTGTGAAAAAGAAAGTAAAAGACCCCAGACAGGGAATGGGAAAACCTGTCAGAGTCCCTGAGTGGTGGTCTCATGTGTCAGTCACATGACAGCACTGGTCAACTGACTGACTGGTGGTTGTTAATGGTAGAGCAGTCTTACAATTAGTGCATACACGTGATATAACATCACATCATTATTACACAGAGCACCAAGACACTGCAGTTGGTGAACCTGGCCCCCCAGTTCACTGTCTACATCCCCTGTGTGACCCCCACCCCCACCCCCACCCCTAGTTCACTAGACCACCCACTGTGCCATGAGGGCATCTGTAGTATGTTGTCTAGAGCTGTCATGTTGAAATGACCAGAGATTACTCTTTGAAATGATCCCCAATAATGGGATTTCTTAGGTGTCTCCTTGGGAGGATCCTGCCTGCCAGGGACCACACTTTCAAATGATCCCACAGTATGGTATTCAATTATTGTTTTTTCATCTCAAAATGATACATATTCGATAGGTATCATATTGAAATAAAAAAATGCAAAATAACAATGTTAAATGATAATTGTTGGGCGGCCTCCATTACCCCTTTGACACCAGTGATCCCACACTGACACTGATGACAGCAGTGCCTGTGACACTGACATGACCCCAGCGATGACAGCAGTGCTTGTTACACTGACACGACCGCACTGATGACAGCAGTGCCTGTGACACTGACACGACCCCACTGATGACAGCAGTGCCTGTGACACTGACATGACCCCAGCGATGACAGCAGTGCTTGTTACACTGACACGACCGCACTGATGACAGCAGTGCCTGTGACACTGACACGACCCCACTGATGACAGCAGTGCCTGTGACACTGACATGACCCCAGCGATGACAGCAGTGCTTGTTACACTGACACGACCGCACTGATGACAGCAGTGCCTGTGACACTGACATGACCACACTGATGACAGCAGTGCCTGTGACACTGACACGACCCCACTGATGACAGTAGTGCATGTGACACTGACACGACCCCACTGATGACAGTAGTGCCTGTGACACTGAAATGACCCCACTGATGACAGCAGTGCTTGTGACACTGACACGACCCCACTGATGACAGTAGTGCCTGTGACACTGACATGATCCCACTGATGACAGCAGTGCTTGTGACACTGACACGACCCCACTGATGACAGTAGTGCCTGTGACACTGACATGACCCCACTAATGACAGCAGTGCTTGTGACACTGACACGACCCCACTGATGACAGTAGTGCCTGTGACACTGACATGACCCCACTGATGACAGCAGTGCTTGTGACACTGACACGACCCCACTGATGACAGTAGTGCCTGTGACACTGACATGACCCCAGCGATGACAGCAGTGCCTGTGACACTGACATGACCCCAGCGATGACAGCAGTGCCTGTGACACAGCAGTCTTCACTGCCTGGTTTATCTACAGTTAATGTAGATACACATTCAACAGCGCGGCTGAATCATGTCAGGGCTACCCGGTAGTACTAAACTTTAAACTGGCCTGACCCCGAGTTATCTACTTAAGATGCACCGCTGCTGTATAAAAGTTGTAAAGTACAGGCAGTGACCAGGGACCTGGACATAAGACTATAGTGGACACTGTAGTTATTCGACCACACAAGAAGCACATTATAGAGAGGCCACACACACTGACCAGAGCCCCCACAAACTGATCAGAGCCCCCACACACTGACCAAAGCCCCCACACACGGATGATGGCATGGGCATGACTGTGTGTTTAATTTATGTTTATTAATGTGCATGTGTGACTTAAAAATAGGATTATTGTTATTATACAAAGCAGACACTGCACAGAGCAGGAACCTTTTGCTCATGGACAGTTCAATATTCTTCAACTATCTTCAACATGTCTTATCTAGGTGTTATATTGAGAAGTTTATAATGACTTGCTTATTTAGTTACTTAGTGTAAATGTTTCCTTAAAGCACTCTCCACTCTGAGGCCAGTTAGACATCATCTGGTAACGTCAGATTCAACTGTAGAGTCAAGGAAAGTTTGTATTTTCTATAACTTGTCTCATGTCTTGTCCACTGTCCCTCCTGTCTGTCTCTATCCCAGGCTCTAAGTACTGCTCCCAAAGTCTTCCCCTGGTTGTGACAACCAACAGCTGTTGACAGAGACAGAGACAGAGACACCTCAGGACAGGCATCTTGTCTGCTCTATTAAGACAAGTCCAGTCTAATGTCAAGATAAACAGATATTACCTAACACACCCCAAAATGTGTCACAATATCACAAACCATGGGGGAGTGTGTGATGTGAGGGTCCATCACACACCCAGGCTGCTGAGTGTCAGCATCATGTCAACACCTGCTGACAACTGCAGTCAGCAGGTGTTTCTACTTGACTGCTGACAGTCTCACAACTGACTACTATTGCTCACACCAGGCTACACTCAACATCTGACAACTACTACTTCTCACACCAGGCCACTCTCAACACCTGACAACTACTACTGCTCATACCAGGCCACTCTCAACATCTGACAACTACTACTGCTCACACCAGGCCACACTCAACACCTGACAACTACTACTGCTCACACCAGGCCACACTCAACATCTGACAACTACTACTGCTCACACCAGGCTACACTCAACATCTGACAACTACTACTTCTCACACCAGGCCACTCTCAACACCTGACAACTACTACTGCTCACACCAGGCCACTCTCAACACCTGACAACTACTACTGCTCACACCAGGCCACACTCAACACCTGACAACTACTACTGCTCACACCAGGCCACTCTCAACATCTGACAACTACTACTGCTCACACCAGGCCACTCTCAACATCTGACAACTACTACTTCTCACACCAGGCCACACTCAACATCTGACAACTACTACTTCTCACACCAGGCCACTCTCAACACCTGACAACTACTACTGTTTCACACGAGGCCACATTCAACATCTGACAACTACTACTGCTCACACCAGGCCACTCTCAACACCTGACAACTACTACTGCTCACACCAGGCCACTCTCAACACCTGACAACTACTACTGCACACACCAGGCCACACTCAACATCTGACAACTACTACTTCTCACACCAGGCCACACTCAACACCTGACAACTACTACTGCACACACCAGGCCACACTCAACACCTGACAACTACTACAGCTCACACCAGACCACTCTCAACACCTGACAACTACTACTGCTCACACCAGGCCACTCTCAACACCTGACAACTACTACTGCTCACACCAGGCCACACTCAACATCTGACAACTACTACTTCTCACACCAGGCCACTCTCAACATCTGACAACTACTACTGCTCATACCAGGCCACTCTCAACATCTGACAACTACTACTGCTCACACCAGGCCACACTCAACACCTGACAACTACTACTGCTCACACCAGGCCAGTCTCAACCATGACAACTACTACTGCTCACATCAGGCCACACTCAACATCTGACAACTACTACTGCTCACACCAGGCCACACTCAACACCTGACAACTACTACTGCTCACATCAGGCCACACTCAACATCTGACAACTACTACTGCTCACACCAGGCCACTCTCAACATCTGACAACTACTACTGCTCACACCAGGCCACTCTCAATGCCTGACAACTACTACTGCTCACACCAGGCCAGTCTCAACACCTGACAACTACTACTGCTCACACCAGGCAACACTCAACATCTGACAACTACTACTGCACACACCAGGCCACTCTCAACACCTGACAACTACTACTGCTCACACCAGGCCACTCTCAACACCTGACAACTACTACTGCTCACACCAGGCCACTCTCAACACCTGACAAATACTACTGCTCACACCAGGCCTCACTCAACACCTGACAACTAACTACTACTGCTCACACCAGGCCACTCTCAACACCTGACAACTACTACTGCTCACACCAGGCCACTCTCAACACCTGACAACTACTACTGCTCACACCAGGCCACTCTCAACACCTGACAACTACTACTGCTCACACCAGGCCACTCTCCACACCTGACAACTACTACTGCTCACACCAGGCTACACTCAACACCTGACAACTACTACTGCTCACACCAGGCCACTCTCAACACCTGACAACTACTACTGCTCACACCAGGCCACACTCAACACCTGACAACTACTACTGCTCACACCAGGCCACTCTCAACACCTGACAACTACTACTGCTCACACCAACCAGGCCACTCTCAACACCTGACAACTACTACTGCTCACACCAGGCCACACTCAACACCTGACAACTAATACTGCTCACACCAGGCCACACTCAACATCTGACAACTACTACTTCTCACACCAGACCACACTCAACACCTGGCAACTACTACTGCACACACCAGGCCAGTCTCAACACCTGACAACTACTACAGCT
Source organism: Oasisia sp. SBJ-2009 (assembly GCA_964017155.1). NCBI lineage: Eukaryota > Metazoa > Annelida > Polychaeta > Sabellida > Siboglinidae > Oasisia > Oasisia sp. SBJ-2009. The sequence continues at coordinate 32,186,379 of OZ024856.1, forward strand.
CACACCAGACCACTCTCAACACCTGACAATTACTACTGCTCACACCAGGCCACTCTCAACACCTGACAACTACTACTGCTCACACCAGGCCACACTCAACATCTGACAACTACTACTTCTCACACCAGGCCACTCTCAACATCTGACAACTACTACTGCTCATACCAGGCCACTCTCAACATCTGACAACTACTACTGCTCACACCAGGCCACACTCAACACCTGACAACTACTACTGCTCACACCAGGCCAGTCTCAACACATGACAACTACTACTGCTCACATCAGGCCACACTCAACACCTGACAACTACTACTGCTCACACCAGGCCACTCTCAACATCTGACAACTACTACTGCTCACACCAGGCCACACTCAACACCTGACAACTACTACTGCTCACACCAGGCCACTCTCAACATCTGACAACTACTACTGCTCACACCAGGCCACACTCAACACCTGACAACTACTACTGCTCACACCAGGCCAGTCTCAACACATGACAACTACTACTGCTCACATCAGGCCACACTCAACACCTGACAACTACTACTGCTCACACCAGGCCACTCTCAACATCTGACAACTACTACTGCTCACACCAGGCCACACTCAACACCTGACAACTACTACTGCTCACACCAGGCCAGTCTCAACACATGACAACTACTACTGCTCACATCAGGCCACACTCAACATATGACAACTACTACTGCTCACACCAGGCCACTCTCAACATCTGACAACTACTACTGCTCACACCAGGCCAATCTCAACGCCTGACAACTACTACTGCTCACACCAGGCCAGTCTCAACATCTGACAACTACTACTGCTCACACCAGGCCACACTCAACACCTGACAACTACTACTGCTCACACCAGGCCAGTCTCAACACATGACAACTACTACTGCTCACATCAGGCCACACTCAACATATGACAACTACTACTGCTCACACCAGGCCACTCTCAACATCTGACAACTACTACTGCTCACACCAGGCCACTCTCAACGCCTGACAACTACTACTGCTCACACCAGGCCAGTCTCAACACCTGACAACTACTACTGCTCACACCAGGCCACACTCAACATCTGACAACTACTACTGCACACACCAGGCCACTCTCAACACATGACAACTACTACTGCTCACACCAGGCCACTCTCAACATCTGACAACTACTACTGCTCACACCAGGCCACTCTCAACATCTGACAACTAGTACTTCTCACACCAGGCCACTCTCAACATCTGACAACTACTACTTCTCACACCAGGCCACTCTCAACATCTGACAACTACTACTTCTCACACCAGGCCACACTCAACACCTGACAACTACTACTGCTCACACCAGGCCACTCTCAACATCTGACAACTACTACTACTCACACCAGGCCACACTCAACATCTGACAACTACTACTTCTCACACCAGGCCACTCTCAACATCTGACAACTACTACTTCTCACACCAGGCCACACTCAACATCTGACAACTACTACTTCTCACACCAGGCCACTCTCAACATCTGACAACTACTACTTCTCACACCAGGCCACACTCAACATCTGACAACTACTACTTCTCACACCAGGCCACTATCAACACCTGACAACTACTGGCTACCAATGGCAGTTTTCAAAACATGTGCAGCCCATCATTGCATAAGGACAAAAACAGTTAAAATGTCCTGTCTGTGATACCAGGACAACCGAATGTGTCCTGTCTGTGATCCCAGGACAACCGAATGTGTCCTGTCTGTGATACCAGGACAACCAAATGTGTCTTGTCTGTGATACCAGGACAACCGAATGTGTCCTGTCTGTGATACCAGGACAACCGAATGTGTCTTGTCTGTGATACCAGGACAACTGAGTGTGTCCTGTCTGTGATACCAGGACAACCGAATGTGTCCTGTCTGTGATACCAGGACAACTGAATGTGTCTTGTCTGTGATACCAGGACAACCGAGTGTGTCCTGTCTGTGATACCAGGACAACCGAATGTGTCCTGTCTGTGATACCAGGACAACCGAATGTGTCCTGTCTGTGATACCAGGACAACCGAATGTGTCTTGTCTGTGATACCAGGACAACCGAATGTGTCTTGTCTGTGATACCAGGACAACCGAATGTGTCTTGTCTGTGATACCAGGACAACCGAATGTGTCTTGTCTGTGATACCAGGACAACCGAATGTGTCTTGTCTGTGATACCAGGACAACTGAATGTGTCCTGTCTGTGATACCAGGACAACCGAATGTGTCTTGTCTGTGATACCAGGACAATCGAATGTGTCTTGTCTGTGATACCAGGACAACTGAATATGTGTCCTGTCTGTGATACCAGAACAACTGAACGTGTCCTGTCATTGATACGAGGACAGATGAATGTGTCCTGTGTTTGATGAAGGAATTATACAGGTCATCATGAGGCAGCAATGGGCTGCTGATTTGTATGAAAGTTGCCCCAACTTGTAGTGTTTAACTGCACAAAGGGAGTGGAGGGTGAATGGCCCCAGACACCAGGCAGTCTGTCTTGTCTGGTCGCGACATCACCAGCTCTGTGGCTGAGTGATAGCTGCACGCATGGCTGGCCACCTTTGTGAAGCAAACACACGCTGGAAAAACGCTGTATGATCCCTGGTCTCAATAAACATTATTCAACCATCAACTTTCAAAGGGCCATCAGTAGAATCTTTACCAAGACTGGCTTTCACAGAATTTATGTTGTTGTGATCACATAGCAGGCATTTCACTTGTCAACATAATTTACAAGGAATTTCATCTTTTAATTTATACAGCAACTACATTACAATGGTCAATAAATACAAAGATATAAATATGCTGGGTACTATTTATCCTTGTATCAATTATATTAATGACTGATCTCATAACTGACTTTTTATTGCACATGTAGCTAAGTCTGAATAGACACTGTGTGACAATTGGAATTATAGTCTTCACTGATATAACATTAATCTGGTCTTTACTCACATGACACTAGTCTGGTGTCCACTCACATGACACTAGTCTGGTTTCCACTCACATGACACTAGTCTGGTGTCCACTCACATGACACTAGTCTGGTGTCCATTCACATGACACTAGTCTGGTTTCCACGACATGACACTAGTCTGGTTTCCACTCACATGACACTAGTCTGGTGTCCATTGACATGATACTAGTCTGGTGCCCACTCACATGACACTAGTCTGGTTTCCACTCACATGACACTATGGTCTCCACTCACATGACACTGGTCTCCTCTCACATGACACTAGTATTATTTCAACTTACACGACACTACGGTCTCCACTCACATGACATCAGTCTGGTCTCTACCCACATGACACTACTCTAATCACCACTCACATGACACTACTCTAATCTCCACTCACATGACACTACTCTAATCTCCACTCACATGACACTACTCTAATCACCATTCACATGACACTACTCTAATCTCCACTCACATGACACTACTCTAATCTCCACTCACATGACACTAGTCTAGTTTCCACTCACTTGCCACTACTCTAATCTCCACTCACATGACACTAGTCTAGTTTCCACTCACATGACACTACTCTAATCTCCACTCACATGACACTACTCTAATCTCCACTCACATGACTCTACTCTAATCTCCACTCACATGACACTAGTCTGGTTTCCACACACATAACATTACTCTAGTCTCTACTCACATAACACTAGTCTAGTCTCCACTGACATGACACTACTCTAGTCTCTATTGACACAACAGTACTGTAGTCTGACCTCGATCCAGAGAGCACTAGTTCATTAGTCTCCACTGCCACAGACACACATGGGGTAGATAGACCCACTTCAACAAACACCATAATCATTGTCCTTACGTTGGCTAGAAAACCATGGATGGATGATTCCATATCTTTTTTCAGGTTCTGCAGCAGACACCTTTTGATGACTGCCAGGAGATAGTAAAATGAGCTTTGCATACTTCTTATTTAGTTTGACACTGTAAACATGAGAAGTGAGTGAGAGAGGGACACAAGGTGTGTGAGACTGATAGGAATGGGAGGCTGACACTCACACCAGGTGGGGGGGTGTTGCACCCACAGCAGGTGGGTTGTGGATGTGTGATCCAAGCATATGTTGGATCCAAAACATACAGGAGATGGGCTAAAAACAGATGGGAGATGGGGGATGGGGATGGGGATGGGCTAAAAACAGATGGCGGATGGGCTAAAACAGATGGGAGATGGGGGATGGGCTAAAAACAGATGGGAGATGGGGGATGGGGATGGGCTAAAAACAGATGGTGGATGGGCTAAAACAGATGGGAGATGGGGGATGGGCTAAAAACAGATGGGAGATGGGGGATGGGGATGGGCTAAAAACAGATGGTGGATGGGCTAAAAACAGATGGCAGATGGGGGATGGGGATGGGCTAAAACAGATGGTGGATGGGCTAAAACAGATGGGAGATGGGGGATGGGCTAAAAACAGATGGGAGATGGGGGATGGGGGATGGGCTAAAAACAGATGAGAGATGGGGGATGGGCTAAAACCAGATGGGAGATGGGAGATGGGGGATGGGCTAAAAACAGATGGGAGATGGGGGATGGGCTAAAAACAGATGAGAGATGGGGATGGGCTAAAACCAGATGGGAGATGGGGGATGGGGGATGGGCTAAAAACAGATGAGAGATGGGGGATGGGCTAAAACAGACGGGAGATGGGGGATGGGCTCAAAACAGTTGGGAGATGGGGGATGGGCTAAAACATATGGGAGATGGGCTACAAACAGATGGGTGATGGGCTAAAAACAGTTGGGAGATGGGGGATGGGCTAAAACAGATGGGAGATGGGCTTCAAACAGATGGGGGATGGGGGATGGGCTAAAACAGATGGGAGATGGGGGATGGGCTACAAACAGATGGGAGATGGGGGATGGGCTAAAACAGATGGGAGATGGGGGATGTGCTACAAACAGATGGGAGATGGGGGATGGGCTAAAACAGATGGGAGATGGGGGATGGGCTACAAACAGATGGGAGATGGGGGATGGGCTAAAACAAATGGGAGATGGGGGATGGGCTACAAACAGATGGGAGATGGGGGATGGGCTAAAACAGATGGGAGATGGGGGATGTGCTACAAACAGATGGGAGATGGGGGATGGGCTAAAAACAGTTGGGAGATGGGGGATGGGCTAAACAGATGGGAGATGGGGGTTGGTTATAAACATGGGATATAAGAGGAGATAGGTTTGAATTCAGGTGGGAGATAGGAGGTAAGATGTATTAATACATACACTACACAACAGGACTCATGCATATCAGATTATGAAGGAACACATATTGCTGATATAGATGAGTAAAGATATAACAGGGAACTCATCAGGTAGCTAGAAAATACATTTGTATGTATATTCTAAGTTCATTTAGTGCTGACAGATAAACTATAAACTTTCATGCCCATAACTGATGCCTCCAGCATGCCATGTGACCAGAACAGGTTTTTATACGTGCAGTCCATAAATATATTTATAAACTTTTTTTAATGGCTACTTGGCAAAAATGCATGTCAAACCCCTATTAACTCAAACGTTGCCCTATCTGTAGCACTTGTACTGGTGCAGTTACATAAATAAAGCACATATGAATGATAGCTGACCACAAGATACCATTAGTGTGAGAGTTGACAGACAAGGGAATGTGCCTGGTACTGGTGACCTATGTTCATTTTGTGATATTTAATTCACCCTATTTTGGTAAGTTGGTGGCCATTTAATGTAGCTGCTCAGATATGAACGACATATACATGGACAACACCTCTAAAGTTACACCCAACATAAATAAATGTGTAAAGCCATATTTATATAATAAATATGACACAATGGTACAAAATGGTACACAGCCGTTCTGTTGAGCTTTTACAGTTACAATGTCAATGTCATTGTCCTTTCATTAACAACAAATTGTAGATCTTTTTGGTAGAGATTATAAATATAACTATAATTATTATATCATGATGTGAAACCGATTTTTATGACACAAACATCCTAATAACATATCAAACGCAAGTCAAGACTATTATATGCCAACTATAATCATTATAATTACATAACTGCTACACATATACTGGCATAAAAATGAAAGTATGCATCGCCATAGCTTGTGACTAATATGTCACCAAAGATGCATATGTATATATGTATGTGCACATGTGTTTTTAAGTGTGTATGTTTTTAACTATGTATATATGTTTTTATGTATGTATGTATGTATACATGTATGTTAGTATGTATTTATGTAGGTCAACCAAATTGTGTAACAATTAGTCTTAATATGTACTGAAAAATAAAGTTGAGCAAATTTGTGAGACAGAAACCCCCTGGAGGGTGTACGATTGACTGGGTGACACAGGCTGGGTAACTGGGTTCTAATGTCAATTCATGACAGCCAGACAGAGTGACAGAGAGAAAAAGGAGAGAGTGGGACTGATTTGGTGTGGTGTATTCTCTAGACTACACCATGTGGGCATCAACACACACTTGAAAGAGCAAAGTCTACAGGATCTAGCTAGTGATAACGCACTTGGAAGAATGCCACAGCACCAACTGGTCGGGTCGTTCACTGCCGTCACTAGAGGCTGGTATGTGGACCCGGACGCAGTCTCCAGCCAACACCCTAGCGACCCCCTAGCCCCCCCCTCACTGCCCCCTGACCTGCTTGCAGTCAATAACAGTACCCACATCAACTACTTTCAGCTCCTATTGACACATTAAAAAAATGTACAGCACCAAAATGGTACATACAGGAATAACTGGGACATGATTGCTTCTTTTTTTCTTATGGTCAGCACAGTTGAAAAAATCATGCAATGTGACAATTGGATAACCACAGTACCATAAAATATGTCATTGTTGTCTTGGCGGAGGTAATTACAGCTTTGTTGGAATTAATAACATCCTTGGTGAGACTTACTATAATGGTAAATCAACATAATACACGGGTATATTGGCAGTGCCTGTTATTTAGCTATAAACATTTGTATATTTTAGTAGCTATGAATACTAGACATATAATTATGAACAGATGAATGTACAGTACATGGTTTTGTTAAAATTTAATATATGAACATAGTTTAATCTTATTTGTTAAAATGTCTTTGTTCAATTATGTTTATTAGTTAGACAACAATTGTTTTCCCTTAGGCTAGTTTCATTTTTAATGCATTAATAACAAAGAAGCCACTACCAGTATTATCATGGCAAGTTAGTGATAACAAAACATAATTAGGCACCTTGCAAAAATGTCTATAAAACACGAAAGATAATTTTGTGAGAAATTAATATTTTGAGTGTGACTCTGATAACTGAATACCTAGTGGAGCTTGTCTTGTGTTCTGTCTATGGAGCCTGTGGTTACACCTTACTGTGGGTGGGGTCGGGTGGGGTGGGGTGGGGTGGCACCTGCAGCCTGGCCAGCACTGGCAGGGGGTAAAGACACTGGGGGCTAGTAGTGTGACCCTCTAGCCCCAGGGGGGCTGTCATATCTAATAATGCACATCTGGCAAGATCTCAATGATACCCTTTAAACAAACGTGCCTTATCTAGGAACACGTGGAGACTGCAGCATAACTGGTTTCCCTTTGGCTGCTGTTATGGACACCAGCCACTAATTGCTGCGACACAGTTCACCACAGTCACTCTCACAGCTGGGACAGGGGGCCAGGAAATGGCACTTACTAAAGAAAATATGCACCCACCCCATGACCAACACACCATGATCAAAATATACCCCTACCACTAACACACCCCATGACCAAGTGTGTACAACCTCCTCACTAGTTACACCCCATGACCAAGTGTGTACAACCTCATCACTGGTCACACCCCATGACCAAGTGTGTACAACCTCATCACTCATCACACCCCATGACCAAGTGTGTACAACCTCATCACTCGTCACACCCCATGACCAAGTGTGTACAACCTCATCACTCGTCACACCCCATGACCAAGTGTGTACAACCTCATCACTCGTCACACCCCATGACCAAGTGTGTACAACCTCATCACTCGTCACACCCCATGACCAAGTGTGTACAACCTTATCACCAGTCACACCCCATGACCAAGTGTGTACAACCTGATCACCAGTCACACACCCCATGACCAAGTGTGTACAACCTGATCACCAGTCACACACCCCATGACCAAGTGTGTACAACCTCCATCACTAGTCACACCCCATGACCAAGTGTGTACAACCTCATCACCAGTCACACCTCATGACCAAGTGTGTACAACCTCATCACCAGTCACACCCCATGACCAAGTGTGTACAACCTCATCACTAGTCACACCCCATGACCAAGTGTGTACAACCTCATCACCAGTCACACACCCCATGACCAAGTGTGTACAACCTCATCACCAGTCACACACCCCATGACCAAGTGTGTACAACCTCATCACTAATCACACACCCCATGACCAAGTGTGTACAACCTTATCACCAGTCACACCCCATGACCAAGTGTGTACAACCTCATCACTAGTCACACCTCATGACCAAGTGTGTACAAACTCATCACTAGTCACACCTCATGACCAAGTGTGTACAACCTCATCACTAGTCACACCCCATGACCAAGTGTGTACAACCTCATCACTAGTCACACACCCCATGACCAAGTGTGTACAACCTCATCACTAGTCACACCCCATGACCAAATGTGTACAACCTAATCACCAGTCACACACCCCATGACCAAGTGTGTACAACCTCATCACCAGTCACACACCCCATGACCAAGTGTGTACAACCTCATCACCAGTCACACACCCCATGACCAAGTGTGTACAACCTTATCACCAGTCACACCCCATGACCAAGTGTGTACAACCTCATCACCAGTCACACCTCATGACCAAGTGTGTACAACACCTCATGACCAAGTGTGTACAACCTCATCACCAGTCACACCTCATGACCAAGTGTGTACAACCTTATCACCAGTCACACCTCATGACCAAGTGTGTACAACCTCCTCACTAATCACACACCCCATGACCAAGTGTGTACAACCTCCTCACTAGTCACACACCCCATGACCAAGTGTGTACAACCTCATCACCAGTCACACACCCCATGACCAAGTCTGTACAACCTCATCACCAGTCACACACCCCATGACCAAGTGTGTACAACCTCATCACCAGTCACACACCCCATGACCAAGTGTGTACAACCTCATCACCAGTCACACACCCCATGACCAAGTGTGTACAACCTTATCACCAGTCACACCCCATGACCAAGTGTGTACAACCTCATCACCAGTCACACACCCCATGACCAAGTGTGTACAACCTCATCACCAGTCACACCCCATGACCAAGTGTGTACAACCTCATCACCAGTCACACCCCATGACCAAGTGTGTACAACCTCATCACCAGTCACACCCCATGACCAAGTGTGTACAACCTTATCACCAGTCACACCCCATGACCAAATGTGTACAACCTCATCACTAGTCACACCTCATGACCAAGTGTGTACAACCTCATCACCAGTCACACCTCATGACCAAGTGTGTACAACCTCATCACCAGTCACACCTCATGACCAAGTGTGTACAACCTCCTCACTAGTCACACACCCCATGACCAAGTGTGTACAACCTCATCACCAGTCACACACCCATGACCAAGTGTGTACAACCTCATCACTAGTCACACCCCATGACCAAGTGTGTACAACCTCATCACTAGTCACACACCCATGACCAAGTGTGTACAACCTCATCACCAGTCACACACCCATGACCAAGTATGTACAACCTCATCACTAGTCACACACCCCATGACCAAGTGTGTACAACCTCATCACTAGTCACACCCCATGACCAAGTGTGTACAACCTCATCACCAGTCACACACCCATGACCAAGTGTGTACAACCTCATCACTAGTCACACCCCATGACCAAGTGTGTACAACCTCATCACCAGTCACACCCCATGACCAAGTGTGTACAACCTCATCACCAGTCACACACCCCATGACCAAGTGTGTACAACCTCATCACCAGTCACACCCCATGACCAAGTGTGTACAACCTCATCACCAGTCACACCCTATGACAAAGTGTGTACAACCTCATCACCAGTCACACCCCATGACAAAGTGTGTACAACCTCATCACCAGTCACACCCTATGACAAAGTGTGTACAACCTCATCACCAGTCACACCCTATGACAAAGTGTGTACAACCTCATCACTAGTCACACCCCATGACCAAGTGTGTACAACCTCATCACCAGTCACACCCCATGACCAAGTGTGTACAACCTCATCACCAGTCACACACCCCATGACCAAGTGTGTACAACCTCATCACCAGTCACACCCCATGACCAAGTGTGTACAACCTCATCACCAGTCACACCCCATGATCAAAGGACAACCCTCACACCCCATGACCAGGCGTGCTAGGTCCTTTATAGCTACTTCCCATTATGTTGTCCCATTATAGCTACTCATTAAGTCTGGCAGTCAAACTATTCCCATTTTAGCTTCTTGTATAATTATACAATTCAGGTAGGCCAGGAGAGGGGAGTTGTAACTGTTTCATATTGCACTGAGAATTATGCATAACATGTATCAAATTATCAAAAAGTTTGTGGAAAGTAATACATTTAACTATCAGTTATTTGAAATGAAACACAAACACATGTACACAACAGTTTATATTAAGACAACTACACAAGTTGTACAGAGTATAGAATTGCATTTATCAAGGTCATAAAAATCATTACTTATGTTTTGTCAATCATTTTAATTTCACAAATTGCATATGATTCATACTAGATCACAGCTGGTTTATCAGATGTCACATGGTCTCAATACAGTCTTAAATGGTTAATGCTCCCCTATCCTATCCTATCCTATCCTGTAATTTGATAATTAAAAAATGCTATAAATGGACTAGTTCAATTATCAAACTTAATGAGTAGCTATATTGGGAAAAAAAGTAGCTACAATGGGAAGCAGGTATAACAGGAAGGAGCTAAACTGGGACTGTCCGACACAAACAACCCCTCCTGTGTCCCATGAGGACATTGTGGGAGACAGTAGCCACAAGACTGAGGTCCACGGAGGATACAATGCACGGCATGTCTTGAGTGATTCAGTATTTACTATTAGTAACTGAAACTAAACCTGTAACCTGAGAATGTTGTGGCCTCGTCACAGGATCTGAACAATCAGTTTACGGCTGTCATGTTAGAAAGTTTAATATATATATATAAGTTTAATATATATATATATATTTCACATCTATCTATATTATAAAACACTATGGTTATCTCCATCTCCCTTGCTTGCTTGTTTGTCTGCATTATCTATTTTAGTTATACATGTGTCAGACTAAATTTGAGTGTCCAGGCTAGCAGGTGCCCATAGAGTGGATCACTGATTTAGATTTCTGTTAAATTGGTCCCAATCGTAGAGATCTTGGAGTCACAATGTTTTAATGACACTTATTAGTCTAGTTTACATACATGTATGGGGCTGACATTGTGTGCATGCTCTAGTGGGTCCTGGGTCCTTCGTCCCCTAGCACAGGACCTACGGCAACAAACAAGCTCAGGCTTTCTCTTCACACCAACAGACTTATCACTCACATACACACAGGCTTCTCCTTTACACACCTACATGTTTCTCTTTTACATACACAGGCTTCTCCTTTACACACCCAAAGGCTTCTTCTTTACGCACACACAGGCTTCTCCTTCACCCCACATACTGCTCCTTTGCATACCCACAGGCTTCTCCTTTGCATATCCACAGGCTTCTCTTTTACACACCCACAGGCTTCTCCTTTATACACCCACATGTTTCTCCTTTACACACCCACAGGCTTCTCCTTTACACACCCACAGGTTTCTCCTTTACACACCCACAGGCTTCTCCTTTACACACCCACAGGCTTCTCCTTTACACACCCACAGGCTTCTCCTTTACATACCTACATGTTTCTCCTTTACACACCCACAGGCTTCTCCTTTACACACCCACAGGCTTCTCCTTTACACACCCACAGGCTTCTCCTTTACACACCCACAGGTTTCTCCTTTACACACCCACAGGCTTCTCCTTTACACACCCACAGGCTTCTCCTTTACACACCCACAGGCTTCTCCTTTACACACCCACAGGCTTCTCCTTTACACCCACAGGCTTCTCCTTTACACACCCACAGGCTTCTCCTTTACACACCCACAGGCTTCTCCTTACACACCCACAGGCTTCTCCTTTACACCCACAGGCTTCTCCTTTACACACCCACAGGCTTCTCCTTTACACACCCACAGGCTTCTCCTTTACACACCCACAGGCTTCTCCTTCACACCCACAGGCTTCTCCTTTACACACCCACAGGCTTCTCCTTTACACACCCACAGGCTTCTCCTTTACACACCCACAGGCTTCTCCTTCACACCCACAGGCTTCTCCTTTACACACCCACAGGCTTCTCCTTCACACCCACATACTGCTCCTTTATTTTTACACAGCCATAAGTTTGTTCTTCGTCACACACCTACAGGCTTCTTGTCCTTCTACACACCTCCACACCCTATTGGCCTGTGAGCTTCCTCACTCAGGTACGTTCCCTCCCTCCCAGTGCTCCCTCCTTGCCTCCCCTCCCCTCCCCTCCCCTCCCCTCCCCTCCCCTCCCCTCCCCTCCCCTCCCCTCCCCTCCCCTCCCCTCCCCTCCCCTCCCCTCCCCTCCCCTCCCCTCCCCTCCCCTCCCCTCCCCTCCCCTCCCCTCCCGGCCTGCCCACAGGAAGCCTGGACACTGTCACCTTTATAAGCTGTCCATAAAATTAGCGTGAGTTCTGCCCACAGGGACCTGAGCACAGAGCGGCTCTGTCAGACCCACATTCCCGGGAGGTTAATTACAAGTTTGTGACTTCACATTTGGCCAGTGTAACCAAAATACATAAGGCTGGAGATAAACACAGAGGGTCAAACCCAAGGTGACAGACCAGTGGATCAAGTTCACGACCCTAGGGCCAATACATGTTGTGGTGAGGTGTACTGGTTGGTATGTTTTGGGGTTCCAATGTTGCACCCACTATTTTTAATTATGCTGTGCTATACTGCTGCCGAGGGGAAGTGTCAAACTGCTTTAACTGCTAAACAAGGCTGCTAGCACTTTACCACAAGACCCATGATTCAACTCAACTCAGATTATTCCACACACCCAGAGGCAGGCAATGTCACTTGATATTATGCAGTGTTAGAGAAGATCTAAAGGTGGCTAGTCACGTGCAGTGTTAGAACAAGTATACTGGGTGGTCATTTGCAGTGTTGTGTGGTCACACAAAGTGTTAGAGAAAGTCAAAGTGTGGTTACACGAAGTGTTAGAGAAAGTCTAAGTGTGGTCACATGAAGTGTTGGTGAAGGTATAAGTTTGGTCACATGAAGTGTTGGAGAATATATATTGGTGGTCACATGCAGTGTTGGAGAAAGTATATGGAGGGTCACATGCAGTGTTGGAGAATGTCTGTGGGTGGTCACATGCAGTGTTGGAGAATGTCTATGGGTGGTCACATACAGTGTTGGAGAATGTCTGTGTGGTCAAATGCAGTGTTGGAAAATGTCTATGTGTGGTCACATGCAGTGTTGGAGAATGTCTATGGGTGGTCACATGCAGTGTTGGAGAATGTCTATGGGTGGTCACATGCAGTGTTGGAGAATGTCTATGGGTGGTCACATGCAGTGTTGGAGAATGTCTATGGGTGGTCACATGCAGTGTTGGAGAATGTCTATGGGTGGTCACATGCAGTGTTGGAGAATGTCTATGGGTGGTCACATGCAGTGTTGGAGAATGTCTATGGGTGGTCACATGCAGTGTTGGAAAATGTCTGTGGGTGGTCACATGCAGTGTTGGAGAATGTCTGTGGGTGGTCACATGCAGTGTTGGAGAATGTCTGTGGTTGGTCACATGCAGTGTTGGAGAATGTCTGTGGGTGGTCACATGCAGTGTTGGAGAATGTCTGTGGGTGGTCACATGCAGTGTTGGAGAATGTCTATGGGTGGTCACATGCAGTGTTGGAGAATGTCTATGGGTGGTCACATGCAGTGTTGGAGAATGTCTATGGGTGGTCACATGCAGTGTTGGAGAATGTCTATGGGTGGTCACATGCAGTGTTGGAGAATGTCTGTGGTTGGTCACATGCAGTGTTGGAGAATGTCTGTGGGTGGTCACATGCAGTGTTGGAGAATGTCTGTGGGTGGTCACATGCAGTGTTGGAGAATGTCTGTGGGTGGTCACATGCAGTGTTGGAGAATGTCTGTGGGTGGTCACATGCAGTGTTGGAGAATGTCTATGGGTGGTCACATGCAGCGTTGGAGATGTTCTAAGGAAGGGAGCATAAATTTGCAAAATCCATACAAATTAATTATACATTTAGACATTAATTTGTGGTGCTTTGGTGGGCTGCATTTTACAACAAACCACTTCAGTGGTGCCACCTAGTGAGTAAAATTGATGTTAATGCACATTTATGCTATCAAGGATATCATTATTAGAGCTGGACATTTTGTTTATAAAAAATGTATTGCCTTAAATCATATTAAGGCAATAAATCAATCGAATTTCATTTTGTTTAGTAACTTATAATAGTCTTATTAAGTGTCACACATGTGACTGTGTCTGAGGGGTAGATGTTGATCTGAACTAATAGTAAATCTAACACAATGCATACTTTTACGTTGAAAAACTTACGACGCCACCCAAGGGGTCAAATGTAAAAATGCCAAGATACATAATATGTTGTAAAACGTAAATTGTAAAAAATCTTTGTTAAATAGTGTTAAATTGAACCACGTTTACCAGCTATCAAAATTAATGTCATATATTGTCATATGACATTAATTTTGACTGTGTCAAAATTAATATGGTACACTATTTGACTGTGCAAACCTAAGTCATACACCATTTCATATAATTATCATAAATTGAGACGTAGTCGTAGCCATAACATGTAAGTATTTCAGTCAATATTTTTTATTATTAATACTGTACATGTAATGATGTATGAGAGTTGAGACGAGCCTCTGATGCTGGCATACTATCAGTCTAATGTCCAGTCTGTTTAAAAGTGAGTGGGGTGACCTGACCAGTACGGCAGACCTAAGGGACAGGTCCAGCGGTGTCAACATCCTTGCATCTTCCCCGTGAGTCACAAGGGAAAGGAACTGCCCCTCGGCTAGTCAAGCTAACTGACTTGGAGAAATAAACATCGCGCCTACATCAAAAGCCAGTCACTGGCAGGCGTTTCTCCGGTCCGTGCATTCTGTACGTGCATTGGTCACACTTGATTCACTTGAGCCAATCACAGCTGGCGTGACAGAGCGGACTTGATAACTCACACCATTGGCTGGTGCAATTTGATCTTAATCAATGCTGGCCAATTTAGTCATGTTTACACTAACACCGGACCTAAGGGTGATTAAGATTAAAGAGATATATATTTAAGTCCTTCAGTAACAGTTAAAGGCACTCACTACTTTAGATTGAAGATAACATATTCGCTTAGGGACAAAAAAAAGAAATCTTACCTTCATTCATGTTTTAGTATTTTTACTCTGAATCTGACACTGGTCAATCTGCACAGACTGCATAATTATGTGGTCTGTATGGACTAGGTCGGTAGGGGGTCTGTATATACTGGGTTGGTAGGGGTCTGTATAGAATAGGTTGGTACTTGGTAGGTGGTCTGTATAGACTAAGTTGGTAGGTTGGTCTGTATAGGGTAGGTTGGTAGGTGGTCTGTATAGGTTGGTAGGTGGTCTGTATAGACTAGTTTGGTAGGTGGTCTGTATAGGTTGGTAGGTGGTCTGTATAGACTAGTTTGGTAGGTGGTCTGTATAGGTTGGTAGGTGGTCTGTATAGGTTGGTAGGTGGTCTGTATAGACTAATTGGTTGGTTTGTGTACCTAGGTATCTAGTCTGTATAGACTAGGTTGGAAGATAATATGCATACTGGGTTGGGAGGTGGTCTGTAGATAATAATAATAATAATAATAATAATAATAATAATAATAATAATAATAATAATAATAATAATAATAATAATAATAATAATAATAATAATAATAATAATAATAATGGATAGTTCTTCTATAGTGCAAATCTGTTCGTACTTAACCTCCATGCACTTGCACATGTCATTCCCAGAACAGTAAACAGTACACAGACAGTGACTGGGTTGGTAGGTGGTCTGTGCAGACCAGACTGTGCATCTACTACAGCCACAGTTGGCTGTCTCCTGCCTGGTTGGGGGGGGGGGGGGCTACTGACCACTGTGGTGGACAGTCCAGTCCCTCTGTGGACTAGCACATTTGGTGGAAGAGGCTGGCTGGCCACCCCAGGGGATGTGATGATAGGACTGTACCACAGGGACTGGTCAGGGCAATCTCACTAGATGTCTCACACTGACCACTGGTCAAGGTGGACTCACTAGATGTTGAGTGACACTCCTGCCAGAAGTCATGTCTGGAGCATTAGTCACAGGCACAGTCCACTGCCTTGACACTGTCACCTGGCTCTCATCAGTGACAGGCTGCAGATGAGTCTCCCAGTGTCTCTCGTCCCACAGTCTTCTCCTGCACAATCCTGCTGCAGTGTTCTGCTCAAGTGTCCTAGCTTCTGCAGTGTCCTAAGCTCTTGCAGTGTCCTTGCTCCTGTAGTGTCATAGTTTCGGCATTATCTTTGCTCTTGCAGTGTCCTTGCTTCAGCATTGTCCTCCTGCATTGTCCTGGCTCCTGCAGTGTCCTCCTGTAGTGTCCTAGCTCCTGCATTGTCTTCCTGTAGTGTCCTAGCTCCTGCAGTGTCGTCATGTAGTGTCCTAGCTCCTGCAGTGTCTTCCTGTAGTGTCCTAACTCCTGCATTGTCTTCATGTAGTGTCCTAGCTCCTGCAATGTCTTCATGTAGTGTCCTAGCTCCTGCAGTGTCTTCCTGTAGTATCCTAGCTCCTGAAGTGTCCTCATGTAGTTTCCTAGCTCCTGCATTGTCTTCCTGTAGTGTCCTGGCTCCTGCAGTGTCCTCCTGTAGTGTCCTAGCTCCTGCAGTGTCTTCCTGTAGTGTCCTAGTTCCTGCAGTGTATTCATGTAGTGTACTAGCTCCTGTAGTGTCTTCCTGTAGTGTCCTAGCTTATGCAGTATCTTGCTGCAGTCTACCACCAGGGAGACATCAGGAAGGTTTAGGGAATGGCACAGAAAAATCATACAAATGTATACAATGTGTGTGAAACTGAAAATACAATGAATTACACCATATATAAGAACTGGGCATTATGTTTAAATGCAGCACGACGTCGTGTTGTAACTACAGTCAGAAATGTTAACATATTCTTATTCTACTCTTCAAGTAGATGTAGTACAAACCATGAAACAATCATTACTTATCAGCCACTGCCATGAAACAGTCAGTACATATCAGCCAATGCCATGAAACAATCAGTACATATCAGCCACTGCCATGAAACAATCAGTACATATCAGCCACTGCCATGAAACAATCTTTACTTATCAGCCACTGCCATGAAACAATCAGTACTTATCAGCCACTGCCATGAAACAATCAGTACATATCAGCCACTGCCATGAAACAATCAGTACATATCAGCCACTGCCATGAAACAATCGTTACTTATCAGCCACTGCCATGAAACAATCTTTACTTATCAGCCACTGCCATGAAACAATCAGTACTTATCAGCCACTGCCATGAAACAATCAGTACATATCAGCCACTGCCATGAAACAATCAGTACATATCAGCCACTGCCATGAAACAATCGTTACTTATCAGCCACTGCCATGAAACAATCTTTACTTATCAGCCACTGCCATGAAACAATCAGTACTTATCAGCCACTGCCATGAAACAATCAGTACTTATCAGCCACTGCCATGAAACAATCAGTACATATCAGCCATTGCCATGAAACAATCAGTACTTATCAGCCACTGCCATGAAACAATCAGTACATATCAGCCACTGCCATGAAACAATCAGTACATATCAGCCACTGTCATGAAACAATCAGTACATATCAGCCACTGCAATGAAACAATCGTTACTTATCAGCCACTGCCATGAAACAATCATTACTTATCAGCCACTGCCATGAAACAATCAGTACATATCAGCCACTGGCATGAAACAATCGTTACTTATCAGCCACTGCCTTGAAACAATCAGTACTTATCAGCCACTGCCCTGAAACAATCAGTACTTATCAGCCACTGCCATGAAACAATCATGACTTATCAGCCACTGCCATGAAACAATCAGTACATATCAGCCACTGGCATGAAACAATCGTTACTTATCAGCCACTGCCATGAAACAATCAGTACTTATCAGCCACTGCCATGAAACAATCAGTACATATCATCCACTGCCATGAATCAATCAGTACATATCAGCCACTGCCATGAAACAATCGTTACTTAACAGCTATAGTCATTAAACAACCCTCACTTAGTAGCCATTGTTATTAAACAATCGCCATTTACCAACCAGTGTCACAAGACAAGTAAAATATCCTCACTTATCAGCCAATGTCACAAGACAATCCTTACTAATCAGCCAATATCATAAAACACCCTCACTTGTCAGCCAATGCTAGGCACTGTTCTAAATGAGACAGTCTGGCTTATACCTGTCTCCAGACAGCAGTGTCCACTGACTGTCCTAGAGTCACAGTCTGGCTTATACCTGTCTCCAGACAGCAGTGTCCACTGACTGTCCTAGAGTCACAGTCTGCATGGCTTATACCTGTCTCCAGACAGCAGTGTCCACTGACTGTCCTAGAGTCACAGTCTGGCTTATACCTGTCTCCAGACAGCAGTGTCCACTGACTGTCATAGAGTCACAGTCTGGCTTATACCTGTCTCCAGACAGCAGTGTCCACTGACTGTCCTAGAGTCACAGTCTGGCTTATACCTGTCTCCAGACAGCAGTGTCCACTGACTGTCATAGAGTCACAGTCTGGCTTATACCTGTCTCCAGACAGCAGTGTCCACTGACTGTCATAGAGTCACAGTCTGGCTTATACCTGTCTCCAGACAGCAGTGTCCACTGACTGTCCTAGAGTCACAGTCTGGCTTATACCTGTCTCCAGGCAGCAGTGTCCACTGACTGTCCTAGAGTCACAGTCTGACTTATACCTGTCTCCAGGCAGCAGTGTCCACTGACTGTCCTAGAGTCACAGTCTGACTTATACCTGTCTCCAGGCAGCAGTGTCCACTGACTGTCCTAGAGTCACAGTCTGACTTATACCTGTCTCCAGGCAGCAGTGTCCACTGACTGTCCTAGAGTCACAGTCTGGCTTATACCTGCCTCCAGACAGCAGTGTCCACTGACTGTCCTACATTCTCTGACACTCCACTCACTGAGCTCAACACCACCACTCGGCCACAGTCAGCAGTCACAGTTACCTGCACCTGGTAGGTAGTGACACAGGTATAACATCATGATGCAGGCTGTGTGCTGGACACTCCTGCCTCCTGCCCTGCCCTGCCCTGGCTGTACCGTGGCAGACTGCTGGGCTCTACTCCCCACTCCTGGCCGCTCACACTGACACTCGCGCACTTCCTGGAACAGTATTTGCCTAGAAATGCACCAATGAGAATCTGCCTGGCCTATCCAATGGATGACTTGCTGATCAGCAGGCCACCCCTCCTAGAACTGGGCTGACAGTGAAGTGATGGTGCAGCCTCAGTAGCCACACATGGCCAAGTAGACAAGTCACAGTTGGATATAATGTACGCAGGACAGTAGCCTTGTAACAGATGATTAACTGTTGGATCTGTTGTCCGTTCAGTAGCTACACTGGATGACTGGTTGTTGGATCTGTGGTCCATATAGCAGCTACACTGGATTACTAGTTGTTGAATCTGTGGTCTGTTCTGTAGCTACACGGGATGACTAGTTGTTAAATCTATGGTCCATTCAGTAGCTACACTGGATGACTGGTTGTTGGATCTGTGGTCCATTCAGTAGCTACACTGGATGACTGGTTGTTGGATCTGTGGTCCGTTCAGTAGCTACACTGGATGACTGGTTGTTGGATGTGTGGTCCGTTCAGTAGCTACACTGGATGACTGGTTGTTGGATCTGTGGTCCATTCAGTAGCTACACTGGATGACTGGTTGTTGGATCTGTGGTCCGTTCAGTAGCTACACTGGATGACTAGTTGTTGAATCTGTGGTCTGTTCTGTAGCTACACTGGATGACTAGTTGTTAAATCTATGGTCCATTCAGTAGCTACACTGGATGACTGGTTGTTGGATCTGTGGTCTGTTCAATAGCTACACTGGATGACTGGTTGTTGGATCTGTGGTCCATTCAGTAGCTACACTGGATGACTGGTTGTTGGATCTGTGGTCCGTTCAGTAGCTACACTGGATGACTGGTTGTTGGATCTGTGGTCCGTTCAGTAGTTACACTGGATGACTGGTTGTTGGATCTGTGGTCCATTCAGTAGCTACACTGGATGACTGGTTGTTGGATCTGTGGTCCGTTCAGTAGCTACACTGGATGACTGGTTGTTGGATCTGTGGTCCGTTCAGTAGCTACACTGGATGACTGGTTGTTGGATCTGTGGTCCGTTTAGTAGTTACACTGGATGACTGGTTGTTGGATCTGTGGTCCGTTCAGTAGCTACACTGGATGACTGGTTGTTGGATCTGTGGTCCGTTCAGTAGCTACACTGGATGACTGGTTGTTGGATCTGTGGTCCATTCAGTAGCTACACTGGATGACTGGTTGTTGGATCTGTGGTCCGTTCAGTAGCTACACTGGATGACTGGTTGTTGGATCTGTGGTCCGTTCAGTAGCTACACTGGATGACTGGTTGTTGGATCTGTGGTCCGTTCAGTAGCTACACTGGATGACTGGTTGTTGGATCTGTGGTCCATTCAGTAGCTACACTGGATGACTGGTTGTTGGATCTGTGGTCCATTCAGTAGCTACACTGGATGACTGGTTGTTGAATCTATGGTCCGTTCAGTAGCTACACTGGATGACTGGTTGTTGGATCTGTGGTCCGTTCAGTAGCTACACTGGATGACTGGTTGTTGGATCTGTGGTCCGTTCAGTAGCTACACTGGATGACTGGTTGTTGGATCTGTGGTCCGTTCAGTAGCTACACTGGATGACTGGTTGTTGGATCTGTGGTCCGTTCAGTAGCTACACTGGATGACTGGTTGTTGGATCTGTGGTCCGTTCAGTAGCTACACTGGATGACTGGTTGTTGGATCTGTGGTCCATTCAGTAGCTACACTGGATGACTGGTTGTTGGATCTGTGGTCCCTTCAGTAGCTACACTGGATGACTGGTTGTTGGATCTGTGGTCCATTCAGTAGCTACACTGGATGACTGGTTGTTGGATCTGTGGTCCATTCAGTAGCTACACTGGATGACTGGTTGTTGGATCTGTGGTCCATTCAGTAGCTACTAGCTACACATGCAATTGGTGTGAGATGACATGACACTGTTTATTGTTGCTGGAGGACATCACTGTAATTTGTACAAACAACTAAGGATCAAATAGATTCAATCTTGTATTTAAAACAAACACTTTGATATAAGAAAGAAAATACTCATAGGATCTATTTCTATTCATATTTCTACAATAAAACATGGTCCAGTAAACGTTTTTGCCCTGGTGACCAACTGTCCTTCCAGCAACTCTCCTGTGAACTACTGTGTTGTGAACAATTGTCTGGCAAACAATAATTTTCCTGTGAGCAATGGATCTTCCATGTCTTATTATGGGCAAATATCCTGTGAGCAAATACTATATTATTAGCAAGTGTCCTGTTAGCAAATGTTAAATTAGAAAATGTCCTGTGAGCAAATGTTATAATAGCAAATGTCCTATGAGTAAATGTTATAATATTAACAAATGTCCTATGAGTAAATTTTATAATATTAACAAATGTCCTGTGAGTAAATGTTATAATATTAACAAATGTCCTGTGAGTAAATGTTATATTAGCAAAGTCCTGTGAGCAGTTGTCCTCATAACTGACGGTTTTGATGATAAACGAAAGATGAATGATCTGTCACCGTATCACTATTAT
>OZ024856.1:32211065-32236065 GCA_964017155.1 Oasisia sp. SBJ-2009
ACAATGTTCTCAAGCAGTGCTCGGGGAGAGACAATGTTCTCAAGCAGTGCTCAGGGAGAGACAATGTTCTCAAGCAGTGCTCAGGGAGAGAAAATGTTCTCAAGCAGTGCTCAGGGAGAGACAATGTTCTCAAGCAGTGCTCAGGGAGAGACAATGTTCTCAAGCAGTGCTCAGGGAGAGACAATGTTCTCAAGCAGTGCTCAGGGAGAGACAATGTTCTCAAGCAGTGCTCAGGGAGAAGCAATGTTCTCAAGCAGTGCTCAGGGAGAGACAATGTTCTCAAGCAGTGCTCAGGGAGAAGCAATGTTCTCAAGCAGTGCTCAGGGAGAGACAATGTTCTCAAGCAGTGCTCAGGGAGAGACAATGTTCTCAAGCAGTGCTCAGGGAGAGACAATGTTCTCAAGCAGTGCTCAGGGAGAAGCAATGTTCTCAAGCAGTGCTCAGGGGGAAGCAATGTTCTCAAGCAGTGCTCAGGGAGAGACAATGTTCTCAAGCAGTGCTCAGGGGGGAGCAATGTTCTCAAGCAGTGCTCAGGGAGAGACAATGTTCTCAAGCAGTGCTCAGGGAGAGACAATGTTCTCAAGCAGTGCTCATGGAGAAGCAATGTTCTCAAGCAGTGCTCAGGGGGAAGCAATGTTCTCAAGCAGTGCTCAGGGAGAGACAATGTTCTCAAGCAGTGCTCAGGGAGAGACAATGTTCTCAAGCAGTGCTCAGGGAGAGACAATGTTCTCAAGCAGTGCTCAGGGACAGACAATGTTCTCAAGCAGTGCTCAGGGAGAGACAATGTTCTCAAGCAGTGCTCAGGGAGAGACAATGTTCTCAAGCAGTGCTCAGGGAGAGACAATGTTCTCAAGCAGTGCTCAGGGAGAAGCAATGTTCTCAAGCAGTGCTCAGGGGGAAGCAATGTTCTCAAGCAGTGCTCAGGGAGAGACAATGTTCTCAAGCAGTGCTCAGGGGGAAGCAATGTTCTCAAGCAATGCTCAGGGAGAGACAATGTTCTCAAGCAGCGCTCAGGGAGAGACAATGTTCTCAAGCAGTGCTCAGGGAGAGACAATGTTCTCAAGCAGTGTTCAGGGAGAGGCAATGTTCTCAAGGGAGAGGCAATGTTCTCAAGGGAGAGGCAATGTTCTCACAATCTCCAGAAGCTTCATGACATCTCTGATCTCCATCATCTCAGTTTCCTTGTATAGACGTATTTATCATCAGAAGCTTCATGACAGATCACAGATCTCCATCATCCATATCTCCTTCCACAGACCAAGTTGCTTCATCTGGTGTTAACTTCATGCACCCAATACTTTCCTGCATTTCGTTGACGTTGGGAAAGTAAGGGACACTGTGAAAGGCCTATAGTGGGCTGCCACACTGGTTTATTTATGACACCAATTATTCCTGTTCCTCACAAAAGGATGGTTCCCGCGAATTGTCTGTGCACATTTCTCCACTGCAATCCTCATAATAAATGTGTGTGTGACACCTTTCACAGGGCAGTGTAGACACCTGCTGATGCACAATAAACCTGTGATAAATCCCAACAGTTGAGGGGTTAATGAAGAAAATGGAGCAGAGCCAGTGGGGCAATTGGCAGGGGTAATTGGTGGTTGTGGGGCGCGCTTGAGTGCACAGGGAGGGTCAGGACTGTGTCCTCCACCACACTCTATGAAAGGACATCACCCTGTCACGTGACTGCATGGCACGGCTGTGTATAGAGAGGGGTGATTTGAGCTAAGATTGGGGGGATGACTTCCTCCCATAATGACAAGGTGGCGTTATCTGAGCGCTGCCAACAATGCACTGCCAGAAGGGTTCATTTTCTGTGCACATAAATAAATAGGTTTGTTGAATGGCGTGCCACCACAGCGCAGCCAGCACAAGCTAGATACTGCTGATTTAATCTTGACACCAGCCTGAGACCCTGCTTCTAATGAGTGAAACCTTCTCCATTTACAGACCGCAAGGAACATTGTTTTTATCTGCCACAGGTCACTGTGGAACAATGAGACCTGTGAATGTATTGTGAGATGCCGGCAGTGTTGTCAGCCAACCACAGCCCTGTGTGTTCTGTTCTCTTGGTGGTAACCACTGCACTACTCTGTGAGTCAATGTGTGAGACATTACAATGAGTAAATGCATTAAGCCTCTACACCATCTGATTACACACCGAGTCATGTGAATAGGACACTTTGCCTGGTGCAGTTGCCAAGTGGTTGAATGAAGAAGTTAAAACTTGCTTAGTGACAACAAATCCATAAATGTAAGCTTTATGGAAAGCTTTAAGCAATGCTACTATTGCTAGGCATAGAATATTCACATACTAATATTCATATACAAACCATCACCAGGTAGGCTACTTATATGTTATTAATCTGTGACTGCTGGTAGATTAACTATCAAATTATTTTCTGCTGTTTCATGGCTGGTAATTTAGTTATCTATATTTATTTATAATTTTTGTTAATAATTTGCCATCTGTTTTTCAGCATAATTATTCATGTGCGAGTATAGATTATTTAACAATATTTCAATGTAATTTATCATAAGTGTTAGTTTAGAAGTTAGTGAACACTTGGGAAGTGTTTCTCCACGTCCTGTTGTTGTGCACATTCCAGAGCACAAGGCAGTGGCTGCCGGCCCTGGCCCTGTCTCACTGACACGCACCCAGCCCTCAGCACCCAGCCCTCAACGGAGTGAAGGGGATAACATCTGCGGATCTATAGAGAACTTGGCACTCACACAGTGCCTCCCATTACCTGCTTTAAATAGCACCACTGTATTGTGTGCACTGAATGGCACTTTCGTTGGCCAACTCATGCATGACCAGTCTGCCCTTCACTGATCACTGAGGCGTGATTGTGGCCAATCCCATGGGCTACAACAACAGGGCATTGTGCGTGAACGACTCTCTGCAAAACACTGATTTGTGATACTCTTGACCCACACAATTACTCTTTCATTGATAAGCTAGGTATAATTATGAACTATTTGATGTTTGTCATAATCTCCAATTATGCGGCCACTGCTGTGTCATTCTTCTTTCTTGTATGTCTGTTTCATGTTGCTTCAATAACCATTTTGCTTAAATATCTCTTATATCTTGGATAAGTGGTTTTACTAAATATATCACATTAGCACATTACAAGATAATATTTCAAGATTTACATATATATACACAAACACACACACATCATGCTTTCAAGTTAATGTGATTACTTGATTAACATTTTGTTTAACTGTTCAAATTTTACTTGGTTTCCAATTCCTCCTGTCTTCTCCTTATCAGGTAACTTTAATTTTTGTTGAATCACTTTTTTTCTAAGTTCTATCATTTCTTCTCATTGTTAGACCACTTCTAGTGCTCCTTAGACCATTTCTGTCCATTCTTGTTAGACCACATATAGTGCTTCTTAGACCATTTCTGTCCATTCTTGTTAAACCACTTCTAGTGCTCCTTAGACCATTTCTGTCCATTCTTAGACCACTTCTAGTGCTTCTTAGACCATTTATGTCCATTCTTGTTAGACCACTTCTAGTGCTTCTTAGACCATTTCTGTCCATTCTTAGACCACGTCTAGTGTTCCTTAGACCATTTCTGTCCATTCTTGTTAGACCACTTCTAGTGCCCCTTAGACCATTTCTGTCCATTCTTGTTAGACCACTTCTAGTGCTCCTTAGATCATTTCTGTCCATTCTTAGACCACTTCTAGTGCTCCTTAGACCATTTCTGTCCATTCTTGTTAGACCACTTCTAGTGCTCCTTAGACCATTTCTGTCCATTCTTAGACCACTTCTAGTGCTTCTTAGACCATTTCTGTCCATTCTTAGACCACCTCTAGTGCTCCTTAGACCATTTCTGTCCATTCTTGTTAGACCACTTCTACTGCTCCTTAGACCATTTCTGTCCATTCTTGTTAGACCACTTCTAGTGCTTCTTAGACCATTTCTGTCCATTCTTAGACCACTTATAGTGCTCCTTAGACCATTTCTGTCCATTCTTGTTAGACCACTTCTAGTGCTCCTTAGACCATTTCTGTCCATTCTTAGACCACTTCTAGTGCTCCTTAGACCATTTCTTTCCATTCTTGTTAGACCACTTCTAGTGCTCCTTAGACCATTTCTGTCCATTCTCGTTAGACCACTTCTAGTGCTCCTTAGACCATTTCTGTCCATTCTTAGACCACTTCTAGTGCTCCTTAGACCATTTCTGTCCATTCTTAGATCACTTCTAGTGCTTCTTAAACCATTTCTGTCCATTCTTGTTAGACTACTTCTAGTGCTCCTTAGACCATTTCTGTCCATTCTTGTTAGACCACTTCTAGTGCTCCTTAGACCATTTCTGTCCATTCTTGTTAGACCACTTCTAGTGCTCCTTATACCATTTCTGTCCATTCTTAGACCACTTCTAGTGCTCCTTAGACCATTTCTGTCCATTCTTGTTAGACCACTTCTAGTGCTCCTTAGACCATTTCTGTCCATTCTTGTTAAACCACTTCTAGTGCTCCTTAGACCATTTCTGTCCATTCTTAGACCACTTCTAGTGCTTCTTAGACCATTTCTGTCCATTCTTGTTAGACCACTTCTAGTGCTTCTTAGACCATTTCTGTCCATTCTTAGACCACTTCTAGTGCTCCTTAGACCATTTCTGTCCATTCTTGTTAGACCACTTCTAGTGCTCCTTAGACAATTTCTGTCCATTCTTGTTAGACCACATCTAGTGCTTCTTAGACCATTTCTGTCCATTCTTGTTAGTCCACTTCTAGTGCTCCTTAGACCATTTCTGTCCATTCTTGTTAGACCACTTCTAGTGCTTCTTAGACCATTTCTGTCCATTCTTAGACCATGTCTAGTGCTCCTTAGACCATTTCTGTCCATTCTTGTTAGACCACTTCTAGTGCTCCTTAGACCATTTCTGTCCATTCTTGTTAGACCACTTCTAGTGCTCCTTAGACCATTTCTGCCCATTCTTAGACCACTTCTAGTGCTCCTTAGACCATTTCTGTCCATTCTTGTTAGACCACTTCTAGTGCTCCTTAGACCATTTCTGTCCATTCTTAGACCACTTCTAGTGCTTCTTAGACCATTTCTGTCCATTCTTAGACCACCTCTAGTGCTCCTTAGACCATTTCTGTCCATTCTTGTTAGACCACTTCTAGTGCTTCTTAGACCATTTCTGTCCATTCTTAGACCACTTCTAGTGCTCCTTAGATCATTTCTGTCCATTCTTAGACCACTTCTAGTGCTCCTTAGACCATTTCTGTCCATTCTTGTTAGACCACTTCTAGTGCTCCTTAGACCATTTCTGTCCATTCTTAGACCACTTCTAGTGCTTCTTAGACCATTTCTGTCCATTCTTAGACCACCTCTAGTGCTCCTTAGACCATTTCTGTCCATTCTTGTTAGACCACTTCTACTGCTCCTTAGACCATTTCTGTCCATTCTTAGACCACTTCTAGTGCTCCTTAGACCATTTCTGTCCATTCTTAGATCACTTCTAGTGCTTCTTAGACCATTTCTGTCCATTCTTGTTAGACCACTTCTAGTGCTCCTTAGACCATTTCTGTCCATTCTTGTTAGACCACTTCTAGTGCTCCTTAGACCATTTCTGTCCATTCTTAGACCACTTCTAGTGCTCCTTAGACCATATCTGTCCATTCTTGTTAGACCACTTCTAGTGCTCCTTAGACCATTTCTGTCCATTCTTAGACCACTTCTAGTGCTCCTTAGACCATTTCTGTCCATTCTTAGACCACTTCTAGTGCTCCTTAGACCATTTCTGTCCATTCTTGTTAGACCACTTCTAGTGCTCCTTAGACCATTTCTGTCCATTCTTAGATCACTTCTAGTGCTTCTTAGACCATTTCTGTCCATTCTTAGACCACTTCTAGTGCTTCTTAGACCATTTCTGTCCATTCTTGTTAGACCACTTCTAGTCCTTGCTAAAAACACTTCCAGTACGTCCTTATTAAACCACTTATATATCTGTACAGGTGAGTATTCACCACAGTAGTTATATGTACAGGTGAGTATTTACCACAGTAGTTATCTGTACAGGTGAGTATTCACCACAGTAGTTATATGTACAGGTGAGTATTCACCACAGTAGTTATCTGTACAGGTGAGTATTCACCACAGTAGTTATATGTACAGGTGAGTATTCACCACAGTAGTTATCTGTACAGGCGAGTATTCACCACAGTAGTTATATGTACAGGTGAGTATTCACCACAGTAGTTATCTGTACATGTGAGTATTCACCACAGTAGTTATATGTACAGGTGAGTATTCACTACAGTAGTTATCTGTACAGGTGAGTATTCACTACAGTAGTTATCTGTACAGGTGAGTATTCACTACAGTAGTTATCTGTACAGGTAAGTATTCACTACAGTAGTTATCTGTACAGGTGAGTATTCTCCACAGTAGTTGTTTGTACACGTGAGTATTCCCCACAGTAGTTATCTGTACAGGTGAGTATTCCCCACAGTAGTTATCTGTACCGGTGAGTATTCCCCACAGTAGTTATCTGTACAGGTGAGTATTCCCCACAGTAGTTATCTGTAAAGGTGAGTATTCCCCACAGTAGTTATCTGTGCAGGTGAGTATTCCCCACAGTAGTTATCTGTACAGGTGAGTATTCCCCACAGTAGTTATCTGTACAGGTGAGTATTCCCCACAGTAGTTATCTGTGCAGGTGAGTATTCCCCACAGTAGTTATCTGTACAGGTCAGTATTCCCCAGATCCCCACTCAATTCCCCCTCCCAGGGCAGCCTGATGGAGCTTGGCAGGACAGTATTGTGATATCAGTCTGTGCTCTTTCACACAGGTACAGGTACCTACAGCCAGATTTAGTAACAGAATAAAACTCATGCAGTGGGTGAGATGTGTCTTTTATGACACCTGCTGTCTGTCTTCCTGGTCATGCATGATTCACACAGTTCATCCACAGTTGGTAGCATCATATCAGATAACACGATTGAGCAGCACTTTATTCTTCCCTGACATACGTCCATCCACGCCAGCACAGAACTGACTGGACAGAGAGTGGACAGAGAGTGGACAGAGAGTGGACAGAGAGTGGACACATAGAAGAGGTGAATTATTGTAGTTACCAGTACATCCACTGGCACAGGTGTGAATTCATTATAGCAAGAACCTCCGTGTGATACAATAGAAGCAAGCACCCCCATCAAATATGCAAATGGCGGTAGGAGCCATGTTACTGATAATGTCCTGCTGAGCTCTGGCTTTAGAATACTCAGGCCTGTAATGAGCCGGGCCTTTCAATAATTCCAAACTCATCAATTCATTTTCTGAACGAGTTAGTGAACAACAGCTAAAATAGGAGCACTGCTTGGTGACAGCCACTGACACTGTGACAGTGTGACAGTGAGAGTGTCACGGGCTGCTTCATCTATTGACACGTCACGCATGCATGCACATGCATGCCTATGCACTTGGGATAGACAGTGTCCAAGATAATTGGGTATCAGTTGCTCCAGAAATAATTAAATGTGATAAATAATAAAGTTTAAACTAATCCCAAATTATTCATTAAATTGTAGGACAGATGAATACATTCACTGGACAATTGCAGTGAAACACCACACTGGACACTGGATGAATTATCTCACTGGACAGTGACTGACCATTTGAGTTACCTCACTGGACAGTTGTCCATCAGTTGAGTTACCTCACTGGACAGTTGTCCATCAGTTGAGTTACATTATTTTTTTTACCAGTTTTGGAAATGAGAGACAGAACCTTTATAAGCATACTGGTGAGCCCATTAGGGTGGTTTGTAGATTAATTTTTTCAAATTTCCTTTGGGGCCAGATGGGATGGAATGCACATTGCACATACACACATGCACAAGTAACTACACATGCACACTGAGCACACACACATGCACATTAAACATACACACATGCATGCTGGACATACACACATGCATATTGAACTCATACACACGCACGCACGCACGCACGCATGCACGCACGCACGCACGCACGCACGCACGCACGCACGCACGCACGCACGCACGCACGCATACACTGAACATATGTACATGTACACTGAACATACACACATGCACACTGAACATATACACATGCACATTGATCACATACACATACACATACACACACACACACACACACACACACACACACACACACACACACACACACACACACACACACACACACAAACACAAACACACAAACACACACACACACACACAAACACACACACACACACACACACACACACACACACACACACACACACACACACACACACATACACATACACACTGAACATGCACTCATCCGTGTGGAACATGCACTCAAGCACTAGGAGTGAAGGAAGACCAGCCCAGTTGTCTCTGATGTGGATCACCCAAACAGGGAGCGAGAGGGGAAGGAGCCATTAGTCAGTGTCACAGTGACAGTTGACACAAAGGTACTGGTGCAGGTGTCACTGAGTGGAGCACAGATAACTACTGTCATTACTGGCCAGGCACACAACTAGCAGGGCACATTGTGAAGCTGCTATTTTGTCCTGTAGCACGCAATCATTTACACATTACAATTCTCACAATCTGATATCAGCTGTTATTAACACACTCCTGTTGACATCTGATGAACTGACAACTTCTAATGGAATGTATACTATATGAATCTACATAAGATGCACATAATAATGTAATTGGAGTCACATATCTGACACTTGTACTGTAAGATACACACTTCTACTACACACTAGTACTGTAAGATACACACTTTTACTGTGCACTAGTACTGTAAGATACACACCTGTATTACAAGATACACACTTGTACTGTCAGATACACACTTGTACTGAAAAGACACACTTCCATTGTGAGAAATACACATGTGATGTAAGATGCTGTAATTGTAAGAGACACACTTTTACTGAAGATCAAAAGTATGAAGGAAACACACTTGAACTAACATATTTGTACTGACACATTTGTACTGTAACTAAGATACACACATAATAAAATTATTATGTGTAAGGAATATGGGTTGGGAGGTATGGGATATTTATGGGTGCAGCATATAGTTGTGAGGGATGGGAGATGTTGAGGTTTGGAATATTGCTGGTATGAATGAGATATGTGGAATGCAGTTGGGACGGGTGGATCTGAAATCTAGGGATGGGAGATGTTGATGGGTGTGGAATGTGGTTGGGAGGGATGGGAGATGTTGATGGGTGTGGAATGTGGTTGGGAGGGATGGGAGATGTTGATGGGTGTGGAATGTGGTTGGGAGGGATGGGAGATGTTGATGGGTGTGGAATGTGGTTGGGAGGGATGGGAGATGTTGATGGGTGTGGAATGTGGTTGGGAGGGATGGGAGATGTTGATGGGTGTGGAATGTGGTTGGGAGGGATGGGAGATGTTGATGGGTGTGGAATGTGGTTGGAAGGGATGGGAGATGTTGATGGGTGTGGAATGTGGTTGGGAGGGATGGGAGATGTTGATGGGTGTGGAATGTGGTTGGGAGGGATGGGAGATGTTGATGGGTGTGGAATGTGGTTGGGAGGGATGGGAGATGTTGATGGGTGTGGAATGTGGTTGGAAGGGATGGGAGATGTTGATGGGTGTGGAATGTGGTTGGGAGGGATGGGAGATGTTGATGGGTGTGGAATGTGGTTGGGAGGGATGGGAGATGTTGATGGGTGTGGAATGTGGTTGGAAGGGATGGGAGATGTTGATGGGTGTGGAATGTGGTTGGGAGGGATTTAACAAGATTTAACAAGATTGCCACCTAGAGAATCAACTCTAGATGGCAGGTGGACAAGGAAGCCGTTTGGCTTATCGAGAGTCCAACCTATCTATCTAAGTATACCCTGCCCGTCTTAGGTATATGTCAATTTTATTTTTAAACATATTAACACTTCTAGCACCTACACAATCAGCTGATAATTTGTTCCATTCGTTTACTATTCTTTGGGAAAATGAAAATTTTCTAATATCTAGTCTACACTGCTTCTTTGCTAATGCAACTCCATGTCCTCTAGTCCTTCTCTCTTCCTTGACCGTGAAAAAAATATTTCTGTCAATATTTTCATACCCATTCAATATTTTAAAAACCTCAATCTGATCTCCTCTCAATCTTCTGGTTTCTAGTGTTGTTAGACCACATTCCTTTAGACGCATTTCATAACTAATATTCCTGAGTTTTTGTATCATTTTTGTTGCTCTCCTTTGTACTCTTTCTAGCATATCAATATCCTTCTTGCGATATGGCCTCCATGCTTGTATACAATATTCTAAATGAGGCCTAACTATTGTTTTATAAAGCGGTATTATTAGTTCTTTTTCTTTGTATACTATATTTCGCCTAATTAATCCAAGAATTTGGTTTGCCTTCGCTGCTGCAATTCCACACTGCTCTGATACCTTCATGTCAGCACTAATGGTTAAACCTAAGTCCTTTTCCTTTACAGTAGTATTTAGTACAGTACCACCCATTGTATATTGTGCATTTTCATTCCCATGTCCTGTGTGGAGGCACTTACACTTTCCAAAGTTAAACAGCATTTGCCATTTCTCAGACCATTCTATCAACTTATTTAGATCATCTTGTAAATGCTGTCTATCTGCATCACTTTTTATTTTCCTAAACACTTTTGTGTCGTCCGCAAACTTCAACACCTTGCTTGTTACGTCATCATCCAAATCATTGATATATATTAAGAATAAAATAGGTCCCAATACTGATCCTTGCGGTACTCCACTCAAAACAGATTTCCAATTTGAAACCTCCCCATCAACTACTACTCTTTGTCTTCTATCAATAAGCCATTTTTCTATCCAGTTAATCATACTATTTCCTATGCCATGGGCCTTTAGTTTAAGTAGTAATCTTTGGTGTGGCACTTTGTCAAAGGCTTTTTTAAAATCTAAGTAGATTATATCTACTGGTGATCCCTCATCTACCCACTTTGTGACATCTTCCAAAAAACATAACATATTTGTTAAGCATGACCTCGCTTTTAAAAACCCATGTTGAGATGTGTTTATCAATTTATTTTTAACAAGAAAATCAACCAAGTGATCTTTAATTAGTCTTTCTAATAGTTTACAAATCACCGATGTTAAACTCACTGGTCTATAGTTCTCTGACTTGCTTCTTGATCCTTTTTTAAATAATGGTATGATGTTTGCTTCTTTCCATTCTACCGGAACCACTCCTTCCTCTAATGCCAAATTGAACACTGTTGCAAGTGGTATGCTAATTTGTTCTACAATTTCCAGTAGTAATTTGGGAGGAATCCCATCCACTCCTGGTGATTTATTATCCTTCATATCTCTTATTTTCATAGCTACCATTTTTGGGGTTACAGTTAGTTGTCCTAAATAGTCACACTCTCTCCCTTCGAACTTAGTCTCTAGTACTGGTAATGTACTAATATCTTCCCTGGTAAACACCGAACTAAAGTATTCATTTAGGTTTTCTGCCATTAAGAATCCCTCCGTTATTATGTTTCCATCACTACCTTCTAGTGGCCCGACCTTATCTTGAACTTTCTGTTTACTTCGAACATACGCATAAAAACTCTTGCTGTCATGTTTTATGTTGAAAGCTATTTTTTGTTCATAGCTTCTCTTCGAATTTCTAATTTCAGCTGTAGCTTGATTAAGTGCTTCTTTATAAATGGCATAGTCTTCTTCACTTCCAGTATGTCTATATGTCTTCCACATCATTTGCTTGTACTTGATTTTTCTAATGGCTTCCTTCGATAAGTGTTTCTTCTTTGACCTTTTCCCTTGTTTTTTCAAGGGGACAAATTTGTCAACGACGCAGTCAATTTCCCTCTTTAAGATATTCCAGCATTCTGTTGCTGTCTTATTCTTCAGTGTGTTATTCCAGTCTATCTTCGCTAAATATTCCCTCATGTCCTTATATCTTCCTTTGTGAAAATTTGTCCTGTACCGTATTTTTCTGTTCCGTTCTCCTTTTACTTTGATGATAAAATGTATCTGGTTATGATCACTACATCCCAGTGGCTCACATATATTGACATTATCAACAAATTCCTTCTGTGAGCTCAAAACTATGTCCAACACGTTCTTGTCCCTGGTTGGTTCTAACACATGTTGAAAAAGGAAACTATCTTGTACTAAATTTAAAAACTCTTGATCCTCTCTCCCAGAACTCTGTAGAGATGTCCACTTTATATGCCCATGGTTAAAATCCCCCATAATAATACAGTCCCGTTTACTCACTTCTTTTATAGCGTTGTGCATTTTTTCATTCTCTTCTATGCTTATGTTTGGACTACGATAAACTAACCCAACAGTTAATGTTGAGTTTCCTGTAACTATGTTACACCAGACAGCTTCACATTCTGCTTCTTTTTCTAATTTTATTTCATAAGCCTGGATGGATTCTTTAATATATAAAATAACTCCGCCTCCCCTTCTTCCTAATCTATCTTTCCTAAACATTACATATCCTGTCATTCCTAATTCGGCATCTGATATATCGGGGGTGGCCCAAGATTCAGTTATACCTATTATGTGAGGGTCAATATCTTCTACCATAATGTTTAGTTCATTTCTTTTGTTTACTATGCTCCTTGCATTTAAACAAACACATTTATAACCAAATTTCGTAGGGCTTTCCAGGCTGTTTTTTGCTGATTTCTTTTTGCTGTCTTTAGCTATGCCTCTAGTATTTGGCTTCTCTGTGTATCCCCCCTGCGAAACTAGTTTAAAAAATTGCAACCTGTTCCTCTGTCCATAGATTGTAGCAGGTTCTCGGAGAACACTGCTGCGCCCTTTCCGCTTAGATGGAGGCCATCTCTCACGTACATATCTTCCTTCCCAACAAAGTATCCCCACAAATCTACAAATCCAACTCCTTCTCCTTCACACATCTGCTCCACCAGAGCATTGATTGCCATCCTCTTACAGTTTCTATAGGTTGCTCCCCTTCCTCCGATTACTGGCAAGATTCCTGAGATAATGATCTGTTCAACTCTTGTCTTCTTCAGTTTCCCTACCAACTGTCTGTATCTTTGCACTATTCTAGTTGTCCCCTCCCTGTCTGCATTGTTCGTCCCTACATGTACTAATATCGATCCTCCCTGGCCATGCCCCAACACGTTCTCTACCCTATCTGTCACATGCTCAATCCGAGCGCCCGGAAGACAAACAACAACATCTTCTCCTTTGTTTAACGTCTTGTCCGTCTTTCGCAAAATTGAGTCGCCCATAAAAACCCTTTCTGTTCTCAATGCACCCTCGATCACTGCTTCAGAGTAGCTCCTCCGTTTTGCATCTCCCTGGTTGCTGACTTTCCCCCCTGCCGCTTTCTCTGTTCCTTTCTTTCCTGTCTCTTTTCTTCCTGACATCTTCCTTGTTATTGACTTCCGTTTGGTCATATCTACTCTCAGTTCCTTTCTTCCCTTCGTCTTTCCTCCTGTCGCATCTACTTCTATCATCTCCTGTCCCCTTGTCCCTCCCTCCTTCTCTACTGTCACTTTCTCTACTGTCTCCTTCATGCATGGCATGTTTTCTGTTGTTCTTTCTCCATTTGTTTTCCTTGCTATCATCCTCCCTCCTCTCTCCATCCCCTTCACAAGATCCGTTAGCTTAGCTAGCTCTGCCGTCAGACAGTCCACTTTCCAACACCCTAAACATTGGAAAGTAAACCCTTCCTCCGTTGTCTCTGACCAAGACTTTCCGCACCCCGATAAGGCAAAATCCACCAAGCTGTGGCAGTGATCACACAGCAAGTGCCTCCTTGCCTTCACTTGCCGCTTGGAAGGTGCCATAATACGATTGATCAAATCAACTTAGTTTATACCAACTTAGTCTTTAGAAAGACTGTTTGTTTATTGTGTACAGCAACTGCAGCACACTACGTGTTATAAACAACTTACTACCTATGCTACCATGAACAATAATTTTATTCTGTACTGGTACCGTTCCCTAGCGGATACTTTGGACACTACCTATATAAACAGACTAGGGCTTTCTGCTAAAACACTTGCTTATTTTTAATAACAATGGCACCGAATCAAAGAATTATCCTATGTATGCAGCTGTTTTGCTTACCACTTTATCTGTTATATATCATATCAATTTATCAGATTTGCTAAGTTTTGTTTACAATCTTGTTGAAAGCTAGATTACCCTATTTCACCCACAATAAATAATAGTATGCACAAACTAAGGATTCCTACTAAAAAGCTTGTTTATTTTTAATAACAATGATACCTATTCAGAGTGTTACCTTACACATATAGTTGTTACGCTTATTGCTTTGTCTCTTATATACGATATCAAATAAACAGATTTTGCTCAGTCTTGTTTACAATTTGTCGAAGGCTAGATTACCCTATTATCACCCACGTATACTAATTTGTTCAAAAATACTGTTTACTAACTAAATTTAACTAAAACTGCCACTCAATATATGTCTAGTACACCCTTATGAATAACCTTAGCACACAAATAATACTTATCAATCAATACTTCCGCTTGTTTTTCAACTTTTATACACCACCAAATTCAAACATCTGCATCCACCAAGTTTCCCGCCAAGTTTTTTCCACGGGATGGGAGATGTTGATGGGTGTGGAATGTGGTTGGGAGGGATGGGAAATGTTGATGGGTGTGGAATGTGGTTGGAAGGGATGGGAAATGTTGATGGGTGTGGAATGTGGTTGAGAGGGATGGGAGATATTGATGGCTGTGGAATGTAAACATTGCCATAGATAAATTACCCATACTAAATAGTCTCTAAAGACAATTTAAGTTAGTACGTTTGGTGTAACAACACATTTGTCCTGTGAGTCTGAGTGGTGTCCTCTCACACAGGTGTGTGGTTTGAGAAGATGTCTGCCACTGCCTCAGTCTGGCGTAGTGACGTCATCAGCCGGCCATGGCCTGTGAAACACATACAAGACAGCAACACAATAGGGGATTGAGGTCAAGTGTTCACGCTTGAGTGACTCCTGTGTGTGCAATGACTGAGTACAGAGCCCCCTACTGAGTACAGAGCCCCCTACTGACACTGAAGCTATTTCTGTGTGTGCTTCTCCTGTTGAGCATGCACGGGAAGTGTGTGCCCAGAAACTCTTGCATGCAGTCAGTGTGACTGTGTGTGTGAATGTGTGTGTGAATGTGTGTGTGTGTGTGTGTGTGTGTGTGTGTGTGTGTGTGTGTGTGTGTGTGTGTGTGTGTGTGTGTGATTGTGTGTGTGATTGTGTGTGTGTGTGTGTGTGTGTGTATGCATGTGTGGTTGTGTGTGTATGTGTACATGTGTGTACATGTGTGTACATGTGTGTACATGTGTGTACATGTGTGTACATGTGTGTACATGTGTGTACATGTGTGTACATGTGTGTACATGTGTGTACATGTGTGTACATGTGTGTACATGTGTGTACATGTGTGTACATGTGTGTTTGTGTGTTTGTGTGTTTGTGTGTTTGTGTGTTTGTGTGTTTGTGTGTTTGTGTGTTTGTGTATTAGATTGTGTGCGTGTGCGTGTGCGTGTGCGTGTGCGTGTGCGTGTGCGTGTGCGTGTGCGTGTGCGTGTGCGTGTGCGTGTGCGTGTGCGTGTGCGTGTGCGTGTGCGTGTGCGTGTGCGTGTGCGTGTGCGTCTGTCTGTCTGTCTGTCTGTCTGTCTGTCTGTCTGTCTGTCTGTCTGTCTGTCTGTCTGTCTGTCTGTCTGTCTGTCTGTCTGTCTGTCTGTCTGTCTGTCTGTCTGTCTGTCTGTCTGTCTGTGTTTGTTTGTTTGTGTGTGTATGTGTGTGATTGTGTGTGTCTCTGTGTGTGTATGTGTTTGTGTGTGTGTGTTGTATGTGTTTGTGTGATTGTGTGTGTTTGTGTGTATGATTGTGTGTGTGATTGTATGTATATGTTTGTGTTCATGGGCTATACATTACCAGGAGTAAATTTATGAAACTGGGTTGCA
The DNA here is from genome assembly GCA_964017155.1 of Oasisia sp. SBJ-2009. Taxonomy (NCBI): domain Eukaryota; kingdom Metazoa; phylum Annelida; class Polychaeta; order Sabellida; family Siboglinidae; genus Oasisia; species Oasisia sp. SBJ-2009. Next base: position 32,227,023 of record OZ024856.1, read on the forward strand.
AATTCATATTGACAGACTACATGAGTTGATTTGAATGCATCACAAGTCCCCAGTGACCAGTCTTCTCAGTGACCAGTCTTCTCAGTGACCAGTCTTCTCAGTGACCAGTCTTCTCAGTGACCAGTCTTCTCAGTGACCAGTCTTCTCAGTGACCAGTCTTCTCAGTGACCAGTCTTCTCAGTGACCAGTCTTCTCAGTGACCAGTCTTCTCAGTGACCCGTCTTCTCAGTGACCAGTCTTCCCAGTGACCAGTCTTCTAAGTGACCAGTCTTCTCAGTGACCAGTCTTCTCAGTGACCAGTCTTCTCGGTGACCAGTCTTCTCGGTGACCAGTCTTCTCTGTGACCAGTCTTCTCAGTGACCAGTCTTCTCAGTGACCAGTCTTCTCAGTGACCAGTCTTCTCAGTGACCAGTCTTCTCAGTGACCAGTCTTCTCAGTGACCAGTCTTCATGAGAACCTTCAACGGTGCAAGGACAAAACTCCAACAGACAAAACACCAAATACTCAGCCTAGGAGGGACTTTCTCAGTGGAAACATACGAATAATTTTGAGTAATCTTCAAAACATAGGTTGATGTTTTTGACTACCTCCATGCTTGAACAATTTGGAACCAATATGACACCATCAGCATCTGCCTGGTCATCTCACCTCACACCATTTGACAACAAGTACCTAATCGTGAACTACTTGACTCTGAACTGCTTGACTTTGAACTATTCACAAATGCTGTTAATGTTGTAATAATCCACATTCAAAGGAATAAGATCAATAGGAACATAACAAAGAACTCCACTAGAAAGTGACAACTCCTATTCTCACTAATTGCAATTAACATTAACTAATTGTAAGTGGGTATTAACTGCTAAATTTACTTAACACATGCAAAGGTGTTCATGAATAGGAAAATGCATATATCACTTTAACATGGTTACATTAAGCTTATTGAACCCGCTCAAGAGAAGTGTTAGTTCTAAATACCAGTCAAAACCATGTCTTCAAAAGTTAATTTGAAACATATGATCAAACATGTAATTATAATCAAAGGATATGCACTTACCTCAGCCATGATGTTATTGTTTAGTATACCCTTAATTGGAAAATGGAATGATCTCTATGAACAACTTAGAAAATATTTATGTCATGTATTAAAAACAATTTATTGCCTTTATTATATACCAAGACATTATGGGCAGCATTTGATTTTGTGAAAATTTGAAATAAGAGTTTGGGCTTTGTCAGTCTGGGCAATGTCCTTTGATGTGACTCACCCAGCAGTAACTTCCACAACCTACGGTCAAATGTCAAAGTCTCTCATCATCTTCAAGGCATGTGCCATTATTAAACCTGGACCCACCCTGGTGTTTAGTTGATTGTAGTCTTTTGGAGCACATCTAGCTGCAGTGTCAACATGAAAGACAGCGTTAAATACTGTTGGTGAGTCGTGCACCCTGTGAGAGGGAACAAGAAGACTGAAGCAGGCCTGAGTGAAGGACAGCAGCCAGTGTTGACATCACCTGTCCCAACAACCTGCAATTTCAGAGGCAGGGAGTACACAGGCCGGCCAGTACACAGGCAGACCAGTACACAGCCAGGCCAGTACACAGCCAGGCCAGTACACAGGCAGGCCAGTCAAAGGCCACACCAATTATAAGAACACTTCCTTCTTGACCAAACTGCTAAACAAATACGACAGGGAGGGTTTGCCTGCTCAAGCTGTCAGTTAGTCGACAAACAGTGTAGCTAAAGGTCAATTACTGCAGCTTTCTTCTCCATTCAGCGAGGCTTAACTAAGCTCAGCAGGCAGGAAACACACTTAGTCTTACCGCAGGAAGCAGATTGAGAATTCACTTCCTCAAATATCATTCATGCTAATTATGTCACCAACCAACATTTAAGAGACATCACTGAAGTACACATTACAATGACACAGATATAACTGTATTAGTTTAAATTTATATTAGAAATGTTTGTACATGTTTCACATCTATCCTGGCATTATTATATCTCAATAACTAGCTGTAAGGTAAAATGTTCTTGTTTGTAATATATAATTTATATAATACAATTTTAGCAGCAGTTAAAAATAAAATAAAAACAAACATGCCACCTGCTCACAAACTGAACCTGACTCACTTGGTGACTTGCTGGTTTGACATTCAGTTTTATGGTCAATCTCCTTGAAGTCCCCCAATAATGTGATCTTAGGGAGAAGCGTATCTGTCCTGGTCTCTGTCATGTCAACCTGGCCAACTGGCATGTCATGGGTGATAACAGTTAGATTCATCTATTAGGGACGCTCAGAGACATGACAGGCATTGCACAGAGAGATACAGAAACACAATGTGGTGGGCGGTGCGCGGACAAAACCCCCTCTGGACAAAACCCCCTCGGACAAAACCCACTTGGACAAAACCCCCTCCATACATAATTCCTTCTAGACAATCGATTTCCAGACAAAACCCCCTCATCAATGATACTAGACAGAATAGCACCTTTATTATGCTAGTAATTATAAAATATTTGGTATGTATTTACATTTTTTACATACCAAATTTTATACCTATATATATATATATATATATATATATATATATATATATATATATATATATATATATAATAATAAAACTTTATTGCCATATTCAACGTGCATTACATGATGAATTGGAATGTAGTCTGGCATTGACTCATATAGTGCCTATATATATATATATATATGTATATACAATAAAATGAAATATGGCAAATAAACATAAGCTATAGATATAAGATATACATATTGTACATAATTTGTTCTTTAAAATGAAACAAATATTTTAATATAATAAATAAATAAAGACAACATTAAAATAATAGATTATCTATTTAACAATAATTGTGGTGTAAACTAGTTAATAAATAAATAAATATATACAAAATGTCCTTTAAAATTGTTAAAAATATATATATATATATTTTCTTCTAAAAATATAATTTAAAGTAGTAGACATACATTATAAGACGACTAAAATATCATTTAAAATTATAATTACAATTGAATGCGTCCAATTTAAAAAAAAAAAATATATTTATACAATTATTAAGTTAAGCGGAAATTTCAGGAGAAGTGTTGTTGTTCAGCACCACCGATCCGCTATATTATATATAGTATGCACAAATATACAACCAAGCTAAGTTTACTTCTTTTGATAATTCTTGACGCTATAGTATCTATGATGAGGGAATTTTGTCCGAGGGGGTTTTGTCCGGAAGGAGCTTATGTCTTGATGGAGTTATGTATGGAGGGGGTTTTGTCCGAGGGGATTTTGTCCGAGGGGGTTTTGTCCGGAGGGGGTTTTGTCCTACCTTCGTGGTGGACAGTGGCTTATTTCATAATGCAACAAACTTCATCCAAATAATATAATCCTTAAATTCCATGAAGATATAATGAGCTTTCATTAGTATAATTTTTTTATGGCCTCTAGTTACTTTATTATTATTATTGGATACATTTGTAAAGTGTCATGAATACAGGTTAAAAACCTGCTGAAAGTTTTACATTCTGTAGGACCAATGGGTGGCAAAGGGTCAAAGTTGTCATCTGGTGACACGGAGGACACAGGTTAGGACAGATGACAACCACTCCCACCTACACAACTCAATAACATCTCCACACATATCGATCATACAGAGTCTCACGTACTGCCAAAGGTTGTCAGGAATCACCCTAGCCCTTTGATTGTCACGACTCAGTAATTACTCAGGCTCAGTGTAGTTCTCTACCCAAGCAGACATTTATTTAGGTGAGGCCCTCCGTGTCCCTTGGCACAAACAATGTGCACAATTGTCACCCCATTCATTCACCTAACTGTCACACTAGACACCCCAGTAGGAAGGGGTGAATAGTCACATTTTAATTATGAATTAATTGCTGTTAATCAAAGAGGATGTGTGACAGGAGAGATGCTGTGTTAATGTAGTAGGACAATGGATGCTTTTCATACACAATCGTAGTGGCCTGTCATTGATCAATGTGACATGTTCAATGGTAAGCGTCATTACCATACACACTGGTATCTAGAAAGTGCAAACTACAATGTATCTAGCAAGTTATATTTAGCCATAGGAAAATCACATAAATAATTTCACAAACGCAAAAAAATGTAGGCAGTTCAGACAGCCAAGAAAGGATCACACACTTTGCTCAATTGCCCCTTTCCTGGTCACTGATGTCACCAAGACTGGAGACCGCTGCTTGTCTCTACAAGTCTGTTGTAAGGAGAAGGGTAGCACTTGATGAATGCACACACAGCATCCACACAACACACAAGTAGACAAGTAGTTACTGCTGAATCAACACATGCATCCACACAACACACAAGTAGACAAGTAGTTACTGCTGAATCAACACATGCATCCACACAACACACAAGTAGACAAGTAGTTACTGCTGAATCAACACATGCATCCACACAACACACAAGTAGACAAGTAGTTACTGCTGACTCAACACATTTACACATTCTGAACTAAAACAAATTAATGTTAAAAGGACCACTTTGAGTGTTGGTAATTTCACTGGGACACTCTGATCTTATAATGCTGCAAATCGTGATAAGGTTTGATGGCAAAGTCTCATGGCAAGGTTCCACGATATAGTTTAATTCACAACCCATTGACAGATCACTTATGATCCACAACATGCTGACAGATAACTTATGATCCACAACATGCTGACAGATAACTTATGATCCACAATACACTAACAGATCACTTATGATCCACAATAGACTAACAGATCACTTATGATCCACAATACACTAACAGATCACTTATGATCCACACAAGACTGACAGATCATTTATGATCCAAAATACACTGACATATCACTTATGATCCACAACACACTGACATATCACTTATGATCCACACAAGATTGACAGATCACTTATGACCCACAACACACTGACAGATAACTTATGATGCAGACAAGACTGACAGATCACTTATGATCCACAACACACTGACAGATAACGTATGATCCACACAAGACTGACAGATCACATATGATCCACAACACACTGACAGATAACTTATGATCCACACAAGACTGACAGATCACTTATGATCCACAACACACTGACAGATAACTTATGATCCACACAAGACTGACAGATCACTTATGATCCACAACACACTGACAGATAACTTATGATCTACACAAGATTGACAGATCACTTATGATCCACAACACACTGACAGATAACTTATGATCCACACAAGACTGACAGATCACTTATGATCCACAACACACTGACAGATAACTCTTGATCCACAACACACTGACAGATCACTTATGATACACAACAAACTGACAGATCACTTATGATCCACAACACACTGACAGATAACTCTTGATCCACAACACACTGACAGATCACTTATGATACACAACACACTGACACATCACTTATAATCCACAACAAACTGACAGATCACTTATGATCCACAACATACTGACATATAACTTATGATCCATAATACACTAACAGATCACTTATGATCCACAACACACTGACATATCACTTATGATCCACAATACACTAACAGATCACTTATGATCCACAACACACTAACAGATCACCTATGATCCACAACACATTGATAGATCACTTATGATCCACAACACACTAACATATCACTTATGATCCACAACACACTGACAGATCACTTATGATCCTCACAAGACTGACATATCACTTATGATCCACAACACACTGACAGATAATTTATGATCCACAACACACTGACAGATCACTTATGATCAACCACTATAGATGCACCATCACCCGTGTGAACCACAGAATTTGTCTAAGTATAGAACGTATCATTTATAATTACATGTTATCAATGTAAGACTACAACAATAGACCCAACAAATGTAGAATGCAAGCCATACATTAGAACAACACTGGACATGCATGGCTGCACACAGACAGATTGCTGCCACTTCATTGCTCCAGCCAGCATGTTGTTATGTTGTTTGTGGCAGCTACCACTGTCTTTGTCATTCCACACACATACGCACGCATGCATGCACAGGCATGCACACACACTCACATGCATGCACACACACATGCATGCATGCACACATGAACGCATGTACATATGCATGCATGTGCACACACACGCATGCATGCACACACACACACACACACACACATAAACACACACACACACACACACACAAACACACACACACACACACACACACACACACACACACAGACACAGACACACACACACACATCACACACATGCACACACGCACGCGCACGCGCACGCGCACGCGCACGCGCACGCGCACGCGCACGCACACGCACACGCACACGCACACGCACACGCACACGCACACGCACACGCACATGCACCACACACACACACACACACACACACACACACACACACACACACACCCACACACACACACACCCACACCCACACCCACACCCACACACACACAAACACACACACACACACAAACACACACACACACACACACATACACACACACACACACGGACACACACACACACACACACACACACACACACACACACACACACACACACACACACATATGGACACCCACATGGACAAACACACAGACACACACACACACAGACACACACACATCACACACACGTACGTGCACGCGCACGCACACGCACACGCACACGCACACGCACATCACACACACACACACACACACACATGGACACCCACATGGACAAACACACACACACACACACACACACACACACACACACACACACACACAGACACACACACACACACACACATCACACACATGCACACACACACGCACGTGCACGCGCACGCACACGCACACCACACACACACACACACACACACACACACACACACACACACGAAGTGAAGCACGAGACTAGTTTGACAACAGAACACATTTTTTTCTAATTGATAATAATTATTATGTTGAGTTTCAAAGAAACTAGTATCACAGAAGCTAAACTTATTACCACATTGCTCTTACATACTGTAGAGACAACAAGAGAATGAATGTAATGGTTTTAATACTGCACAAGTTCTCCCCTGTCATCCACATACAACACTAGATGGGACAGATGTGGTCAATGTTTGCAATTGACACTATTAGTACTACTTACACGATGTTGAACCCACATGTAGTGTTGCCGTACTGTGGCAATGTACCAACTAAAGACTGGTCAAGAGTGACCAGGGTGGACAGTGTATAAAGCTATAAAGGAAAGATATTGGAATTTATGATCAAATAACACTAGGATAGTTCTAGGATAGGTGCCAGGAGTTTGACATTGTGTTTTTCAATTACTAAATATCTACCACCATTAATTGCAATGTTTTAATGTGACTGCATCTGTCATAGAGTAACTTGTTTATAAAGGTATATATTTATTAGTTGGCAGGTACTAGGAACCAGCAGTGACTTTAGACCAGACCCCCTGTCTACACCCCCTCCCTCCCAGGGGTTGACAACCTGCAGCAGACCCTTCAAGGGGGTGTTAATGTCTCCGTAATGTGGTCAGCAGCACCCAGCTGCTGTGGAGATGTTCCACATGGGTTGTGACCACCATTAGTGTGTGGACTGTGACAGGTGATCAATAGTGCTTATTACAGGGGACTTCAAACAGAACCCTGTCAAGTGGTCCAAATGACCTGACAAAATATTTAGCAGACTCTGACACTTAGGGATGAGCCCCTTTCCCATCCCCTAACCCATCCATTTTCCCATGCATCCCTCTTACGTCACCTCTGCCATCCCTTTTTGTATCACCTCTCTGATCGGGTCGGACGGGACGGGACGGGACGGGACGGGACGGGACGGGACGGGACGGGACGGGACGGGACGCCTGCCTGCCTGCCTGCCTGCCTGCCTGCCTGCCTGCCTGCCTGCCTGCCTGCCTGCCTGCCTGCCTGCCTGCCTGCCTGCCTGCCTGCCTGCCTGCCTGCCTGCCTGCCTGCCTGCCTGCCTGCCTGCCTGCCTGCCTGCCTGCCTGCCTGCCTGCCTCTCTATCCATCTACCTATCAACCTACAGGCACTCCTGTAGGCCCTGTGACGATCTTGTCTGATGGAACAGTGAGGGTGGAGATGACTGCTGATGTAGTCTGTAGGAGTCAGCACTGACAGTAAAACATAACTCCTCAGTCACAACCACCTGTTGCTCCCACATGTTTCTGGGAACCCAACTGTTGTTTCCCATGTACTCTTTCCCACGATGATTTGTGCCCAACGAAAAGTGCCGTGACACTCTGCAATGCTCGTTATTAAAAGTTAATTTGCCTGACCTTGTTGTCAAGGGAGGAATGTGTGTGAAGGATGACTACAGGGCTGGTGGCTGCTGTCAATCTACCTCAGCTGAACACAGTCACTCTAAAGTGCTGTAATGATGCCACTAAAATGTGGAGTTGTGTTGCCTGGTGGAGCCAGCACTATAGCTGACTGGAGCAGCAGACATGGAGCAGACGTTCACTGTTGTGTTGCCTGGTGGAGCCAGCAGTAGAGCTGACTGGAGCAGCAGACATGGAGCAGACGTTCACTGTTGTGTTGCCTGGTGGAGCCAGCACTTGAGTTGACTGGAGCAGCAGACATGGAGCAGACGTTCACTGTTGTGTTGCCTGGTGGAGCCAGCAGTAGAGCTGACTGGAGCAGCAGACATGGAGCAGACGTTCACTGTTGTGTTGCCTGGTGGAGCCAGCAGTAGAGCTGACTGGAGCAGCAGACATGGAGCAGACGTTCACTGTTGTGTTGCCTGGTGGAGCCAGCACTAGAGTTGACTGGAGCAGCAGACATGGAGCAGACGTTCACTGTTGTGTTGCCTGGTGGAGCCAGCAGTAGAGCTGACTGGAGCAGCAGACATGGAGCAGACGTTCACTGTTGTGTTGCCTGGTGGAGCCAGCAGTAGAGCTGACTGGAGCAGCAGACATGGAGCAGACGTTCACTGTTGTGTTGCCTGGTGGAGCCAGCAGTAGAGCTGACTGG
>OZ024856.1:32241065-32242200 GCA_964017155.1 Oasisia sp. SBJ-2009
AGCCTAAAAGGTAATACATGTGTAGTCATGGAAGTAGCGCTAATCTCTCAGCCGTCTCAGTTTTTACAGTGTCAATCTCTACAAACCGTGTAAACCACGAACAACTGAATTGTTGAGTTGGTATCTTTTGTACTGTGAAAGGTCGCATTTACAAATACACACACTATCCAGTCGCTGTGAAAAACATGATGGTGCTTCCGAAAATGGATGTTAATAAATTATAGGTTTACCTGGTAATTAAAGGTCAAATCTGCGTAGTTATAATTTAATGCAACTGATTTGTATGTACAGATTTATGGTTAATACAAACAGCACTCGCTTTTGGACCCATAAGGAAAATGTACAGTTAGCCATATGTTACAAGATAAGGCATGAAGGGTGGATGGTTACTGTGAAAACAGCTCATCATTTCAAATTTGGATTCTCATCAGCCCATGGAAGGTGAGCCATGATCCGGAAACAAATGCAACGACAATACAGTTGGAACAGTCTTTAGATTTCTTACGAGATAATGCTTTTGCCTTGGACATTGTTACATTAGTGTTGTCTCCATGGCTACGGCCTACACACAGCAGTGACAACCACAGAGTTGTGTTTCTTTCATGTAACTGATGTTGCAATGCAGTGATGTGGTAATTCTGTATTTGACAGCAACTGACACGAGAGACGTGAGAGGAGAGGGGGTGAAAGAGAGAGGAGAGGGGGTGAATGAGATAGGAGAGGGGGTGAATGAGAGAGGAGAGGGGGTGAAAGAGAGAGGAGAGGGGGTGAATGAGAGAGGAGAGGGGGTGAACGAGAGAGGAGAGGGGGTGAATGAGAGAGGAGAGGGGGTGAACGAGAGAGGAGAGGGGGTGAATGAGAGAGGAGAGGGGGTGATGAATGAGAGAGAAGAGGGGGTGAATGAGAGAGGAGAGGGGGTGAATGAGAGAGGAGAGGGGGTGAAAGAGAGAGGAGAGGGGGTGAATGAGAGAGGAGAGGGGGTGAATGAGAGAGGAGAGGGGGTGAATGAGAGAGGAGAGGGGGTGAATGAGAGAGGAGAGGGGTGAATGAGAGAGGAGAGATGTGCATGAGAGAGGAGAGGGGGTGAATGAGAGGAGAGGGGGTGAATGAGAGAGGAGAGGGGTGAATAAGAGAG
>OZ024856.1:32242400-32292400 GCA_964017155.1 Oasisia sp. SBJ-2009
GAGGAGATGAGGTGAATGAGTAGAGCGGGTGAATGAGAGGAAGGGCAGAGGGGCTGAATGATGGCTGATGGAGGTGACTGGGAGTGAGAGGGGTGAAGGAGGAGAGGGGTGAATGGGAGGAGAGGGGTGAATGGGAGGAGGGGGAAGAGAGGAGAGGGGTGAATGAGAGGAGAGGGGTGAATGGGAGGAGAGGGTGAATGAGAGAGGAGAGGGTGAATGGGAGGAGAGGGGTGAATGGAGGAGAGGGGTGAAGGAGAGGAGAGGGTGAATGGGAGGAGAGGGGTGAATGATGAGAGGAGAGGGTGAATGAGAGAGGAGAGGGGTGAATGAGAGAGGAGAGGGTGAATGAGAGGAGAGGGGTGAATGAGAGGAGAGGGGTGAATGGGAGGAGAGGGGTGAATGAGAGGAGAGGGGTGAATGAGAGAGGGAGAGGGGTGAATGAGAGGAGAGGGGTGAATGAGAGGAGAGGGGTGAATGGGAGGAGAGGGTGAATGAGAGGAGAGGGGTGAATGGGAGGAGAGGGGTGAACGGGAGGAGAGGGTGAATGGGAGGAGAGGGGTGAATGGGAGGAGAGGGGTGAATGAGAGGAGAGGGGTGAATGAGAGGAGAGGGGTGAATGGGAGGAGAGGGGTGAATGAGAGAGGAGAGGGGTGAATGGGAGGAGAGGAGTGAATGGGAGGAGAGGGGTGAATGAGAGGAGAGGGGTGAATGGGAGGAGAGGGGTGAATGAGAGGAGGAGAGGGGTGAATGAGAGAGGAGAGAGGTGAATGAGAGGAGAGGGTGAATGAGAGGAGAGGGGTGAATGAGGAGGAGAGGGTGAATGAGAGGAGAGAGGTGAATGAGAGGAGAGGGGTGAATGGGAGGAGAGGGGTGAATGAGAGAGGAGAGGGGTGAATGAGAGGAGAGAGGTGAATGAGAGGAGAGGGGTGAATGGGAGGAGAGGGTGAATGGGAGGAGAGGGGTGAATGAGGAGGGGAGGGTGAATGGGAGGGAGAGGTGAATGGGAGGAGAGGGGTGAATGAGAGGAGAGGGGTGAATGGGAGGAGAGGGGTGAATGAGAGAGGAGAGGGGTGAATGAGAGAGGAGAGAGGTGAATGAGAGGAGAGGGGTGAATGAGAGGAGAGGGGTGAATGAGAGAGGAGAGGGTGAATGAGAGGAGAGAGGTGAATGAGAGGAGAGGGGTGAATGAGAGAGGAGAGGGGTGAGTGAGAGGAGAGGGGTGGGTGAGAGAGGAGAGGGGTGAGTGAGAGGAGAGGGGTGAATGGGAGGAGAGGGTGAATGAGAGGAGAGAGGTGAATGAGAGGAGAGGGATGAATGGAGGAGAGGGGTGAATGAGAGAGGAGAGGGGTGAATGAGAGGAGAGGGGTGAATGAGAGAGGAGAGAGGTGAATGAGAGGAGAGAGGTGAATGAGAGGAGAGGGGTGAATGAGAGAGGTGAATGAGAGGAGAGAGGAGAATGAGAGGAGAGGGGTGAATGAGAGGAGAGAGGTGAATGAGAGGAGAGAGGTGAATGAGAGGAGAGAGGTGAATGAGAGGAGAGAGGTGAATGAGAGGAGGGGTGAATGGGAGGAGAGAGGTGAATGAGAGAGGTGAATGAGAGGAGAGGGGTGAATGAGAGAGGAGAGGGGTGAGTGAGAGGAGAGGGGTGAATGAGAGAGGAGAGTGGTGAATGAGAGGAGAGGGGTGAATGAGAGAGGAGAGAGGTGAACGAGAGGAGAGAGGTGAATGAGAGGAGAGGGCTGAATGAGAGAGGAGAGGGGTGAGTGAGAGGAGAGGGGTGAATGAGAGGAGAGGGGTGAATGAGAGAGGTGAATGAGAGGAGAGAGGAGAATGAGAGAGGAGAGGGGTGAATGAGAGAGGAGAGAGGTGAATGAGAGGAGAGAGGTGAATGAGAGGAGAGGGCTGAATGAGAGAGGAGAGAGGTGAATGAGAGGAGAGGGGTGAATGAGAGAGGTGAATGAGAGGAGAGAGGAGAATGAGAGGAGAGGGGTGAATGAGAGGAGAGAGGTGAATGAGAGAGGAGAGGGGTGAGTGAGAGGAGAGGGGTGAATGAGAGAGGAGAGGGGTGAATGAGAGGAGAGGGGTGAATGAGAGAGGTGAATGAGAGGAGAGAGGTGAATGAGAGGAGAGGGCTGAATGAGAGAGGAGAGGGGTGAGTGAGAGGAGAGGGGTGAGTGAGAGGAGAGGGGTGAATGAGAGGAGAGAGGTGAATGAGAGGAGAGGGCTGAATGAGAGAGGAGAGGGGTGAGTGAGAGGAGAGGGGTGAATGAGAGGAGAGGGGTGAATGAGAGGAGAGGGGTGAATGAGAGGAGAGGGGTGAATGAGAGGAGAGGGGTGAGTGAGAGGAGAGGGGTGAGTGAGAGGAGAGGGGTGAATGAGAGGAGAGAGGTGAATGAGAGGAGAGGGCTGAATGAGAGAGGAGAGGGGTGAGTGAGAGGAGAGGGGTGAATGAGAGGAGAGGGGTGAATGAGAGGAGAGGGGTGAATGAGAGGAGAGGGGTGAATGAGAGGAGAGGGGTGAATGAGAGGAGAGGGGTGAATGGGAGAGGGTGGAAACAGAAACATTAAACAGAAATAAGGAACCTCCTGGAAAGAAGTGATGAAGGCAACTAACAATGTAGAGGTTTTACCAGGGCAGAGATTATAATAGTCAATAACCAGAATGGAGAGGAGATATTCACCCCATAACTCATCTATTAGACATAATAAGCAGAGTGGTGGTTTGGGCATATTTCAAATCTTTCAAGCAAGACTTGATGGATAAAGAATACACGAACCACAGAAGATGGAGCGACTAAGTCAACCTAGACACAACTCCCTGTTGCTAAGAGCAGGTACATGTAGACAGAGCAAGCAACAGACCGAGGGGGTCAGGAGAGCCTGTACATCAGGCAAGGTCAAGGTTTACCTAGCAGTACATTTATAAATGTCTCCTACTGGATTACACTGCATGGTGTATTTGCATGTCATAGTTTGTTCTGAAACAGCAACAACAACAATGTATAAGATCGTTTTCAAAAATAGACAAGCTCATTTATTAAAAAACAGATTTAGTCTATTTTCATTCTGATTCTTGTTTGTATTAACCAACACCAATGTTAAGACTGATCAAACATAGATCTACTTAGTACTAAAATAATATATCACAGAAAAACCAGTACATCTAAATGTGACTGTCAATACTAAATAGTTAAGGCACAAGAAGAACTTTTCTGAAAGGCACAGAATATAACAAATTTTGTGTTGACATTGCATTATCAAAAGGCACATCACATAATTATAGTTGCATGGGATAACAGACAGTTTTACAAATAAAACAGTTAAATCTTCTTAGAAAAGGGAAGGAATATATCTGCTGGCTCTTTACTTAATCACATCAGGAAATGTAACTGATACACTAAGCATCTAACTATCACATGACACATAGTTTATGATTACCAGAAGTATCATCATAAATGTAATGGCTACAATTGTTTATATTGAACATTTATAAAGAGCGGAAATATATATAGTGATAGATTATGTAAATGTTCAAGGCCAACTTACTCACACAATAACACCAACACACGCATGTACGCATGCACGCATGCACGCACGCACGCACGCACGCACGCACGCACGCACGCACGCACGCACACACACGCACACACACACACTGTCACACATACGTGCACAATACACAGAACCACTGCTGAAAACAGAACAGGGCATACAACAAAATTAAAACAATCACTCTTGAATTGTCCACACTTGCCCTTGCATGTGTGTCTTTGAGACCACATTTGATGGCAGATGAAAGATATGAGACTAAAGGATTATGATAATTTTTATGATGTTTATGACTTTACTGCAAAATGCAATAGAGCAGACCAATAACATTACGTTTAACTGGATAATTTGATGCAAAAAATGTATTACCAGCTCAATTAAGCTCCAAGCCATTTATTGTAACATGCCTCTCTTGCACTTAATCTATTTGACCACAAACTAGTTATTGTGACACGCCTCCCGCACTTCACTTGTACACCTTCATTTTATTATATGCTGATGCAAAGGAAGGCTAGTTGTATTTTCTGACATCAACTTACATCAAAGTAGGCTATTTTGTACGTAATATTAAGTCAGTACTCTCAACACACCGGAAGTAATCATTTTTATCACGTTGTTATCATAACACCACCTTGTGACAACACAAATCTAGTCAGCGTCAACACCTCCAAAAACTGCAACTCTGTGATAAACATTCTTCAATAAAGGCATTTGGAAGTCTTCAAAGTCGACTTCCCAGCCAAATCGGTCGCGCTGTTCCACTCGCTTATGAATGAGTTGTTCTGTGGTGAGCTGCTCAGTCCACCGCTTGATTGGTGTGAATGTGATGTCTTCCACTTCCTCTATGCCTCCTGCTAGTGCAGACGCTGCCCGCAAGATGGAGCCTTTGCGGTGATGACCAGGAAGGTCAAGGTCAGGGCTGTCGGGTGCCGCATTTCCCAGTGCCTGTAAAAAGTCACGGTCAATTCATGTGCAAATTCAGACAATTTGTGGGAGGTATTTGTATCTGCAAATATGTTCTGGCCAACATGTCTTTATGTAAGTTCTCGCACTCTCATACATCTGTCAGTGCTAACAGTGCAACTGAGGCTGTGCAGTGCAGTGCAGTACAATGTGAGGGTGACAGGTGGACAGCATCACACTAGAGTAGCCACACAACACATCCATAAACACTCAAGATTAGTCTGTCTGTCTGTCTGCCTACCTGCCTACCTGTCTACCTGTCTGTCTGTAGTTATGTACAAAAACAACTCTGTCAATTTTTCAAAGGATAGGGCTGGCATTTGTAAAATTTCAATGGGACGAGGATTTTGACAGGTTGAACACCTATCTTGAGTAGTTTTCTTTCTCATTATTGCAATTTGTATGTTAGCACATGTTAGTCAGTCTACAGCACCAAAAGTAGATATGGATTAATTTGAAAACTGGACAAAATTCTATCACCAATATTAAAACAAATTGTACTGCACTGAATATAAATACATATCAAAATGATGTATTTTCCCAAATGTCTGTGACTCTGTGTTATTATTGGATTAAAAAAAATTGTTACCTGCAAAGAAAAAATTGCAACTGACACTAACAAAAGCACATTTCTCCAAAGGCACAGTGGCTAAGGTACTATTCTGCGCATGTGTAATGACTAAGTTTATGATAATAAATATGAGGGACTGTCAATAACATTCCTGCTAATATGTCAGCACGATTTTGTTACTAAAGCTAATGTCTTTTTTAAAACTTAAAATCATCTGTCACCAATTTGTTTTCATTAACGTAACATTGTGTTAAATACTTCTTCAGAACTGCTACACTTGGGCAAGGAGTGTTCCTAGTTGATAATGGGCTGCAGGCTGAGTAAAATCACGTGTCAGTTTGTAGTATATTTGTAGTAGGCAGTAAGTAGTGGCATGGCTTTAGCATTTGACCATTGGCCCACACTTGGTGTATTTAATATGACACTGCAGTGGACACAGACCAGCAATGTTACATGCAGATGTCATTAAAATAGTATAACCTTGTATATGTATGCCAGTACACACACACACACATGCATAAACAAACACAAACACCATGCACAAATACACACATGTATGCAATCATGCAAGCATGTACATATGCACACACACATAAAAAAAAACCAGATAAACACACACACGTGCACACGCACACACACGCACACACACGCACACACCCACACACACTTATTATATTCTCAATTTATCAGATGACACAATTACTAAATAATAGTACTGACTTATTATCAATTATTAATTAGTTATTATTTAAAATAACAATACCATCTACATAAGATACTATAAAATAAACAAATGGCCATTATTTAGTAGGAAATCATGCCTGAAAATAGTTGTGAACACAAACTACAAAAAAGGTAATATTTGTTATTTCTTTAAGAGATTCATATGCAGAAAGTGTTACCCAGAAATGACGCATGAGAGGGAGACAGGCATGTATGTGAAGAGAACTGAGAGTTACGATGAGTGCAGTTCCTACAGGCAACAGCAGGCGTGAGTGTGACAGTCCCCACCACCAACAAACACCTCAGAGAATCACACTGTGCTAAGCTGGAAAGGATGGATATACCAGTAGTACTGAATGTCAATGCTCAAGAGATGCCACTATTTCTTTTTCTTCTTTTTCTGTATGCAAAATAGAAGGACAATATCATTTGATAAGGTTCACAATGTTTGCAGTGCGATGACGCTTATTATAACCATTACATTGAACAAAGTGATTCACCTGGATTCCAGTTAACTGCTTATTAAATGTATTAATATAACATATAAATATTGTTACTTTTTATAAGGTAGTAGAGTTTGTTTTCAGACATATTTCCTTACAGGTTTTGTTATTGAAAAAATTATCAAAGACATTTTGTATATTAAAGGAAAATGAAAGTAGTTTGTTTGGCATTTGTTCTCTACACTTCATGTGTCACTTCTGGGTAAACAGGTCAAACAAATAAAATAGCAGGACAGTTCACACAAATACACGCATGTGCGTGCACGCGCACACACACACGCAGACATGCATGCATGCACCACACACACATCTCGTTTATGTACTTTTCAGGTGAGGGTGTGTGTGTCATGTGTGTGCATGTGTGTGATGCATGTGCATGTGTGTGCATGCTTATGTATTCATGATGATGTGTGAATGACAATGTGTGTGGCAGTGTAATGTGTTTATGATGGTGTGTGTTTGTGTGTGAATAAACATGCTATTAAGAAAGAAATGAGTGAACAGCCAGGGAGGTGCGTGATTGTCGAGTGCAGGAGCTGTGTGTGACAGTACTGCCCCACCTTGGCAGGAGAGGATGATCCCGGCCGCTTGGCCCCTCCCTTCTTGGCCCCTCCTTTCTTCTGGTCCTTCTTGTCAGCAGGAGGGGGCAAGGAGTCCCACTTCGCTTTCACAATTTCAAAGACACGAGCATCAGCCCAGGCAGCAGCGAGGTCCATGGGCGTGTGTCCTACAGCAGTGCATTCTGGGCTTAAGTTAAGTAAAACAGCAGATGGTCTTCTTCATGGCTTCTTACCTTTAGTTTTTTAAAGGGTTTTGATGTTCTTTAGGCAAAGAAAGAGCCACAGTGCAGCTGCCTGACACAACCATGCATTGGCCCACTGGTTGTGTGTGCTACAGTCTACAGCACATGCTTCATACAACATTCTGTGTCAAGGAAACTAGAACAACGACATTGTTAAGTTACATCCCCATGTCAAGGACTGATGACAAAATGAACTCCCAAATTGTCAAGTATTGCAATTCTTCTGCAGTGCTCCCATGTTTTAGCAAATAATATCATCTGTCTGTATTAGAAAACAAATTATAGATTTGTTAAAGTAAACCAGGACATAAGGTATGACCATAGTTAGTTTTTAGTTTATTACAAGGTAGTTTGAAATATTTAAACAAACATTTAGAAGTATGATGGAAGTTGAAGTAACCTTTGCGTGTCTCTGTCTGCACCTTGACCCCCTTCTCCAGCAAGTACTGCACGATCTCTGGCCGCGAGCTCTCAATGGCTCGCATGAAGGGAGTCGCCCCATTCATCGTCACAGCGTCGATGTTAGCACCCTTGTCTACCAAGTATTCTATGACATCATACATGCCCGAATGACATGCAAAATGAAGAGGTGTCCATCGGAAGTTATCTTCTGACTGGAGGTTAGCTCTGAAGCAAGGCAACAAAACACCAAAGTTAGCCAATCTGTCAACTGCAGCAGTCAGAAACAGTCTGAATTATTGTACGTGACTAACATGTTAAAGTCTTAACCATAACCAGAGATTAACTGAGTAGAATGAAGACAACTGTAAGGTATATAAGCTTTAAATGTGTACACAAGCGTGTACACAACCATGCACACATACAGAAGACAGATACATATCACGATGCATTTTTATAAACAGGTAGAATACAGTGTGACTTGCAAACACTCACAGCTCGTAGTGACTACTACCCTAGGTGCACCTGAAGGACAAGAATACAGCAAGAAGACAAGTGAGAGCTGATGACAAGTGTCACTTATGTTAAGAAAAACAGATAAGTTTTGTAACCGGAAACCACACAAACTATTAAATTCAAACTGAAGATGTTGGTAGAAATTGCACACAATTGAGATGAAGGTAAGTGGGAAAAGATGGTGCATGATTAAGCTACTACTATTGCTTGAGAGGTGGGTTCATCACAAGACCTACAGCTGCTTACCCATTCTCTATCAAGAACTTTGTCACCTGCAGGTTACCATGGAGACAGGCAATCATAAGTGGAGTCTTGTAGAACTTGTCTTTCGTGTCTACTATTGCCTTGTTCCTCTCAAATACCCCTGTCATTGAGTCAAGGTCGTTGTGCTTGGCTGCGTCGTTCAGTCTCATGTAGGTGCGTTCTGGGTGGTGAAGATACCAGCCGGAGTCGTCCTGTAGAGGGTGTTCTGGGGGCTCGTCCCGGTTGAACCGCCCCAGATCAGTGTAGTGGTCATGTCGGGGGATGTAATCTGGTGGTGGCCCCCCGTCAGACGCCCGCGGACCATCGATCTGGGTACATATTGGCAGGGGTATCTTGGTCTTGCCCTTCTTACCTTTGCCACCTTTCTTCTTCTTCTTCGACTTGGGCTCAAAGGCTGACCGCAAGTACTGCTTGTTGACATACTTCTTTCCCAGCAAGAACTCGTTATAGTCTATCACGCCGTCCTTGGTCTTGTTGTCATGTGCAATGAGCAGTGTCTTCATCTCAGCCTCCTCAGGCATCGGCACACTCATGTTCTGCAGCACCTCGAGGAAGTCCTCCCGAGACACGGTGCCCTTCTCATCGGCGTCGTACTTGGTGAACATCTCACGGAACTGCTCCTCTTTCACACAGCAGAAGTCGTACAATTTGAGGGCCCACGGATCGTTGTTCTTGCCTCCCTTCCCAAAGGACTTTTCTGCTTTCTTGCATTCCTTTGTTGCCTCTTTGTGGCCATTCTCTTTACTCACAGCCTTTGCTTGCAAGCCTTCCTCATTCTTGGGTTTTGGGTTGCATCCTACAGAGAAACACACATCATAAACAACACAAGTAAAAACAGTTAATCATAAAACAAAAATGTACACTTTAGTTTCATGTTCGATTGTGAGATGTTGTATATAATGCATTACCTTCCCTATATGTATAATCTTATGTTGCCCACAGAAGAAGACTTATAATGAAGAAAATATAATAACGTGTTATCTAGTTATCTCTTTCCAAGTCCAGTGTTATGTTATTGTTTAAGTATATTGTTCAACCACAAAAGATGTCCATACATATACAGGTATACAGTATATATATATATATATATATATATATATATATATATATATATATATATATATATATATATATATATATTATACATACATATAAATATATACATATACG
Organism: Oasisia sp. SBJ-2009; assembly: GCA_964017155.1. Lineage (NCBI taxonomy): Eukaryota > Metazoa > Annelida > Polychaeta > Sabellida > Siboglinidae > Oasisia > Oasisia sp. SBJ-2009. Next base: position 32,251,860 of record OZ024856.1, read on the forward strand.
TGATGAGGCATGCCAAAACCAGGCTTTTGTAGGCAAGTTAACAATTCCATATTATTACTGATTCAATTATATGAGATGAAGAGCTTTAAAATAATACCAAGATGAACACTATCTTGTGTATGGGCGAAGATATTCCACTTCAAGTGCATAACTTTGTGGATTGTCACTTCCAAGAAAATTAGTTTTTAAAGTGATCGGTCTTAAAAAATTATAACATGGAACATTACCATAGCAACCACATCTTTATAATGCTCCAATTGTCCTGAAAATTTGCATAGACCTAGAGATGGTGTATACTCATAATATGTGAAAGTATGATTAGGAAATATTAAATATTAAGCCTGCGACCGGCTAGGGCCGATTAATTGGCCTGACCCATCTTCCTGCATAAAAAATGTTTAGGTTGCGTAATCAGTAACCGACCCGCGCACATTTGCTATCGTCTGACAGAATATGACTATTATACTAGCTGAAATAGTTAGAATGACTTTGGATGCACAACGTTTCACTGCTCGTGCTGTGGGTTTGCGCCGGAGGCGAATGTAGCAGCGATCGGGCGGCTTAAATTGGCCTACCCCGATGTTGAAAAAAAATCATAATAATAAAAGTTCTCGACGGATTTGATTCATTTTTATGTTATTTAGCAGCTAAAACGATTGGCTACATTTGTCTCGCAGGAAGTCCTCCCGAGAAAATTGATCTGTTCAGTAATTATTTTGGTGCAGGATAGTGCGCTAAATTAGCCTAAAAACGGCTTTGTTTTAGACTAATTAGCTGTGAACTTAATGAGGGGCTTGCATTAAAATGCTCATTATTACGCTTTTCAACACTATTTCATGGTATCTATTATGGAAATATTGAAAGATTGATGATTTTGCTGATTGATTCCGCCAAGAACTCACTTTCGACATTTTGAGGGCATACTGACTAATTACACCCTGGCGCCGATCGAGGATCTGCGACAAGCGCCTGCATGTTTTTGGCGTGCCGCGTCACATATGTATACAAACGAGAGAGGGAGACACACACACACATAGGGGGAGACAGAGAGAGAGAGAGAGGAGGGAGGGAGGGAGGGGGGAGGGAGGGAGGGGGGAGGGAGGGAGGGAGGGAGGGGGGAGGGAGGGAGGGGGGAGGGAGGGAGGGAGGGAGGGAGGGGGGAGGGAGGGAGGGGGGAGGGGGAGGGAGGGAGGGAGGGGGGAGGGAGGGAGGGAGGGAGGGAGGGAGGGAGGGGGGAGGGAGGGAGGGGGGAGGGAGGGAGGGAGGGAGGGGGGAGGGAGGGAGGGGGGAGGGAGGGAGGGCGGGCGGGTGGGAGCGAGGGAGGGAGCGAGAGAGGCTGAACTCATGAAGGAGTAGCTTCTCTCTGTCTTACCACCCTTTTATGCTTTCGAAGACACTTGTACACATGTAAAGCTTGTGCAGTACAACGTGTCCAAGTACTATTTGTATCAGTATTACTTGTACCTGTACAACTTGTACCTGTACAACTTGAACCTGTACAACTTGTACCTGTACAACTTGTATCTGTGCGACTTGTACCTGTACAACTTGTACCTGTACAACTTGTATCTGTGCGACTTGTACCTGTACAACTTGTACCTGTACAACTTGTATCTGTGTGACGTGTACCAGTAAGTTTGACTTGTACAACGTGTCCCAGTTCACTTTGTAGCAGTTGTCCTAGTACAAAGTGTCCCAGTACAACTTATACCAGTACAACTTGTCCCAGTACAACTTGTACCTGTACAACTTGTATCTGTGCGACTTGTACCTGTACAACTTGTACCTGTACAACTTGTATATGTGTGACGTGTACCAGTAAGTTTGACTTGTACAACGTGTCCCAGTTCACTTTGTAGCAGTTGTCCTAGTACAAAGTGTCCCAGTACAACTTATACCAGTACAACTTGTCCCAGTACAACTTGTACCTGTACAACTTGTATCTGTGCGACTTGTACCTGTACAACTTGTACCTGTACAACTTGTATCTGTGCGACTTGTACCTGTACAACTTGTACCTGTACAACTTGTATCTGTGTGACGTGTACCAGTAAGTTTGACTTGTACAACGTGTCCCAGTTCACTTTGTAGCAGTTGTCCTAGTACAAAGTGTCCCAGTACAACTTGTACCAGTACAACTTGTCCCAGTACAACTTGTACCAGTACAACTTGTCCCAGTATAACTTGTCCGAAATCATAATCATCATGTCTGGCAGATAACCAACTAAGAAAAACCACTGCCAATAATGTACAACTGTGGATGATAATTTGATACCACGTAATGGAACAGACAACTATTTTCACAAACATAATTATGTTACGATCAAACTTTTTCGTATTTACAAAACCACAATCACCCAATGTGATAGCAAGAACGTCAACTTACCTCTTTGAGAGAGATATTTACAACACATGGCGTGTCCATTACGTGCTGCGTAATGTATTGGAGTGTTTCCTTTCTCATCATACTGGTCAAAGTTAGCACCAAATGCAGCGAGGACCATGAGGACCTCGAGGTAGCCTCCTTGAGCCGCCTCATGGGCCGCATGCACCTTGGACTTCAACATGACCACATCAATGTCACCCCCACCCTCAAGGATCGCACTCACCACCTTGACACTGCCACTGGCACAAGCAGCCATCAGTGCTGTCCGGTTTGTTTTCTACAACACACAGCAAGGTCACGCTACAACACACAGCAAGGTCAAGCTACAGCACAGCAAGGTCACACTACAACACACAGCAAGGTCACGCTATAACACACAGCAAGGTCACACTACAACACACAGCAAGGTCATGCTATAACACACAGCAAGGTCACACTACAACACACAGCAAGGTCATGCTACAAGACACAGCAAGGTCACGCTACAAGACACAGCAAGGTCACGCTACAACACAGAGCAAGGTCACGCTACAACACATAAGGTCACGCTACAACACACAACAATGTCACACTACAACACACAGCAAGGTCATGCTACAACATACAGCAAGGTCACGTACAACACACAGCAAGGTCACACTACAACACACATCAAGGTCACACTACAACACACATCAAGGTCACGTACAACACACAGCAAGGTCACGCTACAACACACACCAAGGTCACGCTACAACACTCACCAAGGTCACGCTACAACACGTAACAAGGTCACGCTACAACACACACCAAGGTCATGCTACAACACACACACCAAGGTCACACTACAACACACACCAAGGTCACGCTACAACACACACCAAGGTCACGCAGTGAAAGATGCTAATTGTTGCAGGTGGAATGAGATCTTGAAGGAATTTATTCATTTTAAATGAGGGACAAAGATCACAATATGTATATATTATATATATTATGTTGTATATAATGTTATATTACATACACATATATACCCAGCAAACAATGAACCATTTCTGAACCAGTTGTCAGGTGTCATACAGGTTCATAATTGGTACTGCTCCACCAGTATATGCTTTCATGTGTATTCCCGTGAATACACGTGTTCTGCTTGCTGTCAAGAGTTTTGAGTTTGACACGAGTCGTACTGGGTCAGAACTGGTATGGTTTCACTGGTACGTGTCATCACGTGAAAAACTCGAGATTTCACGGTAAACACATATCGACACACCAAATTTGTTCACAGAATCCGGTGAATTCACGTGAATTGAGCCAGTTGACCTCGTGAATTCACTAACAGGGTATGTATATATGTATAATATATATACATGTATATATATATATGTATATATATATATATATATATACATATACAGTATATATATATATACAGTATATATATATATATATATATATATATACATATACAGTATATATATATATATATATATATATATACAGTATATATATATATATATATATATATATATATATATATATATATATATATATATATATATATATATATATATATATATATATATTAGGGATTTCAATAGGTGGGCCACTAATTCAAACAGATGATAATTTAATAAGGTTTTGCAGACACTCAGTGTTTGTGTTTAAGTAACATACTGGACTGGTCATACTTTCTGTTTATTTTCAATAAAATTATACTGACATCATTAATCAGAATATTGTTTTTTTTTTACAATTTGAGGTCTGTATTACATAAAGCGTGCATGCTTTGAAGCGGCTACTTATCACGTAGTTTGCATCCAACTGTTAAAACAGTTTTGACACAGCCTCGTTTCAGAGGTACTTTTGGATAATTGATCAGATGCTAGACACTTGTACAGTCAGCACTTTATATCTCTGTCTGTCCGTCTGTCCTCCCTCCCACCTGCCCCTCCTCCCTCCCACCTGCCCCTCCACCCTCCCACCTGCCCCTCCACCCTCCCATCTGCCCCTCCTCCCTCCCACCTGCCCCTCCTCCCTCCCACCTGCCCCTCCTCCCTCCCACCTGCCCCTCCACCCTCCCACCTGCCCCTCCTTCCTCCCATCTGCCCCTCCACCCTCCCATCTGCCCCTCCTCCCTCCCACCTGCCCCTCCTCCCTCCCACCTACTTCTCCTCCCTCCCACATGCCCCTCCTCCATCCCACTCCTCCCTCCCACCTGCCCCTCCTTCCTCCCATCTGTCCCTCCTCCCTTCCACCGGCCCCTCCTCCAACCCACTCCTCCCTCCCACCTGCACCTCCTCCCTCCCACCTGCACCTCCTCCCTCCCACCTGCACCTCCTCCCTCCCACTCCTCCCTCCCACCTGCACCTCCTCCCTCCCACCTGCACCTCCTCCCTCCCACCTGCACCTCCTCCCTCCCACCTGCCCCTCCTCCCTCCCACCTGCACCTCCTCCCTCCCACCTGCCCCTCCTCCCTCCAACATGCCCCTCCTCCATCCCACTCCTCCCTCCTACCTGCACCTCCTCCCTCCCACCTGCACCTCCTCCCTCCCACCTGCACCTCCTCCCTCCCACCTGCACCTCCTCCCTCCCTCCCACCTGCACCTCCTCCCTCCCACCTGCACCTCCTCCCTCCCACCTGCACCTCCTCCCTCCCTCCCACCTGCACCTCCTCCCTCCCACCTGCACCTCCTCCCTCCCCTCTCCCTAACATTTCCCGTAAAATGTTGCTATTGTCTTTAAATAATAACATTACCCCAGGGCTGGTACTCGGTAAAAGTTCTTCTATTCATTTAAACTGGTAAAGATTGTTCAGCTTAGTACAATCATTACTATAATATATGAATGAGTTTTGTGTGTGTTATTATTACATATTATATAAGCATACAGGTATAACCACAAAATAACTCATCTCATTCTATTAATTATTTAATATTGATGTATTACCTTATTATTCCATCTACCAAATTGCAACACATGTTTGGTTACTGGGCTATTCCATTGCGATCAATACAATCTACAGTGCAGTGGACTCAAATTACCTGCATATTAACCTCGCTAGAAACTAGATTAATTAATGGATTCACTTGCGATACAATAATAGAGATTAGTATTATTAGAAAAAGGAACACACATTAAATGATTAACTCTTCAGCTTCTGTTTACCATATTACACATAGTTATCTTTGTAAAATAATAAATCTTGTCTTGATTAATTAATCTTGTTATAACTAATTAATTAATGTATTGTTCTGTCTAAACAAATAATATATATATACATTTAATGCTGAACTATGCAACTTTAGTTTGCTATAATAACAAAAATATTTTTTTTATCTGATATATTACACACAATAGCCACTGTAAAATCATTCATCTTGTGTTTTAGTTAATTTGTTCTAGTTGTTTCCAATTCTAGTTTTAGTTGTTTCCAGCACTCGCGCTCTCTTAATTTTGTTATATTCTATTATCCATTAAATAATAAGTGGAACCAAATCAATCAATCAATCAAGTGCCTTGTTTGCAGACAGACAGGACATTACAAAATACATAGTGTAAGAATAAATTGATTTAATAGCAAACTCCTTGAAAATTATGCAACTTTTGTCAATCTAGTGGGTAAAGACTACTAGCACTTAAATGGTACTTTTTTTACACAATTGAAAAGAAGAACTACAGCATGTCAAATTTCATTGATAAGCATTGAACATAACTGTTTCTATTGTAGGTTTACTACATTTGCCACAGTTTTGGCGCCATTCAACATTATTCAAATAAATTCAAAAGGTAAACAACCTTGACCTTTCACTGTTACTTTCACATCACTGCCTCGACAGACTGCAAATTTACTTTCACAAAACACACATTTATTATATGTATGATGTATCTCACCTCGGTCTTACTATTGGGCTCTGCACCTTTCTCCAGTAGTTTCAAACAGGATGATTCAGCCTGGGAAGCTATCTCACACGCAGCGAGGAAGACGGGACAGGTGTCACTGCTTGTGTTGTTGACATCTGCCCCGTGCTCAATGACTATCTGCATGCACCTCTCATGTCTTGTTGTTGGTGATATACAGTAAAAGAGAACACCTACAAAACACAACACAAACACTCAAATACACTCTGTACAACCTCTCCACAACTGAACAACAGATATTAGTTTGTATATCTGTTTATAATTTATAAGTTTATTATTTAGTGTCCCTTCAGAGCTTTATGCAGAGACCCGTCCACCCATCATTTGGCCAGGTAAAACCCAATGAGGACAGGGAAAAAAAACATTGTGGATAGATAAAAACATCCTCATAATTCATAGATGTGCCTTGAAAATAGATGTAAATGGGTGTCACATGTGTTTATAGGTTTTTCTGGTCATAAAACACATCTCAGCTGACTTGTACATGTATGAGTTAACATCCATGTGTCCACCAAAAAACTGACTGGCAAAAATATTATCATTCATGCATATGATAAAGCCCTGATGCTCATGTGGTGTTTGCTGAGGAGTTATTATTATTGTAACTGAGAACACTGGCCACAAGGGCACACTCCAACTGCATGCCTTTAAGGCAGCTACAATCTGCAGATAGCAAAAATCAAAAGATACACTTACATGTATGAATTATCTCTGTCTGTGAATTTATGAACAGCTGAGAATGTTATTACTTTAGCTGTGTGAATACATAGTCAGTATCCTTTTAGCTGTGTGAATATATAGTTATTATGTTATATTTAGCTGTCTCAATACTTAGTCATTATGTTATTCCAAAATTATGTTTTGCTATAATGTAAACTTGTATTTGTTCCCATTCATATAAGTTATGTAATACAAATATTCCAAATGATCAGTTAACCTTGTGACCTTGACACAACTGCCGAAGACATACAGGATGAACTTTAAAGATTAAAACTGGCAAGAACCTCTAACTGAAGCGGAATTTTTAGCATCACGTTTCTTCCAAAAGGTCAGTAATTAATGCAGATCATCTAGGAGGAAAATGTTAATCTACTCCGACACATAAACATTTTTATTATACAGCATGTCTACCGTAATTAGGTGCATCTCATCAGTGTGAGCATTTAAAGATACATATTACAAACAATTATTAAACAAAACAAAATTATAAATATGTGTTCCAGTGTAATAAACTTAAAATTATTATTTACAACAGATGAAACAAATGTATCTACTAGTTTACAGCTTCACAGCTGGTAAGAATTTTGCTTGGTGTACACATCTTAAAGAGGTGCTAAAATGTTGAAGCAGTGGCCGAATGTAAGAACATATCATTTAGAGAATATGTGACCATGATTTAATGAGCACAGAGTCACAGTATATATATTTTTATTTGTTTAACTTGGATATCTTTGACCACTGGGCTGCCATATTATGCTCAAACTGCATTTAGCTTGAGTAGATCATATACACACAAAGTAAATTTCTTTTTTTTTATTAATTCATATCATCAATAGACATCTGTGTGTGGAAACAAGAATGGGGTGCTATACTATAATTAATTACACAGTAGGCATTATATAAATAAACAATATTGCATGTACAAAATAAAACATGTACAAAATAAAAAGTTAAATTAAACTGCAATGGGGATAAACAAACAATTTAAATGCCTTTTAAACAACAGTGTCATATTTGAATGAAAAATTCTGTGTTTGACAATTTTAAAATTTTGACAGAGTTTGCCGAAGCCACATGATAAAAGTCATTCGAAGTGACTATGTCTACACATAAGTTTGTATATTTGAGTTTTGTAGGAAAAAGTCAGTTTTGCAGACAGCATAAAAAATATGCATATGAGTTTGCATGTCATACTGTCCACAAGTGACTATGTCTACACATAAGTTTGTATATTTGAGTTTTGTAGGAAAAAGTCAGTTTTGCAGACAGCATAAAAAATATGCATATGAGTTTGCATGTCATACTGTCCTCGCTTCATGATTACCGAGTAGTATGGCATTTGAAATTATTTCAGTGGTTGTAATCACTGTAATATAATTTAACCTTTTTATTTCAAACACGCATACAACTGATTTATTGATCTACAATATTTAATAGAACACCATATTCTTGCTTTCATGCAGAAATATCTATTGATGAAGTAAATAAGAAAATATTGTTAAAGATTTACATTGAGTAGATTTAGGGGTTACTCAAACTGAAAGCAGCTTGAGCGTAATACGGCAGTGCCCAGTCATCAACAATATTCAAGTTTGAAAAATTATTTAAACTATGCTGTGGCTCTGTACTCATCAAATCAATGTCACATATCTTTAAATGGTGTGTTCTATGTTTGGTCAATAGTTGTTCAAACAATTCAGCTGCCCTTTATGGCTTTAAAAAGTTATTGGCTGTGAATACACATAGGGCGGTGCCATATTATGTGGAAAGCGTCAATCCATTTTTTTTTTACAATATTGGAGATGCTCACAATCACACATGCATATGGATGATATGCTAAAACTATGTACACCAAAAAAAAAATCTGTGGGATATATTACCCGGAATGTCAAGTTGGAGCCTTATGAATACAAAGATGGAACAGACATGATCGTTTTACTTTTAGTAGGATGTTAACAAATGTTGGGGAAAACTTGCACTGAAGTTGGTACAGACCTTTGCCATGGTTATCAGTCAATTCCATGTTGCATTCAGCCTTCGCAAGAACTTCCACGCACTGAATATTTCCCAGTTCTGCAGCCCGCATTACAGCAGTACGTCCTTCGAAGTCTTTGACGTCGGGATAAGCGCCCAGCTCTATGAGGTATTCAATCATCGAATCATTGTTAGCCGCAGCTGCAGTGCTCAGGGCGGTTTCACCCGTTGTCGGCTCATTGTAATTGATCAAATGAGGTACGCCGTTCAGTGTTAGTTTTTCGATTTGAACTCGCTCCTCTTCCCGGACGCACTGCAACAGCTTGCATATCTGTAGCGTCTCCAGTCGGGTCTGTGCTAGAGGCATTTTCTCGTATGGGTGACGTATCGGCTTAAATCATACAAGTTTGGTTCGCTTTCGTAGATACTGACACCGCCAATATTCGCGAATGACTATGCTAGTGCCAAGGGGTCAAGCATCGTCCCTGTGTATTGATGTAACGAGGGACGCGGAGGTCCCTGACCCGAACACTCAAATCACTGTTATTGTCGTCCAGTTTGTCATCTTACGGCCCCTGGTTTTGGCTCAAACACACCTAGTTGTCCGGGCGCATACCAGTACTCACCAATGTCCTATGACATGGCGGTATGTAAATTCATCGGTAACTAAGTAACAGACATTTACTGACCCGTGTCAAAGTATACAGCACCTGCCAGCTGTACACAACACAGACAAGGCTGCGCCCGTGTCGCGCTCACCAAAGTAGATCCATCTCCGAAGGGATAATTGTGCCAATTCGTGGTAAAACATAAGACAGTAAACGTAAAGCCATTTAATGAACGTAAAACACCGGCTTGTTAGACTAAATGTCGACACTTGCACGAACTTGCCAGCAACCAAAGTTGATAATTTTGGCAGAGAACGGCACTAGTCGACACTTGTCTAACCTGGCCGAAAACGAGGCAGCAATGTTGATAGTTGCCAAGACACTGACAAACACGTGCTCTAAAGAGTGCTCAACTGGTTCCAGGCCCGCCATGTGGCGCCACTATTACGATCACGGCGTCTCTAACCTTAGTCAGGCTCCGTGAGATGGCGGCACGTTTTAGCCCATCACTAATACCCTGGGTACGTGGGCTCTGCATAGTAATAAAAAAAAAATTATCAGATAATACTATATTATAAAAAACTATTAAAAATGTAACTTATACTGCAACCTATCACACACAAAATAAACATATAAATTACATTTTCGTTGTTTTTCATCATTTTAATTTTCTACTTATTAGTTTGTGTATACCCTTACAAAAAAGAGCCAATGGTATACCACGGATTACCATTGAATACCATTAAGTATCAGTCGGTACCATCTGACCATTCACTGATATTTAAGCAGGACTCTCTCTGGTACTCTCAACGGTAATTTAAAATACCATTCAATACCACTAAACGGTACAAAGAATCCAAAATATCATTTTTAAAAACCATTCATATACCATTCAAATACCCTTGGCCATAATACCCCCAGGACCATTCGAGTACCATTCAAATAACATTAAAAAACCAATGGTATTTGAATGCTATTTGTTGTAGGGTAGATATGTTATGACTTAGTTTCGTTATCAAAAGCACACATGTATATTATATAATTAATTATTATATACGTAAGGATGTGAATTAATCCAAAAACAGTGATGCCATTTGAGGGCTTCGAGTAGTGACACTACAAAAGTGTTACATGTACATGTATATATGTAGTATAGGCAAACCGTATGTTTCAACGAAAGGAAGAAGAGATTGTGGATAAGATTGTGGATAATACGAGTCAGTTCTCTGTTGTATATAATAATATATCAGAGTACTAGTACTATTTTATTTTAGTCTTGTCATGACCAGGTCCAGAAGCTCTCTCTTGGTTGATTTATGTGCCAGTCCTTTTCTTGCTTCTAATTTGTTCCTGTAGTAGTATTGGATTTCCCTTTTCACGGTTTAATCTTTAGAGTTTATAATTATGGTGCATGCGATTTACGTCTCTAAAAAAGTAACCTGAACATTAATCCTAACCAAAAAATTTGCCTTACAAAATGACTACGCACTCTGTCCATAATGACGTAAGACCACATTTAACTTTTCCATAGGCGGCCATTATAACGGTTCCTTCGTCTCTTCATTTATTGAAATGTCTATACATTTTACTGCATATTATTTAGCTTCCACAGGTAGACGGAATATTCATGAAATTCTAATACCTCAGTTTCCGACAAACCACTTGGAAACCTGACACCCCTTCATTTCTGCTAGAACCAGACAGTGGTCGGTCTATGATCGGTCCTGCTGACACCACCAATCAAAATAACATCGAATATCAATATGTTATATATCTGTTATAATTTGACAGCTCTGATGCCACACTGCATAAAAACAGTTTCTACTTACTCCATACTACATCATGTTCTCACATAAATCCAAATAATTAGCATAATGCTATTTCTAAAGGGTACTTATGGTAGCTCTTCCGTCGCAAAGGGAATGGCGGACGAACACCTTATCGTGGTCTTATTAGCCAATGAGCGCCATCTACGAAAAAATCTCGCCGCCCTTCGTGAGATGCACGGATAGTGTAGTCTCGCGGCTAGGATAGTGTAGTGGTTAGCACACCCGCCTGGTACCCCTACAACGCGGTGAAGTTCTATGTCTAGTTTTATAACTTTGTTTCCAGCACTTGGCAGGGTTCTGTTAAGTGACTAGTCTGTATATATTGTGGTTACAACGTTATGATCTTATGAGGTCTCGTTTAACATTGAACTAGTCTGTCTTTGTCAGAACATTTACGCCAAGCCATGCTTTATTGCTAGCACTGAGTCTGAGAGTGGTGCTTGTGCATATATATATATATATATATATATATATATATATATATATATATATATATATATATATATATATATATATATATATATATATATATATATATATATATATATATATATATATATATATTATATATATATATACCGCCTTCAGTAGTGGTAGCCTGAAAAGTGCTGCCACCTCATGTACAGGGTAACCGACTAACCGAGGCTAAACTTGGCGCGATAAACAGTGGCGCCTCATAACGGAGAAGTAAACGAAGTAGGAAGAAATCACGTGGCATCATACAAGAACCCGTATGTCAGCGTAGCAATTTCTTAATTTGTTTGTAAAATATTCCGTCTTATAACTTACCATAACAACGGCCAATGGATTTATGCTAGTCAAAACCACGTAAGATTCACCTTACACAACTAAGCACATATTAATAATTCGCTATCGTCTATTAATAGGAGCTAACTTTCATCTCGCACGTGTTTGGTAAGTTTTGTTTTGATTTCTACCAACTCGGTCTCGGGATACTGTAGTGTAGTACTTGGTGAGTTGGTCTACGGATGCGTTGCTGTAGTATTGCCTGTTGCCTTAGTATTGGCCTTTACGATTTTGGACTAGGAGTCTTTCACTTGACAGTTATTGTAACTGACTGAAGTATTATTAGCACCATCTGCTAAGTAAGCACTCCCCTGGCCTAGGCCTAGATTGAAGGGAAATTGGGAAGAATCAATCTTGTTTTCAGATTCTCTCATTTTTAGTAGTGCAAAACCCCTACTGGGGCATCACACACTAGTATGGTTAGTTGGTTTCAGGATAGCTGGCTTCGTGGTATCTGGAAGTGGAATACGAATGTTTGTACTTGGGAATATGGGATTACGGTGGTAAGGATGGGGAAAAGTATACTATACTTTTCCACCATGCCCACCCACCACTGCCAGGCACTGACCTATACTGTATTATACAGTGTATAGGTCAGTGATGGGGGAGGGTGGGCATGTGATGTGGTAGAGACGGGGTATGGATGGGACAGGGGTGGTGGTGTGCATTGTCTATTGTAGGTGCCTGAAGGGTGCAGTTGTCAGGTTAATATCCTGCAATCCTTGAAGGCGCTGAGGTTGTTGGGGATAAATGCATTAAATGGAAGTCTGTTCCACTGTGCTATTGTTCGAGGAAAGAAGCTGTATTTGTAGTAGTTGTGGGCGGTGGATATTTGTGTGTGTGGTTGGATCTTGTTTGTTATTTTGTACCATATTGGAAAGTCTAGCCTCAACCCTCCTCTGTTCTAAGGTTGGCCAGGAGAGAGCAGAGGCCAAGGTTGACCCAGATACTTCCTAGCTGTAGCTATGGCCCACAAACTTTGCTGCCCAGTGCTGGACCCCCTCTAGATAGTTGATGTTTCGAGTGGTATATGGGTCCCACACCGGGCAGCAGTATTCAAGGTGTGGGCAGATCAGACTCTTGTAAGCATAGCCCTTGATGGACTGGGGAATGGACTTTAAATTTCTTTTGATCAATCCAAGCTTGCTGTTTGCTTTTTTGACTATCTTGTTGATGTGTGGGTTCCATGAGAGTTTGATATGTCTATGCCGAGGTGTGTTGCTACTGGTACTGCTCTGAGTGTTTCGTCGTGTATTCATGAGCTATCTATGAGTGATTTTGATCTGGTGATGTGCATTATTTCACATTTGGAGGGATTGAAAGTCATTTGCAGGATTGTTCCCAGTCGATCAGTCTGTCGAGGTCATGCTGTAAGTTGTCTAACTTGTCTTGGTCAATGTGCTTATTGATTTTCAGGTAGAGCATTGCATCATCAGCGAATAGTTTGATGGAGGTTCCAGGAGAAATGTGGGCAGGCATGTCATTTATATAGAGATGGAAGAGGAGGGGACCAAGGACAGTTCCCTTGGGGACCTCAGATCTCATGTGTACCTGACCATACTAGCACCCTTCTACCAGTGCTTCTTGTGTTCTATTGGTTAGCAAATGTTTAATCCAGAGGTGGCTGCTGGGTCTAATTCCGTAATGGTATAATTTGTGGAGGAGTCGATCTAGCAGTACAAAGTAAATTTTGTGATTTTTTCTAGGGTGCTAGTCATGTTTAATCCAGAGGTGGCTGCTGGGTCTAATTCCGTAATGGTATAATTTGTGGAGGAGTCGATCTAGCAGTACAAAGTAAATTTTGTGATTTTTTTCTAGGGTGCTAGTCATGTCATGGATAGCCGTGAGCAGTGAAGTATCACAGGAACACTGAAGCCATATTGTTGGTCAGTGAGGATATTGTTGTATTCAAGATGGTTATGGATTGATTTGGACATGTGTTCAAGAATTTGGCAGGGTATACTGGTTAGGGTTACGGTGAGATTGGCTGATAGTTTGAAGCAGTGGTTCTGTCATTCTTTTTGTAAATAGGGTCTAAAATATGTGCTTTCAACCTGTCTGATAGAAGCCATTCTGGCAGAAATGTTTTCTGGGCCTTGGGGTTTATTTGGTTTTAACTCTTTCAGTAATTTCTCAACGGCTTTCACTGTAATTTGGATTGGAGGCATTTGTGGGGATCGGTTATGGTTAGGGAGCTGGAGGAGGTTGGTCAGGTTTTAATTGGTGTACACAGACTGGAATAAAGTTAGTAAAATTTGCTATTTGACGAAATTTTTTATAAAAATGTATATTTGACAAGTATCACCAGAACACATTACAGAGAGAAAGATACATGCCAAAAACATGTTTTATCATTTATAGCCTCCATCACCCAGGCCAGAATTACAGTCGATCTGTAGACTATTACAGTCAAAATTACCAAAGTACAGTATGTTTTAACTTTTAAGATAGGTAATAATTATATCAATGCACTGTTTGAATCCCTGCATGACAACAAAAGTAGAGTAGATTGTTCTAAATGATATGGCCTTGTTATAAAACGTTATCTTTCAACTTTTATAGATGAAAGATGTCCCATTAATTTATTTTTGGTATTTGCAAAATTCTCAACAGTTGTTAAGCTTTTTTTATGGTTAAATAATGTTCTTTTAAGTTATTGGGTGTTTGTTTTATGTTTTTTATGCTAAATAATCATGTCAATGTTTAGGTAATGAAAATTGTGTGTTTTGTAGTGAATAATGTGTAGCTTTCTATATAATATTACATTGTATTTTGGCATACAAAAGGCTAAAGAAAATCTCTTTTGGCTAAAGAAATTTCTGACCTTTAGCCAAACGGGCTAAGCCAGTTTTAAGCCAAGCGCTAGCGTAGTGTAGAATAATTAGATGTCTTTTTGCAGCTGTGCGCTGACTGCTGAGGGCAGTGAGGCCATGCGACATGTGTGATCACCACCAGTTGCGCTCCCAGCTACCAAGTGGAGAGATTGCCCACGTTGGCAGTTTGTCAGAAAACATTGGTGCTCTGCTGCTCAACGACGAGTACAGTGACGTAGCACTTCTTGTTGCGGGACAGCGCTTTCCAGCACACAAGGTTATTCTTGCAGCACGCTCTGAATATTTCAGGTAACGATTTGGTTTATTATTATTTGATTTACTCACAATAGTCACATATTAAACTCTGTTTTAGTAGTGCTAAGTAAAGTTAGTATAGATCTCTGTAAATTCAGATACCTTTCAAGTTTTTTACTGTTCAAGTTTTTTCGTCAATGCATATTAGCTGCCATATAATTTCTTACTGGTAAGCAGAATAAAACATTGATTGTTTGAACTTTTGAAATCATATTGCTAATGACAATTGCTAATGGATAATTGGAAATAATAACTGATATTGTTATTTACATTATCCAATTTATGTATCCATGAAAGGCGAATGATTTATGTGTTCACATAAGCAGAAGCATGCCAGAACTCAGTAAAGTGTGATCATTTGGGTGGAACTTTCAAACATGTAGAGTGACAGTAGTGGAACTTAAATGACATTGATGGATTCAACAATGAAGGGTGATCTTGGAGGTCACCACCACTGTGAAAGTATCAGTCTGTCACACTGGTGGTAGAGTATGAGATAACTGCAGTGATGATGGGTACTTGCAGGGCACTGTTATTTGGAGGTCTGAAGGAGTCAAGACCTGAATGCAGTGAAGTAGAATTGAAGGACACTAATGCTTTTGCATTTGAGGTTCTGTTACGCTACATCTACACAGGCCGAATACGACTGCTTGATCTCAAGGTAAGTCAGTACGTATGTTCGCATGTATGCATGCATGCATGCATGCATGCATGCACGCACGCATGCACACACACGCACACACATACACACAATAATGTAGGGCAGTGTCTTCATGGCTGGCACTAGCAGTCATATTGTTTTGTGAAATAACAGTTGAAAAACATTTACACATGCACTATATACTGGATGTACTGGGCCTGTCATATTGATACTATGTCGTGCAGGAGGACCTAATATTGGATGTACTCAGCCTGTCATATTGATACTATGTGTCGTGCAGGAGGACCTAATATTGGATGTACTCAGCCTGTCATATTGATACTATGTGTCGTGCAGGAGGACCTAATATTGGATGTACTCAGCCTGTCATGTTGATACTTTGTGTCATGCAGGAGGATCTAACATTGGATGTACTCGGCCTGTCATATTGATACTATGTGTCAATACAGTGTCATGCAGGAGGATCTAATATTGGATGTACTCGGCCTGTCATATTGATACTATGTGTCATGCAGGAGGATCTAATATTGGATGTACTCAGCCTGTCATATTGATACTATGTGTCGTGCAGGAGGACCTAATATTGGATGTACTCAGCCTGTCATATTGATACTATGTGTCGTGCAGGAGGACCTAATATTGGATGTACTCAGCCTGTCATGTTGATACTTTGTGTCATGCAGGAGGATCTAACATTGGATGTACTCGGCCTGTCATATTGATACTATGTGTCAATACAGTGTCATGCAGGAGGATCTAATATTGGATGTACTCGGCCTGTCATATTGATACTATGTGTCATGCAGGAGGATCTAATATTGGATGTACTCAGCCTGTCATATTGATACTTTGTGTCATGCAGGAGGATCTAA
Source organism: Oasisia sp. SBJ-2009 (assembly GCA_964017155.1). Classification (NCBI taxonomy): domain Eukaryota; kingdom Metazoa; phylum Annelida; class Polychaeta; order Sabellida; family Siboglinidae; genus Oasisia; species Oasisia sp. SBJ-2009. The sequence goes on from OZ024856.1 coordinate 32,268,739, forward strand.
TATTGGATGTACTCGGCCTGTCATGTTGATACTTTGTGTCATGCAGGAGGACCTAAAACTGGATGTACTCGGCCTGTCATGTTGATACTTTGTGTCGTTCAGGAGGACCTACTAATAGATGTACTCGGCCTGTCACATCAATACGGCTTTGTTGAGCTACAATCTGCAATCTCTGGATTCCTGAAAGACAACCTGAAAGTGCTGAATGTGTGTCTCATCTATGACATTGCCAGTCTGTATGCCCTGACGTCACTGGCCCAGGCGTGTTGTGAGTTCATGATATGCAATGCGACTGACGTCCTCCACAGTGATGCCTTCCTCAGCCTCTCCCCCGTAAGTCATTCCCATCAACAGTTACTTCATTCAAAATATTTCACTTTCAGTGAGAGGTTTTTCTAGCTGGTTAAACTGACAGAACATATGCTGGCAGTGTTAGCTACAAACGCATGAAGGATATTTCATATTTTGTTGATCAACTATAGTTTAAATTGATCATGCCGATTTTTATGTAGTAAAAAAACAAACATCATTGATTGTTTTAACATTAGAACATGTGGGACAATTATCACTGAGTAGTGATTCAGCACAGAAGTGACAAGATTATGAATAAATGTAAAGAAAAAACTTGCTATTTCAAATAATTTACATAAATAAAATTTTGGTAATGATAAGATAATAATATATAATAATAATTATAGTATTAGGGATTTTGAACACATTTCCTAATTAGTGCGAATCATATATTTTTCTAATTTATGTCTGAAGTAAAACTGCTGTAGCCCTGTGTTGCTTCCTGTTGGCAGTCGGCACTGAAGGACATCATCTCGTGGGACGCGTTCTGTGCGGCTGAGATAGAGATCTTCCGTGCTGTCCAGTCATGGGTAGCACACAACCCCGACTCTGATGCCAGTCAGATCCTGCCGTGCATTCGGCTGCCACTCATGTCACTGGACGAGCTGCTCAATGTGGTCCGGCCGTCAAGTTTGCTGGCACCCGACTCCATTCTTGACGCCATCAAGACAAAGACAGAGAGTCGGGACATGGAACTCAGCTATCGGGGCTTTCTAAGTATGTATTTGTGGGTTGTGTTTGCTGTGTTCAGTTGTCACTCTTGCAGGCTTTGACATTAAATCAAGTCTTTCCGGTGTACTTGGCCAATGCATTCACTCATCACTCGTGTATTTGGACAAATTGGCCATAGCCATTTGATAAAACATTGTCAAAATGCAGTGAAATGGCCAAAATGAGTAGGTGACTGATTTAATTTGCTAATAATGGCCTATTAATTGGTTAACTTAGTAATAACAGTAATATGAGTAAGTAGCATTGTGTACCACATTATCACATCCATGTATACGTGATGAATGGTTCATGGTGTCAAGTATTTTTGTCAATGATATACATATACATGTGATGAATTGTTCTTTGTATTAACTCTTTACTGTGCAGAGAGTCCAAAACCAACCAACCCCTCATACGCGCAGACCCTCCAAAAGCACCCAGTAAATGCACAGTTTGTGGGTCTTTTATTTACTGCGATCTGATCCTTCTTTTACATTAACCAGCCAGCTCAAAATACTGATATAAGCTCTAAGTTGGTCATGGAAAAGTGCTGTCGCCATCTTGTGAACGAATTTCGTTTTCAAATTATGTGAGTTTATTTGGAAGGACCGTCCGTACCTCATTTGGTTGATTTATTTTAGGGTATTTTATTAATATGGACTAAGGTCACATTGCTTCTGATAAGGGAACATCTATTTGTGAAAGGATTGTGCTATCTTTCAATATTTGACTGTTGATTTTACATAGGAAAACAACATTCCATTCGGCAATATGATCGGTAAACGGTAGCCATTAGTAAATTATAGCATGATTTTTGTCTTCAGTCACATTGGCGTTGTTTACAAAAGCAATTATAATTTGAAAACTAACTGTCAAAACTGGGTAAATGTTTTACTAGGATAAAACTAACATACATGGCTACATTAGTTCCACAGTATCACTGAGGTGTGATCTTGGATTATTTAATATATAGCATGATGTAGTTGCTTATTTATTTTGTCATCATAATTGTTGAAGTTTACTTCAAGATCTGAAATGTAATTGATTGCAACACAGATATTTTAATAACACATTTTATTCACACTATCATTCCATGTACAGTGCAATCAATTTCATATTTTTTCATGCATCGGTTGTCGAACAACATCATCTGGTTTGTGGTGTTGCAGGTCCAGAGGAGAATGTGGCCACATTGCGTCACAGTGCGACTGTGATCAGGGGGGAGATGAAGGCGTCACTGTTGGATGGCGACAGTCAGAACTATGATCTAGACCGTGGCTTTACACGGCACCCAATAGATGACAACCATGGCCAAGGCATCGTCATCAAGTTAGGCAAGCCTTGTATCATCAACACAGTGCACATGTTGCTGTGGGACCGAGACATGAGGTAGGGCAGCTGTAATAGCATCAACACTTGCATTGTCGATCTTTACATACATTAAAGTTGATTGGAATACTCCTAAAATATAAATACATATTAGCAGAATACACATAAATACTGTGATGAAATATATTAAAATAATATTCTTAAATAAAACGTCTGAGTAGAATCAAAAAAATTATTTCAGCTGAACTAATGTAAATAGGTATAAAAATATATAAATTGGTTAACATAAAAGACCCATAAAAGTAATGCAAAAATTAAAATTGGCCGTGAACAAAGACAGTTGAAATAAATGAGTCTAGGTGTGCCTTGGGAGTTGCTTGACCTACTTGGCAGTCATGTAATAATTTTTATTATATTCATATAAACACTGTTTAAATGCAGCCATTTTATATTAGATGTGTGCCATTTTGGACTTATTAATGATAACAAACGATGACTGAGCTTATCTCTGTGTCATAATAAAAGTCTCCCTGACATATTTACATGAATTGATTTCTAAAACTTATTACATGATTGCTGCCAAATATGCTTTTTGCCTGTTGGTAGGTGGGATGGGTGTCCCTGGGATCCTCCATGAGTTGACAAAGATGTAGACATATATTTGCAAATAGCAGCATTTTCATGATCAAATAGCTACCTCACCTTTCTCAGTTTGGTTGACAACAACTCCAGTAGTATCTTTGATTAAGTGGACTGAAAAGTGAAGATAGAAACGTAGAGCTGTATCTGTGTGTAGAGTGTAGACCCTGCTTTGCGTGTCGTGTTGTTGGTGGCCAACACCGTTGAGTGTCTGCTCTAGGTGGTATTCCTACTACATAGAGGTGTCCATGGATGACAAGGACTGGGTGAAGGTCGTCAACCACAGTCTCTATCCATGTCGCTCCTGGCAGAAACTCCACTTCACTTCCAGGGTTGTCAGGTGATATGTTTGTTGGTTTAGGCATGCTTCCCAGTGCACAGTAGGCATGACAATTTGATTAACCACATATTTATATATTTGTACATCTTGGTCTGTGGTTATTCCATTTAAATTCTGGGTTTTACCGTAGAATGATAATATATGGAAAAATGAAAATCGTATAAGAACTGGGTGTATTAGCTTCACTGCAGTGCCAAAGACATTCATCAGACTAGTAGTTATTCTTTAGTAAGATATTAATTAAACTAGGCCATGTTGGTTAAAGATGGGGCATTTTTTATTAATAGTTTTGTAACTAAAGTATTGATTGAAAAATGAAACATTGCCAATAACAAATACAAAAAATAAAAAATTCTTATTAGCTCTATGGTACACTATACTAAGTGGACGAAGTACATTAATATTTTGGATTGCTTTGTAGATATGTACGGATTGTTGGGACACACAACACTGTGAATAGAGTGTTTCATCTTGTCACGTTTGAATGCATGTTCTCTAACGAACAGTTCACACTGGAAGATGGCATTCTTGGTAAGTTAGAATGTAGCATTAACTAAATGAGCAAAGGCACTCATGTTATATAGGACAAACAATGAACATCCTTTAAGATCTTCCATGTATAGTTTAGCCTCTCTGTCATGTACCCTGTTATAATGCAGGTTGGAATGTATGTTGGTCAGTCAGAATTGCATCACATACAGTAATGAATCACTAGATAAACTGGCACGGTTGTAGCTAGCACGTTGTGACTTCAACTAGCATTCTTGTATAAGCAAGCATGTTAGTGACTGTTAGTTTAAAATGAGGATGCTTGCTCCTAGGTCTATTTTTAGTCCTTTGGACCAAAGGTTCAAATGGACTTATGGCATCACTTTGTTTGTGTCTGTCATGGCGTTAGCTATTAGCTGCTCTCATATCTCAGAAACTGTTGAAAGATCTGTTATTCAAATTTTGCATAGACGTTCCTTGGGGTACTGCCACTATTTTAAACCTCCTGGGGCCTAAAAAGTATTTTATATAACCCAGCAGGTGACCAAGGAAAATCCTCTGTAGCAAACTGTTCCTATAAAAAAAAAATCATAACTTTGCTAATATTGGTCATATATCCCCATTATTTTAGTATGTTACATAGATATTATAATTTCATTATAATAAAGCTTTCCTGTAGCATTAAAATAACACATCATTCATATTTATATGACCAATATTAGCAGTTATGATTTAGCAACATTGAGTGGTCCCTGCTTTTATGTAATACGTACCAATGTTGTTTTCAGTTCCTAAGGAGAACGTGGCAACCATCAGTGCCAGTGCGTGTGTCATAGAGGGTGTCAGTCGCAGTCGCAATGCACTCATCAATGGCGACACAAAGAACTACGACTGGGACTCGGGGTACACGTGTCACCAGCTTGGCAGTGGAGCTATTGTGGTTCAACTGGCACAGCCCTACATCATCAGTTCAATGAGGTGGGTGTCTACTTACTAATGGTACATAGTCAGTCATGCATCACTGTGTTTCCCGTGTGTAAAGTGATGGGTGAGCTGAGCCACACGGATCAGGGGGCATGCTCCTCAACAAATTTTTTATATAACTTTAAAATGATGCATTATAAACTGTGGTTTAGCCTGTTTCCTGGCGTACAGTAGGTCACAAAAGAAATCTACAAATTAGCATTCAGACTTGTTTATAGAATTACTTGTAAATAGTCAGCGAGGTGGCAATTTCAGCATTTTTGGGGCAAGGTGGCTTAGAAAAACAGTGAGGTTACCACACTGACATCATTGAGGTGTGTCTACTTCCCACTGGTTCATAGTCAGCAAGATGCTAGACTCATTCACAAAGATCACATCCCTGCAGCAATAACATGTCTCAGCATTTTTAGTCGCAGTATCCAGTCCTCAGGACCGTTCAAAGCGCTTTACACTTTGCTTCTCTGACTCACTCAGACACCATCTCAGCTTCTCTGGAAAGCATCCAGCCATATGCTACAATTAATGCGCGAAGGCTGCTTGTACATATATCCACCACTGCCTATAGCCAAGTATTAATTTATTCAGCTGAGCGAACTGGAGCAATGTAGAGTGAAAAAATTTGCCGAAGGTTTTAACACCGCAGCCAGGATTCGAACCCAGATTCTCGTAGTCGCGAGTCTGAAGCTCTACCCCTGAGCCACTGCACTCTATATGTGTATACATGTGTTTGCTGTGGTGTCAGGATGCTGCTGTGGGACTGTGATGTGTATACATGTGTTTGCTGTGGTGTCAGGATGCTGCTGTGGGACTGTGTTGTGTATACATGTGTTTGCTGTGGTGTCAGGATGCTGCTGTGGGACTGTGATGTGTATACATGTGTTTGCTTGTCATGATACTGCTGTGGGACTGTGATGTGTATACATGTGTTTGCTGTGTCAGGATGCTGCTGTGGGACTGTGATGGCCGCAGCTACTCGTACTACGTGGCTGTGTCCACCAACCAACAGCAGTGGACCACAGTGGCAGACAGGACAAAAGTGCAATGCAAGTGAGTCATGTTTCTCTTCATTTCCACTCTTATGTTCTCACATTTCACTCTATGAAACAATGCAGCAGACAGTGTCCATGTCCAATAAAGAAATATATACTGCATCTTTTCACAAAGCCAACAGCATGGTTCAAATTAGATGGTAATAATTATCAGAAACTGACAGGCATTTGTTCCCAGTCGGAGATCAGTCTTATTGTATTCACTGCGGTAGGCAAGAAATTATTCAAGACGGTCACTAACTGTGCTCTATGCTAGTATAAGAAAGAAAAAACTTTGAATAACTTTTTACTGCATCAAAAGGATACAGCAACATTTGATGACCTGTGTACAGGGACAGTGCAACATTTGATAACCTGCGTACAGGGACAGTGCAACATTTGATAACCTGCATACAGGGACAGTGCAACATTTGATAACCTGCATACAGGGACAGTGCAACATTTGATAACCTGCATACAGGGACAGTGCAACATCTGATAACCTGCGTACAGGGACAGTGCAACATTTGATAACCTGCATACAGGGACAGTGCAACATCTGATAACCTGCATACAGGGACAGTGCAACATCTGATAACCTGCGTACAGGGACAGTGCAACATTTGATAACCTGCATACAGGGACAGTGCAATATCTGATAACCTGCGTACACGGACAGTGCAACATTTGATAACCTGCATACAGGGACAGTGCAACATCTGATAACCTGCATACAGGGACAGTGCAACATTTGATAACATGCGTACAGGGACAGTGCAACATCTGATAACCTGCGTACAGGGACAGTGCAACATTTGATAACCTGCATACAGGGACAGTGCAACATCTGATAACCTGCATACAGGGACAGTGCAACATTTGATAACCTGCGTACAGGGACAGTGCAACATTTGATAACCTGCATACAGGGACAGTGCAACATTTGATAACCTGCGTACAGGGACAGTGCAACATTTGATAACCTGCGTACAGGGACAGTGCAACATTTGATAGCCTGCCTACATGGACAGTGCAACATTTGATAACCTGTGTACAGGGACAGTGCAACATTTCATAACCTGTGTACAGGGACAGTGCACCATTTGATAACCTGTGTACAGGGACAGTGCAACATTTGATAACCTGTGTACAGGGACAGTGCAACATTTGATAACCTGTGTACAGGGACAGTACAACATTTGATAACCTGTGTACAGGGACAGTGCACCATTTGATAACCTGTGTACAGGGACAGTACAACATTTGATAACCTGTGTACAGGGACAGTGCACCATTTGATAACCTGTGTACAGGGACAGTACAACATTTGATAACCTGTGTACAGGGACAGTACAACATTTGATTACCTGTGTACAGGGACAGTACAACATTTTATAATGTGTGTATAGGGACAGTACAACATTTGATAACCTGTGTACAGGGACAGTACAACATTTTATAATGTGTGTATAGGGACAGTACAACATTTTATAACCTCTGTACGGGGACAGTACAACATTTTATAACCTGTGTACAGGGACAGTACAACATTTTATAACCTGTGTACAGGGACAGTACAACATTTTATAACCTGTGTACGGGGACAGTACAACATTTTATAACCTGTGTACGGGGACAGTGCACCATTTGATAACCTGTGTACGGGGACAGTGCAACATTTAAACAAATGCATCTCGCGGTTCTCGCCACAAAAACTGTTATTTCATAAAAAAATTACCATTGTGAACCGTGATGCGTGGCAGGTAGATCTGGACACAGCAGGCTGCAATCTGTGCTCATCCACGGGGCACTACAGCTGTACACTGTGTCAATAGTGGCTAGCTTCTTTCTCTACAGAATCTTCAAATAATGAAGGTGGTCTCATTGTCTGACAGCTTTGTATCCAATGTTTCTCAGAAAGAAAATAACAATGACGTGGATCATTGACCAGAAACATTTCATGAGCTGCCTGGGGAGAAACCAAGCTAGATCAATTCTAAATTGAGTCACAAATTGATAAAGTTTATATAACATGATACTACAATCATTGACTGACATATTAATGACTGATAGGAATGATGCCTCTGTACAGACATATATTTCAGTGGGCATTCTTTATTTCAGATCGTGGCAGAGTATTCAGTTCAGCAAGATGCCAGTGACCTTTGTGAAGATTGTAGGCACACACAACACGGCCAACGAGGTGAGTAGCCCAGACATCTACAAGACTGACACCAGTAGACACAGTAGTCACCACACGATTGATACGGTTCATCAGACAGAATGGTTCAAACTGTACTTATTCCACAGTCACTCTACCTGTAATCAGCAGGCCCCTCAAGAGATTGTCCCTCCCAATGTGAACATAAGTTATTACCTTGCAGAGAAGAGTTGTGTACTTTATGTTTTGCCAGACTATTTTGCTACACACTGCATGTGTTTATTGTGAATATGACTTATGGCCTCAATGTGAAGCAGTCGTGAAATGGGGCTGCCTTTTAACTTTCAACTTCACTACTGTTGAGTGATAATTTATGTTGCACAGTGGTCATAACTTGTATTTATGCTAAAGACACAAGTGTATCATAATGCAGCATTACAGTGGAGTAGTACAGTAAAACAGTAGTTGTTTTTTTATCAGTAAACTAGTTCAACTCGACTAAATCAAGCACTTGTCATAGGGGATTTGCCAGGGTAAATTTGCATGCCAAACAGCCCTAGCTTGTGAGGTAGACCACAAATAACTCTCCCCTGTATCACTGTGAGAACAGTTAACAATGAGTGTGCAATTTTACAGGTGTTCCACTGTGTACACTTTGAGGCACCTGCTGACCAAAGTGTTCTGGTCGACCCAGCTCAAAGGTCACATGATGATATACCAACTCTGCCGCCTGTTGACGCGGCAGTTGCCATTGACAACCTCCATGTACTACCACTGGCATTGGTGAAGAGAGACAGCCTTGCTGAGCAGATGGAGGAGGATGAGAGAGAAGGTCACGAGGTCGTTGCTATGGCAGTGGCTCCTATGCTGCACCTACAAGGCACTGGTTCAGCAAATGGTCATTCCCGGCTGTCACCAGAACTGCCCGATGACGTCTGTGATGGCCATGACGCTGCACCGTGAATAGACTATTTATTTTAATTAAACCTGCATTTTTGTGATGTACAAGTGGTCATTTGAGGCAGAAATAGGTGGAATTTTTCATTGCTGGAATAGATTTATTATGCAATAGTGTGTCAGGTTGCAATAAATGACAAATGTTTGTGCATAGTTTAATCCAGTTGAAAGATGCCAAACAAACCGCACGCAAATATTGTCTATTAAGAACAACAAATTACAATCAGCTGATGTTTATTTTGTGTAATTGTACAAAGGGTCATATGTAAGCTAACAGTAACAGGACTGTTGTATGTAAATAACCATGTATGCATGAATGTTTGTGTGTGTATGTGTGTGCATGCATGTGTGCGTGTACATGTATTCTTCCTAAATGCTTTGCATCTCTGGCGCTATTCTTTCAGTGGATATATATATGTGGATATTCATAGGATTTGCAATGTTTATTTATTTGTTATTAATTCTACTCGTACCTTTTTCACAAACAAAAGAATTATAGTTGTTTGTCTTGAAATTACATAAACCATCAACATCAGATTTGTGAATAGTTGACATAGCCTGGGGCGATTGTAGACAATGCACAGTATCAATAAAAACATTCATATTTATGTAATATTTGGTAAATGCGCAGTATTGATACTTTGTGAAAGTGCTTGCATCTAGTCTGTGTGTTACATGTGATGCTCTTTGATACTTTAAATTGGATTAATAAATGATTGAATGCTTTCTGAACCATGAATATGATCACGTACAACTGGGTATGCAGCACCAAATGATCCCTTTCAAAGAATGGTTATTTTGGCTAGAATTGACAGTGCGTTGCTAGAACATTGACAGTTGTGTTAAGAACACGTGGCATGGATGACATCGGTTTTTATGTTAGTTAGAGGCTTCAAATATCAAGCTCCAGAGATGGAGTAATTGTACTCTGTACTCGTACTCGTAGTGGATGCCATAGCCCGTCTGACATCACAACACGGTCAAGTCATTGGCTTGCTACTCCGAGATTCTTTCAGTAAGCAGTTTGATCTGAAGCCATGAATTGCTAACCCTATGACACTACTGACATTTACATGATGTTTCACCAGCAGACTAGATCATGAATCTTACAGTACTGAATAATAAATATATACTGCTGGTTCGATACTCTAAATTTCAATTAAAATATTGCAATATTTCTGTAAGTTCAATTACAATATTTCTGTAAGTTCAATACACATTTTTTCACCTTGATACTTAATTGACATATTACTAAATATCGAACAATCACTAATTTGACACTCAATATAAAAGTTGTGAGGAATTTGCTACAATTTGATACCTTTAATTTATACCTTTAAATTTAATTCATAGCATCATGCAGTATGGATATCTTGAGTATCAATCCAACATTTAAATGATTCATTCAATACCTGAGAAAGGCATCTGATTATTAGTAATAAAACCTGGATAGCAGTAATGAGTTAGAACACGTTTGACTACTTTTCTAATAACTGTCATGATTGTAATGGCTTATTACAGACATAACTGTGATACAAATTACAAAACAAAACAGTCTGTTTCAACAACGAGAGCATCTATTCGTAAGTGAACGACGTTCCATCAACAGTACTGTAGTTCAAATAAATTCTATGATGTCCAGGTTTTCATCTGTAACTTTGTATCTAGAAGGGCTATATAACCAAACTTGGTATCAATTCCGCCTAAATTTGACATTCCCGACACGCCTGACCTATCCATTTTACGATTTGACCCCATATTTGATGATAAATCCAACATGGCCGCTCATCCACAACGACTGTATTATCTTGTAAAAGTATATCGTTATTTTAATTTTTATTTCATAGTTGGCCTGAAAGCCAATCAGCGTCTCTACCCTAAGCTGGGGTAAGGATGTTAGATTAAGACCCATTCTTTCCCCAGGCGAAGTTGATGAGCTTAAAAGTGCTGCCACCTCACGGAGTTTGGGTAACAGAGGCTAGGTAGAGACGCTGATTGGCTCTCGGGCCAACTATGAAATAAAAATAACGATATACTTTTACAAGATAATAATATATGAAAAGTATTCAACATTGAACTTATATTAACACAAAAGTAAGTAAAATTTACAGTTGTTTATAAAATAAGAATTACGGCAGGATTAAACAGTATCCGTCAGGTGGCAGCATTGTCTAGCCCCACACGGATAGCATACAAATTAAATAAGGATATCTTTTTATCAAATAATGCTGTACTATAAAAACTATTAAAAATTAAACTTATATTAACACAAAATAAATAGAAATACAAATTTGCAGTTGTTTATAAAAATATAAATTACGGCAATGTCCGTGAGGTGGCAGCATTCTATAGATCACGCAGATAAACAAACAAAAGCCGTCAAAGTGACCAGACTGTCTTCTCGGCGTAGTTCCGCAGCCGACCGACAGTCGGTTAAGCGAGATTAGTGAAGGGCAAGCGTACATTGTTGTAAGTCGCTATTCACCAAGCTATCCAATACCATAAACGTTACTGCTCGATGTAACGTTATTTTATATGATATTGTGACATTTATTTTGACGACTGCCATCTTTTTTAATGGCGGAAGTGAAAACCGAAGATTTAAAAAAATGCTATATTTGAAACCCTTGTCCCATAAAACATGTACACCACAATTATTGATGAAATAGTGATTAAACTAAGTGGAAATAAATTTGACGGCCATTTTTAAAATGGCCGCAAAATCACTATTGGACCAAACAGAAGAAATGGCAAGATGGGTCTTTAAGTTCTAAATGCTATTTAGATGAGCTTCCAACTATTTGCCAAGATTATGTCAAAAAAGGTGATACGGTTGAATTTGTTGACATTTACCGACGGACAATAACGCGGAACCGACGTCAAACACTGGTTTTGAACGACTGAGGAGGCACTGGTGAGGCGCCGCTGTATTCGGGAAGAAACGTACTGGTGTTCGACCCCAACATGAGAAAGAGCCTGCTTACACAACTGCGAGGTAGGACTGTTGAAACGCTTGAAATGGTTGCGATGTTTTATACGTGATCAACCGAGAACATGTGCACAGTACGATATTTCAAGTTGATGTCAAGTTTCAGGAACAGCATGGCGACGCTGAACAGTTCCGACAGATAGCAAAGCTATAGCGCACAGTGTTTTATCACTCAGTAGCCCTCAAGGATAAATGACAAATACTGTCAAATTACTTTTACTTTCAAAGTTCATAGTAATGCAGTTGATGTTGCCTTTCGATTACATAATGTCACGGTCGCGAAGGGCTACGTCACACCAAGAACAGTTGCACAACTTCTGGTTGCCACGTTATTTTATTTCAGTGCATTGTCACTATTATTTTTAATATTGTTTTGGAGAAGGCAGGCACTCTGTCCATCAACGTTTCATATAAGTATGCATGTACGTCTACATCAAGTAACACTCAGCTCTTAGCGATTGACAAAAATATAGCCGTAATCAACACGGCCATGTTGACCCGGCCCTACTTGGCTACTTCCTGCCGCGGCTGTTCCGGCTGACACTTTTACCCGAAAATAGACACTACTCAGTGTGACGGCACCGCATATCTTTTGCCCTGTTATCTGTACATTTCTTTGTGTTTCAGATAGAGTGCATAAACTGAAATGACAGTGGAATCAAGAAGGCGGAGTATCGAGCGAAAGGTATGTTGCTAATTCTTAAGTGACCTTTGTGTTTCAGCTGATGTGACGCAGAAAAGGACACACATGGCGAAGCAGAAAAGGACGCCAAAGAGAACACAGAAGCGTATGTGGAAGAGGAAAGAAGAAACGGACGCAGAAATGGACACTGAAAAAGGCCCGGAAGAAGACACTGAAGATGACACCGAAGAGGACGCAGAAGTGGACGCGGAGGATGGAGCAGAAGATGACGCGGAGGATGGAGCAGAAGTTGACACAGAAGGGGACACAGAAGTGAATCAAAAATAGGACACGGAAGAGGACACAAAAGCGGTCGCAGAAGATGGAGTAGAAGAGGACACAGGAGAGGACATTGAAGGACACACCGAAGAGGACACTGAAGAGGACGCAAAAGATGGAACAGAAGAGGACACAGAAGAGGATACAGAAATTAACATAATCAGGTTATCCGTTGCTGTATTGATTATGTTTCTTTATATTTCCTGGTACCGTGACGTCACTGTAATTGCTGTTGTGGCGACCGCATTACTTATGTGGATCCTTCTTTGTCTTAATTCACATGTATTACTCTTCATGTGTCCAGGTATTATGGTGCATCAGGTTTTCCACTGCTCTCTTAATGTTATCTTTTTTTAATGTTTTAAAACGAGTTAATGATTCAGTCAGCTTTGGCCTATCGGTATAGATCGGCTTAGACTTAGGTAATTAATGTATTTGCCTCGTTAACAGTATAACATATAGTAAACATTATAATGGCTATGCGTACAGACTCCCACTATGACGCACTTTCATACATTTTATTGGGGTCGAACGTAGAACATCGTTGTGTAAAACTATTTTCTAACGGTATGTTGATAGACTTCGACGCAAAACTGTTAATTGGCCAATTTTGCGCGTCCGCATATTGACTGAGTATGTTTGCTGGTGGTACGACCCACCAACAGAGATTCTTTCTAATGGAAATAATGGCTAGAACATATCAATGAATTGCAACTGGCTTATTATCAGTTACAGGTATTCTGTCCCTCACCCTCCTAATTTTCCGGGATTGAGGGGCTTGGCTTCCTCCTCTGGTTACGCCACTGAGTCTGAGAGAGCGCAAAATACTTCAAAGATCCCTCAAAACGAAAGCAGAACCCTGAAACGTGTACTTTCTGAATTTCAACCAAAAATGTAGTTTATATTATTAAATGATGTTCCTCCTGTAAATGTGAGATCACATAGCTGTAGCTTCCCCTTCCGACGCATATGTTCCGATTTTCTCAAATTCCTCTTCGCGCAGTCCTCCCACCATTCCATGAGTCCGTATATCTGCACGAATAATCTTAGTATCAATGGATTAATCCGACAATTCGAGATGGTGTTCCATTGACCAGATCTGCGAAGGTGTGAAATGTAAAGCTCTCCCCATACTGGGGACCACGCAATGTGCGACCTAACCAAACCTTACATTGTTTCTTAGCCAACTCAGTCCAGCACACAAGTTGGAATATCTCATTAATACAATGGTAGCACCAGACTAAACACTGTTTTATCCGTGATTTAATTGCTATGTTATGAGACGACCCCCATCCAGATGATGGCTTCAGTAGTTCGTGGGAGAACACAGTTTGAGAACCCCTTGTCTGACGTATTCACCGGTACACAGTGTCCACCCTAAAACCAATACAATTTTCTTGACCTGAAGGAAACTGATATTTAATGAAAATGTTTCTTGCATTTCAGTGGATCATAAATGAATGCCTGGAAGCAAATCATAGATCTATCCACATACGCACGCACGCAAGCACGCACACATCCACATGCGATCGCACGCACGCACAAACCCAAACATCCACCGGACACCCATCATCCAAATAACAGTTATCACACTGATAAATAAATAAATAAACTTATATAGCGCCTAATCTAGTTTAAAAACTATTCAGGGCGCTTTACATGTACATGATAACATGTTTTAAAAATAATTACCCATATATGTATAATTAAAACAAATTAACTGTACATTATATAAAAGCGCACAAAGACAGATAATAAAACATTATAAATATAGAAGGCTAAACAACATTAATACACAAGGTCATTTACTGATATAAATTAGTCTCCCGTACAATATTAATTCTAGACTCGGCTTGTGTTCCAACTTGTAACACTCACGCACAAACCCCGACACTCAGCCTCTGCCGGCCACTGCAGTACAGGGGCAGCGTGTGGTTACTGAAGGAATGTCAACTTGCTGATTTAGGTGTCATTTAAACACAGTGACGCCAAAGCACAAGGTCGAGCCGCGTGTGTAATGGGAACTGGGAAGCCACGTCTCTGCAGTCGGTGGTGTATGCTCAGTGGCGGGTTAACCTGGGGGGGGGGGGTTGCTGACTGTTCGCGTAGCTCGTTTTGATATTAATTTTGGACAGTTTGGTTTGTAACTTAAAATCACACACATTTACTTATATAAATTAGTCCCCCCGTACAATACTAATTCTAGACTCAGCTTATGTTCCAACTTGTAACACAACCAGAGGATAGCAGTCACAACACAAACGTTATCTTTGAGTACACGTGCACACGCTATTCAGACATCAGAGATCCTAATCTGTGCATGGCTTCATCTGGTCAACATTAAAATCGGTGAGTTTTGCAAGTGTCCAACCTTGAGTCGTGTAATCGACTCGAACGAAATAGGACGCGACCGACCTCACGTCACATGCGGTAAAGTGCACGCCAGACGAAGACAACGGAAACGTATCTGGTCTGCGTCCTACAAGTAGCAGGTAGACCTAGTGGTGAGAACAGTCCAACGCCTGTGCAAGTGTACCAATAAGCATTGTTACCCCGAGTAAATGATGCCGCACACGCTGAGAGACGATAAGCACACTGACGGCGGCACAGCGCCACCTGTTGTGAGAAGAGAAGGACCAGCGGTGAGAGACGCCGAGACAGGTGGGTCTAGTATTATATATCCAGGCCAAAAAAAAAAAAAAAATCCCGAACAGTTTCTGAGATATGGGAGTTAACGGCGCAGGGCGGAAGCAGAGTCTGTTGGATCGTCGGCACAGAGGAATAAAAATCCTCTGAAAATGTACCAGTTTTGCCTGGGGGGCTTTAGAACGATTCAATCAAATAGATTTCTCGGGCATAGTGGCAGTACCCTAGATATGTCTATGCACACTTGTAAGAGTATATCCTGAACAGTTTCTGAGAAAGAGCAGCTAATGGTGTATGGCGCACGCAGAGTGGTGTCAAAGCTGATGGACAGTGTCAGCGATAATATTTGTTGTTGGCTTCAACTGGTTTCATTACAATTTTGCATGCCTGTATAAGATTATAAGAATGTGGGTTGGATCTGCAATTAATGAAGAAGCTCAAATAGTGTCACTTTATGCCACACATATTATTAAAAGCAGAACAAGCAAAGATCTGTAGTAATTAGTTTCATATGTAATGACCCAAATGTTTTATTCAGACTAATATGTTTCTCTGTATTCTAGAAACAATCACATAATCAGTATTCATGTTTTGCCTATGTTGCAATGTTCTTGTAATTAATTTATTTTATTAATAATGACTCTACAAGCTTCCCAAATTGGCTTATATACCAAACAACTATTGTTATTGTTAGTAAACTAATTTATACAACAGCTGCATTGCTTAGTACTTAATAATTGTCAACTCATACGTGATTTAACACCTGTCAACCCGTATGTGGTTTAACTGTACATGATAGTTTAACATCAGTGAACCCATATATGGCTTAACCGTAAACAGTAGTTTCACACAGGTCTGTCAATCCATATATGGTTTAACTGTACATGTTAGTTTCACACCAGTCAACCCATATAATTGTGGCTTACCTGTACATGATAGTTTCACACCGGTTAACCTATATATGATTTTTAATTGAACAACATACTTTCACACCTGGCAACCATATATGGTTTAACCGTAAACAGTAATTTCACATTTGTCAACATGGTACGGCTTATATAGCATTCCACTGAGCTGGTTCTTCAGCAAACCATCAATCTAGGAAACTTTCTCAGACATTCTACCCACCTCATGTGGTATGTTTTGGGCTCTTGCTTTTCACTCTCTTGACAACGCCACTAAACTCTAAAGTTACAACTTGGAGCATTACCTTTACGCAGATGACACACAAATCTACATTTCTTTGGATATAGCAAAACTTCAACGAACAAAAAATTGTTTGGCACGGCTCACGCATTCTCTTCGCTTTTCTCGCTCACTGCCGCTTGTGTAATCACTGCATCGGCTCCCTGTGCACTATCGCATTATTTTCAAGATTTGTACATTTACCTATCAAGCCCTTTCATCTACGCAACCAGCATATATGAATTCGATGGTCACTCCAGCAAGAAATCTTGGACAGCTACGATCAACGAGTAGTAACCTTTAAATTACTCGGGCGATAAAGAATGTTGGAACCCAAACTATCTCGGTGTCGCACCAACTGTGTGGATTTCGCTTCCTGTCAGCATTAAATTAGAACGATGTATAGTTTCATTTCGCCGGCGTCTAAAAAAACTATTTCTTTAATGCTGCCTATCCTCTTTAGATTCATAGCACTTTCATCCAGCTATCAACAACTTCCACATTGTTTACGATAACGAGATTGCTTAATCCTTTGGCTTTGTCGCGCCACTGAGCTTGATCTTCGAGGATATTGGGACACAAGAAGTCTTTTGTATTATTATTATTGTTATCTTTCAATT
The DNA here is from genome assembly GCA_964017155.1 of Oasisia sp. SBJ-2009. NCBI lineage: Eukaryota > Metazoa > Annelida > Polychaeta > Sabellida > Siboglinidae > Oasisia > Oasisia sp. SBJ-2009. Next base: position 32,286,129 of record OZ024856.1, read on the forward strand.
CTACTTCCAACTGTTGTCGTATTATGACGTGGAATATGAATGCATTGACAGGGCACGCAGAAGAGGAAGCGCCTTCGATCCACGAAGTGATGTTGTCGGGTCCTCCTCGCCACAGACGACGGCGGGCTCGCACCATGTTTGATGATGTCGCCATCCGCCGACTGGAAGCCATCTTCCAAGTAGACCAGTACCCGGATATAGCCAGGCGTGACGAGTTGGCGAAACTGTTAGACGTATCTGAGGCAAGAATTCAGGTAATACAAAGATAATAATTGTCTTTTCCATTGCATGCTCCGTCCTCTTTCATTAAGGTAGGGTGGGGTATGGCGCCCACCATAAGCAGGAACCGCTGCATTTGTTTTAATAATGATCTAATCGAATATATTTTAAGTTGCCGGCAATCTCAAATATATATCCTACATTGTGTAAAAGTAATTTACACAAAGATACAAAACATAATTTAAAATTCTACTTTTTAAAAATAGCTATGAAAATGGCGACTTGCCCCATGGGTGGGGCAAGACGCCCATCTGGGTGGGAAAAGATGCCTTTCCAAAACTCGTTGAATACTTACAAGTATGTGAGCAAGTGTGAATGGTATGTGGTGGGTGGGATGTGCTTATGTGGCTGGGTGGGTGTGTTGCGTTTAGTGTATCCGCTTGTTTACCTCTGACGTAGGCATGCAATGATATAGGAAATGACATGTCTTACTATTTTTACTTACAAATCAACTAAGTCATATTTTCTACCCATGATTGTAAAATCTTGCTTCTTTTTATGTTTCTTTTCATCCGCTATGTGGCAGCACGGATATACAAAACCTTAGTGGCGATCTGAGCCGTTGTTATGTAGATAGGACGGGTGGGCGTTTTGTCTCGTATAGGCGCCTCACCCCACCCTACCTTACTTAAATCCTAGACAGCTACGATCAACCAGTAGTATCCTCTACCTACTAGCTTATATATGCCCATAAACCAAGAAGGCAAAACGCATATGCAAAACAATAATATACATTACACTTTAAATCATTCTGCCTTTTTAACAATGCGTACTTAATTCAAGCTAAACGGTATGCACCCAATATCACCCCCAAACCCTTTGCGTTTCGAAATCCATGCTATAGGTTCAGACTCACACCAAATTCTCGACCAAGACGTATCCTTGTGGCCTTCAACTGCACCCCTGGTAATCTAATCACATAATTACATAGGGAGGTTTATTTCTTTAATAGTGTCATCTGGTCGGCCAGAATCCAACGTTCCGTGGAAAGGAACGACCGTATGAACAGGTGAAGGTCAGGTGTATTGGAGGAAATGCAATTATAATGCATAGAAATTAGCGTATTAGTCTATAGATTACGGATTAAACCAACACACAGATATACCACAGGTCCAATACAGCGAAAACGAATGTAGTAGTCGGTTTCATTTTGCCGTCACCTAAGAACCTATATTATCAGCCTGAGTTCCACTTATTTAGATAGCCTATTGTTATTTGGACTTGTGAAACGAGCACGGACGTGTTAGTTTAGTGGCAATGCATATTTAAATGTGGCTATTGAAAGATAATGCGACTTTGGTGTAAACTATATTTGACTATAATAGACTATATTATAACAAATAATTACTACTATGTGACGTGATACTACGCTATCAACGAACAGACGCAGTCCCACTGACAGGCTGCAAATTGAATGCATTTAATAAACCCTATCTGAAACAATATCTGATTATACGTTGCTACGCTTTAAAAGACTTGACTTGTTTTAGCTAGAACGTTTAAAAGACTTGACTTTTTCGTTAAAACATCAGTTGCTCCTACGCATCAAGAGTTCGTGTGATCAGAAATGTAGTCATATATGCCCCTAGTAATATCTTCATTATCCTTGATTTTTATTTCAACGTCAGTTTGGAATAGATTGATAAAATAAGAAATAATTTGTGAATAAATATGTGTTGCTTTGTCATTTTAGACTTGGTTCCAAAACAAGCGTTCTCGTACTAAGCGTCACGTGACAGTCCGTCAGCCGACATTGAGATCACAACGTCACGCTGCCGTCCGCCTGGGTCAACCTACTCACGGCCAACCTTCGTCAGCAACTCCTGTCTTGTCGACAGTCAACCAACACGACGAAGAGCGACCTCAGGCAATGACACCTTTCACAGGTGGCGACCCTGGACAGATACAAAGCATTGGCACAACATACATCTTAGGCGACAAGTCGTCAATTAACATATCACCAAGTACCGACATACGACACGAAATGGGAAACCATCGCCACTCGGACTGTGTGCCCATCCGTCGTCGGGCTGCATCCTTTGGAGTTAACGATAACAACACAACGGCTGTCTACTGTCCCTGGTTCTGTCCGTATTCGTCATGTTTGAAGTCACCCCCACTACTTCGTCCAGTTTCTGAAGTAGCGGCTACGGCTCGCGACAAAGAAATATTGACATTCTTCCCGGCGTTCACATCGCACTCTCCCCTCCCGCCTCTAGCGTGGCCGTCGTATACAGCCAACCAAGTCATGCTACCGCCAAAGTTACTTCGCTACATGAGACCGCCAATGTCAACCCGAGCGAATGTCCACCATGTGACGTCAGCTATTCCAACGACACCTTATCTTGTGAACGCGGTCACACAAGCACGGGGTGGTTACGGCGCAGGGGGTGTTGCAGAAGGGGCTAGGACAGATAGCGAGACAGTCTGTGAGAAGCAGTCAGAGTGTACGAATGTCGTCAGTGACCCCTCCAGCTGCGACAGTCGCGACAGTCGCGACAGTCGCGACAGTCGCGACAGTCGCGACAGTCGCGACAGTGATAGTCCTATCAACGTGTGCGACTAGACGACTACACAGTCATCATATACGATATCATGTGTATCTATGAAACACAAATTTACTTTTACCTGCAATATCAATGGAACTTTCATAATTAGGATCATATTATAGTTGTTATTTTCATGATGTAATATGATTTGGTGATGGTATTTATGTGATTTTGACAAATGATAGTATAAGGAGAAATTGCAATGCAAACAAAAGTTCGAAATTTGTCAAGTAGTTTTAGAGATTTTATTTTATGAAGACGCATTATTTTGCACTATGTAATTTAGCAATGAACTAGAAAAAACAAAACAATTTTGTAAATTAGTGATAGTCCTTGTGGCGTTAGTACAGTTTGACACATCAACGTCGTCGGAAGCGGTTTGATCAGTTCAACGTGAAATACAACAAATGCAAAAAAGGAGTTATACTAAAACGTATAATTAACAATGCAAAAACACACCATTAACAGATGTATAGACTATCACCTCTTTAATAAGTTACATTCATTATACGACTTGAATAAGTTACATTCATAATACGACTGCAATGTCAACATCATTAATACAAACCGTTCTATTGATGATGTCATACAATCATGGACTAATGTTTTCTGAGATGTATGGACATTTATTATTAGTAGGCGTAGTATATTATTGAACACATTAAATCATAAACATCTTGATGTTAGAACAACTGCGCTGTTGGGTAATATACGTACAACGCAACATTATATTGTATATGTAACAAAGTAATATTGAAATTACTTTTATTTAATGAATGTCAATATAAATACACCATTGTTTTGGAAGATATTAAAAGCTATCTTTCACTTATAATTTATTGTGTGGTAATTATACTATAGGAATGTAATGTGATGTGGCAGTGAGCCGGTCCCAGCGCGGGAGGACGGGTGACTAACGTTGTGGGAAAGATAACATTGGCGTAACAGGACGGGTGATCTCACGTGACGTGAAGGGAATAACGGATTTATGCGAAGGTTGACACCACGCTGCGTGTAGGACAATGGTATATTCACGGGACGTCTAACTGTACTTTGCATGAAGGGTACCTGCAATTTCATGAGATGGCTGACAGCCTACTGCGTGAAGGGTATCCACAAGCTACACGGGATGGGTAACCATCCAACCGGCCGGCGAGGCGATGAAAAGCCGAAGTAGCAGACTACTCTAATAGATATAACATATAATAGAGGAATATATTGCAAAATATATGTTTGCATTGTGGTCGGGCTGCCTATTTATTTAATATAGCAGTGTCTTGCTTGTGCCATATCAAACTCACTTGTTATGCGTGGTACTGTTTGGTTAATTTTTATTCCGCGCTATGTAAATGAACGCATACATATACCTAGGATGCTTTGCGCATAGCCTAAATGAACCGATTTCCGAACAGGTGACGTAACGTATGTAATACGTAACATGTAATATATAACGCAAAACATGTAACACGTCACACGTAACATGTAACAAGTGATATGTAATATGTAATATGTAACATTTACATGTAACACGTAACACGTAACATGTAACATATGTCATGTAACACGTAGCATGTAATACGTAACATGTAACACATAACAGGTAACACTTGACATATATCACGTGACACATAACATATAAAATGTAACAATAAACAGCTCACAGTCGTAAAGTAGCATATTACACCAACCCGCCATTCATAAATGGTGTGAGAATGCATAACTCCAAATCCTGACCTGCTGGGACAAATCTGATTTCAGATTTGGAACCAGCATATTGGATTTAACCTAAAAGATCTCACAGTTACAAATGTTGCAATATTGCGAAATAGACGAAATAGACGAAATAGACAACCTGGACTAAGTGCAAGAAACCAACATGAAATCCACGAAAACGACTAAGTCCGACGTGAAATGTGTACGTTATTACATTATCAGGCGAAAGTTATTACATTATCAGGCAAGAGGAGTTTATTACATTATCAGGCAACAATTATTACATTATCAGGCAGGAAGTGTATTACATTATCGGGTGATGTTATTACATTATCAGGCGATTTTATTACATTATCAGGCAGTTATTACATTAATAGGCGATTATTACATTATCGGTTGTAACAGGCCTGTATTAAGCGAGTCTATCCAACGTGCCTCGCCCACGCATAAAGGTTCGATGTTGTAATTGTCCAACTCCTGTAGTATTTTCGGCTTGACTCTGGGGATGTTAACTTCCGATTGGGTTTGGCTAATATATCCTCCATAATCCAAGCTTCCTGTTTAGCTTCACTCCTTGCACCATTTACAATGTGTTCTTTGGTATTGGTTTTGTAACGTGGCTGTTATTACGTGATCAAGGTGGTAACCTTACGCACAACCCCTCTCCTTTCTCACCTGGGCTTGGCACCAGTCATGTTTAATGGAACGGATGTGATTGAGCTCAGAAAGAAGAATAGTAAGAAGTCAGCTGGTGCGTATAACTGTAGGACGGAGTGGACGTCATATACCATAGGTGTCGGTATTGAGACACCGAAATCATCTGTACTAGCTGCCCCTCCTTGAGCCTCACCAAACATCCTCACAAACGGACCCTTTGTCGCGTTACGCCGTTCAGGGAACGTCAACCACAATAAGTAATAACACATTAATAATAATGGTCGAGCTTTTCTGGGAAGAAAATGAACTGGTAAATTGTAACAACAACGGGACAACATGTCGATGCAACTGATAAAAAAACTACAGGGAGATCAATATGATAATAGTATTGATTCATTTTGATAAATTGCATCCGTCCCTGCGTTTTGCAGAATAGGTCGCCTTTGTGGCGAAGTATTGAAGGGCTAACAATTGGAGTCTCCTAAAGTCCTCCTCCTGTTCCGACACCATGCATATACCATGGGAGAACAATTTATCAAAACAGAAAGGGGGTTTGACCAGTTCCTTTCATTCCAGGAAAAAACACGACTGTTACAACCGATAATGTAATAATCGCCCGGTAATGTAATAACTACCCGATAATGTAATAAAATCAACCGATAATGTAATAACCACCCTATAATGTAATAACATCAACCGATAATGTAATAAACTTGCTAACCGATAATGTAATAATTTTCAACCGATAATGTAATAAACTCCTCTTGCCTGATAATGTAATAACTTTCGCCTGATAATGTAATAACGTACACATTTCTCGTAGGACTTAGTCGTTTTCGTGGATTTCATGTTGGTTTCTTGTACTTAGTCGAATTCGTCGATTTCTTCTATTTTGCAATACCACAACTTTTGCTAGCGGAATCAATTTAGATTAAATCCAATATGCTGGTTCCAATTCGGAAGTCATATTTATCCCAGCAGGTCAAGATTTTGAGTTATACATTCTCTTTCCATTTATTAATGACGGGTTGGTGTAATACAACTGTGGGCTTCATTGATAACGAAATTGTCGGC